>CM056053.1:29214706-29629706 GCA_029574335.1 Rana kukunoris
CCCTTACATCAGGGTCACCATCAGAGTCCCCCTTTATATCAGGGTTTCCATAAGTGCTCCCCTTTACATCAGGTTCCCCATCAGAGTTCCCCCTTATATCATGGTCCCCATCAGAGTTCACAGAAGTGTACACCATAGGCAGCCACTGTTGTATACTAAGGATACATATACCCTAACCCCAATGATAAAATCTTGTAGCAGTCCAGATGTGGCCTGGGGGGCCGTAGTTTGGAGACCCCGGATCTATAGTAAAGAAAACCTCTGTGGAGAAAATCATATTAATAAATGAGTTCCCCGTGTCATACACAGCAAACTGCCATTTGCGTCTACTCATTCTGGAAATGGTAGTTGCCTGGCTGTCATGGTATTACTTTGGTTCTTATCACTTACCTGCTATAAATCTGCAGACAACACATTTTTTTTTTTTTTTTTTTTTACTTTCATGATATGTTGACCTGTGACTCTGAGAGTATTAAAAGCAGAAGGCCACCATACCAGCCAGGTGATTGGTATTTTCCAAAGGGGATCAGCAATGGTAGCCCCTTGTCCTTCTCTCGTGGCACGCTCCTCTGATCACTCGCTATATAAAGTATATAGGAGAAGGGTGGAGAAGGAAGGGTTTGGAGTGCTGGAGGTCAGTGGAGATGATTGGTTACAGAATAATAGAGCTGACGTTTCATGTGTAAAACAGATGCAGATCTGGAGGAACGAGAGGCTCAGCCATGGATCAGAGGAATCCGGAGACGGATCTGCTGGAGGAGAGAGAAGTATTTCGCTGGTGACGTGTCGGCTCTCTATAATAGAATCTCAGGGCTGGGCAGTGGGCACCCCATACATGACAGACAACCCAACACACAGACTAAAAGTACAACTCCATCCCTAACAAAGTCACCCCCAATCTTTTCATACTCCTTCTCCATAGGTCTACTGACTTGTGGGGGTGAGGGGCCAGTCCTCTTCAATTGAGCATTCTATAGACAGGGCTGTATTCCTTTTTTTCCTCTGGGAGGGTTAGCTAAGAGCAAGGGTCTTGAAACTGTAGGCTGCAGGCCGCATGTGGCCCTTTGCTTGCCTTTATCTGGCTATTGGAGCACTCTTCCATCCTCTGACATTAAAGAGGTCGCACTATTCCTCCTACTGATACTAATGATGGGTCACTATTCCTCCCACTAACACCAACAATGGGGTACTATTTCTCCCACTGACACCAATGATGGGGCACTATTCCTCCCACTAACACCAACAATGGGGTACTATTCCTCCCACTGACACCAACAATGGGGAACTATTCCTCCCACTGACACAAACAATGGGGTACTATTCCTCCCACCAACACCAACAATGGGGTACTATTCCTCCCACCAACACCAACAATGGGGTACTATTCCTCCCACTAACACCAACAACGGGGTACTATTCCTCCCACTAACACCAACAATGGGGTATTATGTCTCCAACTGATACCAACAATGGGGTATTATTCCTCCCACTGACACCAATGATGGGGCACTATTCCCCCCACTAACACCAACAATGAGGTACTATTCCTCCCACCAACACCAACAATGGGGCACTATTCCTCCCACTGACACAAACAATGGGGTACTATTCCTCCCACCAACACCAACAATGGGGTACTATTCCTCCCACTGACATCAGGGATGCTGATCTAAGGGAACTAGGTTTCCCACTGACACAAATTATGAGGCACTATTCCTCCTACCGACACCCATGATTGGGCACTATTCCTCCCCCTGACACCACTGATTTATTTTATTTTTTTACTTCCAAAACATTCTGCTAACAGCCTACAGCATGGTCTGTCTTTCACAATGTCCTTGCCACTTTCCTTTTACTCTCCACAGAGCTCTGACAATGCTGGTATATGTAGTCCCTGAGCCAATTGCTAATACAGGCTCAGTCTGTCTGGGGACTACATCTCCCACAAGTCTCAGTTTCACCCTGTTTGTTCCCACAATCCACAGCAGCTCTACTTCCTCTTTGGGATCCTGTGTGGTGGACGGGGCATTCCTCTAGCTCTAGATGCAGTTGTATACAGTCTCTCTCTCTGCCCACAGCCGGTCCTCTCCTTAACAGCTTAAGAGGAGGAGAGGGCAGCAGCAATGATAGCAGCTAAGTCCCTGCTGCCAAAAAGGGGGCAGTGCTTGGGTTTAGGGGCTACATGTCCATGGGGTGACCTTGTTTCCTTAGTACATATACACTATATTGCCAAAAGTATGGGGTGGGTATCATAAACTTCTATACCACTTTCTCCTGACGAAGAGGAATGACGCATAATCTTGAAACGCGTAGAGTTGTATTGCCGAATCTCAAAGTTACTGAATTACATTTTTAGGTGCAAATTTCAGTATTTACACTACAAACAAATACGCTGGGCAAATAGCAATGTGATTTAAGGTAGATATTAACCACTTAATACCCGCCCACCGTGAAATGACGGCGGGCGGGATACTCAATTATCCTGACATCACGTCATATGACATGATGTCAATTTAGGCCACTAGGCGCACCCGTCGGGTTACTAACAACACCGTGCGCGTGCCCGGCGGCCGCGATGGCCGCCGGGCACCCGCGATTTCTGTGTAACTGAGCTGGGACGTGCAGCTTTGTGTGTAAACACAGAGCTGCACATCCCTGTCAGGGAGAGAGGAGATCGATTGTGTCCCTTGTACATAGGGACACAATCGGTCACCCCCCCCTCCCCCTACAGTAGGAACACACCTAGGATACACATTTAACCCCCCTTCTCGCCCCCTAATTTGTAGAAGCTTCTAGCTTGCTTGATTTTTTTTGCTCACAGGTTCGCTTTGACAACTGATGGTAAATGTGTCAAGAAAGAGGAGAAGGGAAAAATAGATGGCATAGACCGCGGTACTAGCAGAACACGTTATTAAAAGTAAAAAAAAAAAAAAAAAACGTGGTTAATGACTTCCAGCTGTTCTCCTTGTATGTCTGTGTTTTGGCAGCCGCTGCAGTAAAATGTTGGATCGGTTTAGATTATGCCTTAAAAAAAAAAAGGGTCCCAGGCAGCTCCTTACATTACAGTAACAGGAACCAGACTCTGCACTGAAGGATGGAATATGTTCTGCACTGCGCCCGTATAACATTCTAGAGAAAAGATTTACTCCTCTATTACATATATCCGCTTCAACTACCCTGACACGTGTACCCTGCCACAGGGTGACCCCCCCCCCTCAGGGGTGGTACTTATAAAAATGGGTGTAGGCTCACCTAACTATAGGTAGTGTAGGTAGGTTGGGGCTTGGGTTCTGTGAGAAAAGGGCGTGGCTTAACCCCATCCGCTGCCATGAAAAGGTTTGTTTTTTATTTTCTAAATAAGTTCCTTTAAGCTAGTGCATTGGTGGTTCACTTACTTTTTCCTTCCATTTCCCTAAATGTTTTTTTTTTCTTTGTCTCAATTTCTCACTTCCTGTTCCTCCTCAGTAAACTTGCCACCCCCATCTGAGCGGTGGTTAGTCAGCCAGAACAGCTTACTGAGGAGGAACAGGAAGTGAGAAATTCAGACAAAGAAAAACGTGAACCAACAATACACTAGCTTAACCACTTAAGGACCAGTGTTGCCAACCGTCTTTTTACGGACAGTTTGTAAAAACTGGCACTTTTTTCCCCCGTTCGGAAATGTCCGTAGTTGCGGAATGTGCCAGTAAAAATAGTCGAGATCGGTTCGGCTTGGAACTGCGCATAGAGATTGGAGGCAGGGGGAGATTGGAGGCAGGGGGAGATTGGGGGCAGGGGTGTTAGTGACAGGGGGTGATTGGAGGCACCGCAGAGGGGGATGGATGGTGGCACGGCAGAGGGTGGGGGATGGAGACAGGAGTTGTTGGTGGCACCACAGAGGGGATTGAAGGCAGGGGGGACAATGGAGGCAGGGGCCTGGGGGAGATTGGAGGCAGAGGGAGATTGGAGGCAGAGAGAGATTGGAGGCAGGGGGAGATTGGAGGCAGGGGGAGATTGGAGGCAGAGAGAGATTGGAGGCAGGGGGAGATTGGAGGCAGGGGGAGATTGGAGTCAGAGGGAGATTGGAGGCAGAGAGAGATTGGAGGCAGAGAGAGATTGGAGGCAGGGGGAGATTGGAGGCAGGGGGAGATTGGAGGCAGGGGGAGATTGGAGGCAGGGGGTGTTAGTGACAGGGGGTGATTGGAGGCACCGCAGAGGGGGTTTTCATCAGACTAACCTATCGTGTGTACAGGGCATAAAGCCTTGTACACACGATCAGTCCATCCGATGAGAACGGTCCGAAGGTTAACCGATGAAGTGACTGACTGACTGATGGTCTGATGTGCCTACACACCATCGGTTAAATAACAGATCAATCAGAACTCGGTGATGTAAAACACGACAACGTGCTGAAAAAAATGAAGTTGAATGCTTCCAAGCATGCGTCGACTTGATTCTGAGCATGCGTGGATTTTTAACCGCGTTTTGCATGTAATAGAATTCAATGGACCCGCATACAGAATGCAACTACCGCGATTTTGCTGCAATTTGCAGTTTGCGTTTTTATTTTATAGCTGGTTGTTAAAGGAAATGTAAAAAAAATGCAGACTTTTGCTTGCTTCTTCACCCGACCCATGGGGCGCTATTCTATCCACTGACACCAACAATGGGGCAGAATTCATTGCCAATGATGGGGAACTATTCCTCCCACTGACACCAACAATGGGGCACCATTCCTCCCCCTAATATTAAAGACCATACACTATTCCTTCCACTGTCACGTACCTGATGGTAGAGCCCAGTATGCAGGGAGAGGCCTCTCTTACACCTCTGACTCGGGAACCCCTGATAGAGCAGACAGGAGGCTCAGGACATGAGTGCAGAATGGCAGCCTGGCAGCAACACTAATGTAGGAGTTGAACTGTACTTCCGAAGGCACTGTAAAGAGACTTGCAGTGCAGATGCTGGCTGGAGCAGCAGACAGGCAGGAGGCAGGAACAGACTGGAAGCAGGACACAGTAGTCAGCGGGCAGGTGTTCTGTAGATAGGGTTGCCACCCGGACAAGTCTAGGTTTTGAATCATGTGTCCAGGTTTCAGGCGGACTCAAACCCAGACACATTATTCAGACCGGGCTGTTGTTCCCCAAGTAACCAAGATCATCAAATACAAATCTGTTGCCACTTGGGAGCTATGGGCGGCTGTCTGGGGGCAGGTTTGGCATCACTGGGGGGGGGGGGGTAGGGCAATGATGTCAGCAAGAGTAATTTGGCCACACCCAATGTTCGCTGTGACACGCTATGCGCACCTCAGTACTACTCTCCTTGGGGGCACCCAAAGGTGTCCCAGGCTGCTAAAGTGTTCGGGTCTGGCTTGAAGAAAAGGTGTCAACTCTATCTGTAGATCAGAGCATAGGGCAGGTACAGGCAAGCCGGGTCATACACTGGCAGACGGATCAGGTACAGGCAAGTTGGGTCATACACTGGCAGACGGATCAGGTACAGGCAAGTTGGGTCATACACTGGCAGACGGATCAGGTACAGGCAAGTTGGGTCATACACTGGCAGACGGATCAGGTACAGGCAAGTTGGGTCATACACTGGCAGACGGATCAGGTACAGGCAAGCCGGGTCATACACTGGCAGACGGATCAGGTACAGGCAAGTTGGGTCATACACTGGCAGATGGATCAGGTACAGGCAAGTTGGGTCATACACTGGCAGACGGATCAGGTACAGGCAAGCCGGGTCATACACTGGCAGACGGATCAGGTACAGGCAAGCCGGGTCATACACTGGCAGACGGATCAGGTACAGGCAAGCCGGGTCATACACTGGCAGACGGATCAGGTACAGGCAAGCCGGGTCATACACTGGCAGACGGATCAGGTACAGGCAAGCCGGGTCATACACTGGCAGACGGATCAGGTACAGGCAAGTCGGGTCATACACTGGCAGACGGATCAGGTACAGGCAAGTTGGGTCATACACTGGCAGAAGGATCAGGTACAGGCAAGCCGGGTCATACACTGGCAGACGGATCAGGTACAGGCAAGCCGGGTCATACACTGGCAGACGGATCAGGTACAGGCAAGCCGGGTCATACACTGGCAGACAGATCAGGTACAGGCAAGCCGGGTCATACACTGGCAGACGGATCAGGTACAGGCAAGCCGGGTCATACACTGGCAGACGGATCAGGTACAGGCAAGCCGGGTCATACACTGGCAGACGGATCAGGTACAGGCAAGCCGGGTCATACACTGGCAGACAGATCAGGTACAGGCAAGCCGGGTCATACACTGGCAGACGGATCAGGTACAGGCAAGCCGGGTCATACACTGGCAGACGGATCAGGTACAGGCAAGCCGGGTCATACACTGGCAGACGGATCAGGTACAGGCAAGCCGGGTCATACACTGGCAGACGGATCAGGTACAGGCAAGCCGGGTCATACACTGGCAGACGGATCAGGTATAGGCAAGCCGGGTCATACACTGGCAGACAGATCAGGTACAGGCAAGCCGGGTCATACACTGGCAGACGGATCAGGTACAGGCAAGCCGGGTCATACACTGGCAGACGGATCAGGTACAGGCAAGCCGGGTCATACACTGGCAGACGGATCAGGTACAGGCAAGTTGGGTTATACACTGGCAGACGGATCAGGTACAGGCAAGCCGGGTCATACACTGGCAGACGGATCAGGTACAGGCAAGCCGGGTCATACACTGGCAGACGGATCAGGTACAGGCAAGTTGGGTCATACACTGGCAGACGGATCAGGTACAGGCAAGCCGGGACATACACTGGCAGACGGATCAGGTACAGGCAAGCCGGGTCATACACTGGCAGACGGATCAGGTACAGGCAAGCCGGGTCATACACTGGCAGACGGATCAGGTACAGGCAAGCCGGGTCATACACTGGCAGACGGATCAGGTACAGGCAAGCCGGGTCATACACTGGCAGACGGATCAGGTACAGGCAAGTCGGGTCATACACTGGCAGACGGATCAGGTACAGGCAAGCCGGGTCATACACTTGCAGACGGATCAGGTACAGATGCAGTAGCAGAAGCAAAGTCATGGTACAGGCCAGGTCGGTAACAGGCAGGCAGCAGGCAGACCAAGGAAGAGGCACTAGTGAAGTCAGGACAAGCCGGAAAAAGGGGCAGGGAGAAGGCAGGGGTAGTCAGGAACGAGCCAAAAGTCAACAAAAACAGGTATGCAAAACAAGTGGGTAGCAGGGGTCACGGGAACGCTGTAGAGCAGACAGCAAGGGAGCTGGGCATCAGTCTCCTTCAAATAGCGCATCTGGCACCAAGAACTGTCACGATCAGCACGTGCTCAACCCCGTGCGCATACGTGCACAGTCATTCGCGCGTCTGCGCATGCGTGTGCGCCATATGGCTCGTCTTGCTGGAAACCTGTGCACAGATGTTGCTTCTGCCATCTTGGTTGCTGGTTTGCCCTTCCTGACAACCACTGAGACCAACGAAGGGACACAACTGCTCCCACTGGCACCAACAACGGGGCACCATTCCTCCCCCAATACTAAAGACAAGACACTATTCCTGCCACTGACACCAACGAAGGGATACAACTCCTCTCACTGACACCAACAATGGGGCACCATTCCTCCCCCTAATACCAAAGATGGCACAACTCCTCCCACTGGTACAAAGAATGGGGCACTAGAAACAAACCCCTTGGGCTGCATGACCCTAGAAGCCCCATTGTGGTTCAACAGCTTGACTGACTCATTCAGCTTGATGTATTATGTTTACATGATGTGTGTATTATTTGTATATATTTTAGTTTTGTTATTATTATTTTAATTAATATAATATAATATATAATATTTTATTCTATTTTTATGTATCTATATGTTTCTTATAATTTTGTTGCGTCCGTTTTTGTTCCTTAGTATTATTTTACTCTGGATTGAAGGAGTGATTGGATTTCAACACGTTTTTCCGCCACGGTTGTTTACCTTGTTATAACCAAAGAAGGAGTCAACCCCATTGTGTAGCCTTTCTTTCTACTTTAAATACAATTGATTTAATAATTGATACTTTAACCACTTGCTTACTGGGCACATAAACCCCCTTCGTGCCCAGGCGAAATTTCAGCTTCCGGCACTGCGTCGCTTTAACTGACATTTGCGCGGCCGCACGATGTGGCTCCCAAACAAAATTGATGTCCTTTTTTCCCCACAAATAGAGCTTTATTTTGGTGGTATTTGATCGCCTGTGCGGTTTTTATTTTTTGCGCTATAAACAAAAAAAGAGCGACAATTTAAAAAAAATATATATATTTTTTACTTGTTGTTATAATAAATATCCCAATTTTTTTTTTTCCTCAGTTGAGGCCGATACGTATTCTTCGACGTATTTTTGTAAAAAAAAAAAACGCAATAAGCGACTGGTTTGCGCAAAAGTTATAGCGCCTACAAAAGGGAGAACAGAATTATGATTTTTTTTATTATTATTTTTTGACTATTAATGGCGGCAATCTGCGATTTTTATTGGGACTGCGATATTGCGGCGGACATATCGGACACTTTTGACAAAAATTTGGGACCATTCACATTTATACAGCGATCGGTGCTATAAAACTGCACTAATTACTGTATAAATGTGACTGGCAGGGAAGGGGCTAACACTAGGGGTGAGGAAGGGGTTAAATGTGTATCCTGGGTGTGTTCTAACTGTGTGGGGGGAGGGGGGTGACTGGGGGAGGTAACCGATGCTGTGTCCCTATGTAGAAGGGACACAGCATCGGTCTCCTCTCCTCTGACAGCACGTGGATCTCTGTGTTTACACACAGAGCTCCATGTCCCTGCTGTGTTCCCGCCGATCGCGTGTACCCGACGGACATCGCGGCCGCCAGGTACACGCATCGGCTCTTCAGCGATGCTCCGGGACAGTGTTTACCCAATGCGCGCCACCCCAGTGGCGAGCGCGGGGTAATGCACTATAAATGACGTCCAAAGACGTGATCCCGACACTTCAGGTCAGCCGCGCTGCAGACGTCTTTTGACGATAGCGCGGACCTGAAGTGGTTAAAGTGATTGTAAAGGTAATTAACCACTTCCATACCTGCCATTTTTTTACACCTTCCTGCCCAGACCAATTTCTAGCTTTCAGCGCTCTTACATTTTGAATGACAATTGCGCGGACATGCGACACTGTACCCAAACAACATTTTTTATCATTTTTTTCCCCACAATTAGAGCTTCCTTTTGGTGATATTTATTCACCTCTGGGTTTTTTTTGCAAAAAATAAAATAAAATGTCTTTGTCTGTTACAAAACGTTGTAAACAAGTATGTTTTCTCCTTCACTGATGGGCACTGATGAGGCAGTATTGGTTGGTACTGATGAGGTGGCATTTATATGCAGCACTGATAGGCACTGATAGGCGCACTGATAAACAGCACTGATAGGTGCCACTGATGGGCACTCATAGGTGGCACTGATGGGAACTGATAGGTGGCACTGATAGGTGGCACTGATGGGCACTCATAGGTGGCACTGGAGGGCATGTACAGGCAACACAAATGGGCACTGATGGGCAGCACTGATAGATGGCACTCAAAGGCAGCACTGATCAGAGGCGTTGGCAGGCATCACTGATGAGCACAAAATTCCATTCCTAATGGGCAATGATTACCATCCCTGGTGGGCTCTAGTGGGCTTACCTGGTGGTCATCCCTGGTGGTCTTGGGTGGGTATCCGCGGGGGGGCTGCACTGCTAGTCAATCAGTGCAGACCCCCCCCTGTCAGAAGAGCAGCCGATCGTCTTTTCCTGTTTACACTGTGATCAGCTATCATCGGACACAGCTGATCACATGGTAAAGAGCCTCTGTCATATGCTCTTTACCTAGTTTAGAGATGTCAGTCTGACACACCACACCACCAATAGCTGCGCTGCAACCACGCGGGTGCGCAATCGCGACTTATTCTGCTGGGCATCATATGACGCCCAGTTAGGATAACTGAACCCAGTGGCATCTTAAGAGTATTATAGGCCCCCGGGCAATACAGTGCACTGGGGCCCTGTCTACACAATCACACACGAGAATTTTTTACTGACAAAAACCATGACATTTACTGGCAGAACCACATTTTTTACTGGCACTGCAAAAAAGTACTTAAAATTAAAATTTCCAATGCCAAACAGTGCAAATGTCAGTATTTAAACTATAAACATATAGCTAGTGCTATTAGCAATGCGTTTAAATTAAACAAAAGTAAAACAACATATTTCATGACATTGACATGAAGTTCTGACCCGCCGCTCTCCACAATTTTTTACTGGGATCACTGGGCATGTGGGGCCCCCCAGGCAAGTGGGGCCCCCGGGCAACAGTCCAGTGTGCCCAATGGAAAAGATGGCCCTGACTGAACCACTTCCCGGCCGTCATTCTGCTATAGGCTGGGTGGGAAGTGGTTAAAAACGAAAACAAAAAAACAAACATATCTATACTTACCTACTCTGCGCAATCTAATTGCACAGAGTGACCGCGAACCTCCTCTTCTTGGTTCCCCCACCTGCACTCCTGGCCCCTCCCCTCTGTTCAGTGCCGCCATGGGAAGCTGCTTTGTCCATTGACACAGACAGCGGAACTCGGCTCCACTCCCTGCTCCCTCATCACTGGCTTTGATTGACAGCTCTGGGAGCCACTGACTCTCGCTGCCCCAGCAAAGCAAGCGAGACCCGAAGGTGGGGGAGAGAAGAGTTGCAGATGTGTACCGTGCTGGATCGAAAGAGGGCTCAGGGGTTGGTGGGGGGGAGATGCGGACAACTAAAAAATGTTCACCTTATCTTTCAGACGCCTGCATCGCGACTCTGACTGAGTTTAGGGGGGCCCTCCATTTTCTATGGCCCTTATTAGCTCCGGTTACCCTAAGAGCCGTTCACACTGGGGCGACCTGGGATCCGACTTGAAGTTGCCCCAAGTCGTGTGGTTGAGAAAATCAATGGAAGTGAATAGAGCAGTCCAGGGGTGGACTGACCATTCAGGCACTGCCCGAGGGCCCCATGCCACTAGGGGGCCCCATTAGAGTTGCCAGCCTCAGTAAAACCAGGGACATTATGTAAAAATCCGTGTTTTTTAAAAAAATTCCAAGATTATAGCTGCCCTGCCTCTCCAGTACCTTTTCAGTGTGTGTATGTGTGCTCTGTGTTTGTGTATACTGTGTGTGTATACCGTGTATGTATACTGTATGTGTGTGTGTGTATACCAGGGATGTCCAAAGTCCGGCCCCCAGGCCAATTGCGGCTCGCGTTATGGTTTAATGTAATTTGGATACATATTTTTTGTGGCTCCCAGGGCCACAAAATATATATACTACATCGGCGCTGCCTTGGAGGGGGGGAAGAGCGCCGTCAGATTACATACAGAAGAATCTCCTGTTTACTCGGCTGCATCTGTAATAGGGAGTCCTGTCTCCTGGGCTGCCATTGGACGACTGTTCTGTCTATGATTGGAGGCGGGACTTTGTATTAAAGAGGTCGCCATGTAAACAGGAGATTCTCCTGTATGAAATCTGTTGGCGCTCATCCTGTCCCCCCCGAGGTTGCAGATGGGCATTGATCAGGCTGCACTGATGGCAATAGTGAGGCTGCATTCATGGCACATAAACGGCTGCATTGATGGGTGCTAACCCTTATTTTGCTTAAATACAACATATCCAAATAACACACCCAAGCTCAACCTTAGTCTTGAGCAGCGCTCTGGGATTCGCTGGGGCCACAAAAGATATCTATCGCCACAAAGACAAGATTCTTGTTGGGCAGTGTATTAGTGCTCGAATGAACACACTTAGACCGAAATTTAATGGTTCAAAGAATGTCAGGCAAAATAGTCGGCCCTCACGCACGTTCACTTCATCAAATCTGGCCCTCTTTGAAAAAAGTTTGGACACCCCTGGTGTATACTGTGTGGCCCCATAATATATTGCCGGGGGACCCATAATTTTCTATTGCCCGGGGGCCCCATAAGTTCTCAGTCCGCCCCTGGAGCCGTCTTAATACACACTACTGTACTACTTCAATCCGACTTGTAGGCACCTTGTACCCATTGATTTCAATGCAAGTTGCCTCCTTTGTAATGCCGCGTGCACACGATCACTTTTTGTGATGATCGTGTGTGGGCAAAACGTCGTTTTATGTCTTCAAATGGATCTCCAACAGAGTTTGTGGTGGGTGTACTCACTGGCTCTTTTATCACAAAGCCATCCTTAGGCTCCAGAAAGTAACCCTGACTAGCCTGGGTTAGTGTCATCTGTCTGCTGCAGGAAGGATCAAGCATTCACTTAGTTTCCTCTCCCCCAGTGATCAATTACAGCCAATAGTGTAACTTTGCAGCGATTTACAAGGTGAGAGGCTGCAACAGGAGCTGATCTATATCTATCTCAGATATTTGTGAACACAACTCTTAAGCCCCATACATACAGGCATGGGCGTCCGCAGAACTTTTTTCAGGGGGGCATCATTTTAAGGTTACCCATGCTGCGTCCCCTTTTGACAATGTCATGAAGGGGAGGGGCTTAGCCGCGACTCGCAAGTATTTATTTTTAAAGGGGAAACAGCAGACATTATTCCAGGCATGTGCTATGTACAGGGTGCAGATTCTAGACGTGTGCTATGTACAGGGTGCAGATTCTAGATGTGTGCTATGTACAGGGTGCAGATTCTAGACGTGTGCTATGTACAGGGTGCAGATTCTAGATGTGTGCTATGTACAGGGTGCAGATTCTAGACATGTGCTATGTACAGGGTGCATACCCAATCCCCCCACAGAGCTCTCTCCCCCCCACCAGAAGAGAATCGTCTATAACTCACAGTGGCAGGTCAGGCTCCTGGCATAGGCTCCTGTTGATGCATGCTGCAGGCTTGAAGGTTTGTGGTACCTCCTCTGTGGTATATGCAGAGCTGGGAGAGCTTGAAGGGATTTGTGTGTGCCGACTGATGCTAGAGACCAGCGCTGTCTTAAAATCGGATGATAAAAAGCCCTGCCGTCTGCCGCCCACAGTGCAATATTCTTTCCTGTGCCGGTGCTGGTACATGGAGAGCGTTGCACTCGGGTAATTAGGGTGCACGTGCCTGGGCCAGCGCTGTATCCTGGCCTAGGCCAACAAGGCCCAGGCCTAGGGCAGCACTTTGCAGGGGGGCAGCACGGAAAGTGTCCCCTCCGACTTGTGCTACACTGTTATGCCTCGTTTCCACTGAGCGGATCGGTACGGTTCGCTATTTTGGGTGTTTCCATTATGAAAGCGTGCCATAAAAGCGAACCGTGCCGCACCAGCAAGGGTCCTGCTTCTCATGTGGGTCCAGAGAAAGTGGAACCGTTCCATTAGGACGGACCTACAAATACATCTTACTGATTGGTGGACGCGCTAGGAATTTTTTCTAAAACCTGAATGGTTCCTGACGGTTCGATTTGCAGTGGAAACACTCACGAGAATTGACCGGTCCCATTCTAACCGCTCCTTATTTACTGACCCGAACCGTTCCGTGCAGTGGAAACAAGGCATTAGTGTAGTGCCAGTCTTATGGGCCGGCAGGGCTGCCATCAGGGGGGTACAGGCATTTTTTTTGCATTACACATGTAAGGGACCCAATGGTCCCCAGGGCCCTTTACAGACCTGGCCAGCCTCTCCCTTTTTTTTTTTGCATTACACCTGTAAGGGGCCCGATGGTCCTCAGGCCCCCCCCCCCCCGCGCTTACGTTTATTATCTTACATCAGGAGAGAAGAGAATACGCTGTTTTTTTTTTCCGTCAGCACCCCCCCCTGGTTTTCTGCTCCAGGGGGGCCCTGCCCAAAGCTGTGTAAGGGGCCAAAATTTGTGATAGCTGCCCTCTGGGTCGGACTGGGCTGAGAGGCAAATTAGACCAGTGCCCCCATAAAGTGGCCACACTGCCCCTGTCAGTTTATTTTTTATTATCCATGTCTAATTGCAGAAATTTACCTTCACTTCCTGCCCCATAGCTAAACAGAAAGTGAGAGGAAATCCCTGCAAATTAAGGGAATCCATTGCCCCCCCAGGCCTTTAGAACTAGTGTCCCCACTTGAAAAGTGGGGCGGGTCTAGGGTGGGACTTAAACAGAAAGAGGTGTGGCCTTGACAGGAAGGGGTGGGTCATATTTAAAATTAGGGGTGTGCACGACTTTAGTCAGGCCTAGGGCAGCACAAACCTAAATACATACACCCCTGGCCTGGGCACACTCGTGCGCGACGCCTATGGTGACACCTTGCTGATCCCCGCTTCTCCCCCCTCCCCTACCTGCGGACGCCCCATGCACACAAGCCAAAATCAGCTGTTACAGTAGAAACTGGCCACCTTTCGGCCTGTGTGTACAGCTTCTTGCCTGACAGAAGCTGATCCCATGACCCTATTCTGTCAGACAAGCATGCTGGAAAACCATCAGCCGATCAGCATCCGATCAGTGCTTGCAGCCAATGGCTGCAACTGCTGACTGGTGTGTTCTCGCGGGACGGGGATGAACGGAAAAAAAACAAAACGTAACATGTGCACTATGCGTTACGTATTGAACATGAACAAGTATATCTAAATCCTGGTCTGCTTTAAACTTCACACTGCAATTATTTGCTGAATATTGGTACAGACTCTTCTAAAAGTAGGCAGTTTTTTCCACCAAGCTTCCCTTTTCATCTAGCTTAAACCAGCATTGCTTTTTCAGGAAAGCAAACTGTCTCTCTGTCTCCGGGCCAATGGAAAATGATGGTTGGTGCTCAAAGTGGCCAATCGAGCTTTAGTTTCTCAAACTTCAGGGGAAGATGAAATGTGGCTTCTGATTGGATAACAGCTGTACGGGGTGCCCCCTGGTTCTGAACACTGCCCTCCCTCTGAGCTCACTCAGGGCCGTCTTAATAGCATCACAGGCCCCTGGGCAAAGTAATGCTCTGGGGCCCCTACAATGATGACAGTGCAGGTAAACAGACATTAATTAAAGGAGTTGTAAATAAAACATATTTTTTTGCTGAAATTACTGTTTACAGGGTATAGAGACTTTATAATGGTTAACTGATTCCTTTTAAAAACGATTACAAATAGATAACAATTAATCCTATACTGTACCTGTAGTTTCTAGTTTCGTTTTTGCATGCTGTTTCCTGCTTCTTTGCTGTACAGAGCCACAGAGCCAATACAGGGCAGTGATGGTATGAAAAACGAAAGTGATTGGTGCTGAGGGGTTTTAGACACACAGTAATCGCACCTCCTTGATTAGTGACCACAGAGAGAAAGCTCCCAGGACTGTGGTTATCAGGAAACAGACAACCAGGAAGTGTGGAGATCAGAGAAGAATTACAGCAACTTAGGAGCAAAAACGAACAATGAGGACATGAAAACAGCACTACATTAAGGTAAAGGAAGCTATTAAGATAAAAAAAAAAAAATTCCTTTACCCTTTAAAGGGGTAATTCCCCCAAAAACCTTTTTTTACCATTGATTGAGGCTCGTTATGTCAAGGGGAATCGGGTGTTTTTTTTATTAGAAACGAAGCAGTACTTACCGTTTTACAGATGCATCATCTCCGTCGCTTCCGGGTATGATCGTCTGGTCTGGGCGTGCCTATTTGATTGACAGGCTTCCGACGGTCGCATACATCGCGTCACGAGTAGCCGAAAGAAGCCGAGCGACGGTGCGGCTCTATACTGCGCCTGCGCGCCGTCGTTCGGCTACTTTCGGAAAATCGTGACGCGATGTATGCGACCTCGGAAGCCTGTCAATCAAATAGGCACGCCTATAGTCGGAGCCCATACCCGGAAGCGTCGGAGACGATGCATCTGTAAAACGGTAAGTACGGCTTCATTTCTAAAAAAAAAAAACCTGATTCCCCTTGACATAACGAGCCTGAATCAATGTTAAAAAAAAGGTTTTTGGGGGAACTACCCCTTTAAGTAGGTAGGAGGCAGACTGCCCCCCCCCCCCTGTGTATCTATCACTCTCAGTGCCATCATGGGGCCCCCAATTTCAGGGAAGCATGGGTTCAAGGACCAGCTGCTTTGGGAAAAGTGCAGGGCCCCCCATGCAGCTGGGGCCCCTGGACAGTGCCCAGGTGTGCCCTCTCATTAGGACAGCCCTGTGCTCACTGCAGCCTTGTCTAAGCAGATTGGATCAGAAGAGGGAGCTTGCACAATACAGAATCATGTGCATTGCAGCAGAAGCACCATAAAAAGCCTGCTGAATGTGCAGTGGATTTTATAATCTGCCTACAACGGATTATATAAACTAACGGGCAAACTGATTCGCTGATACAGTCCCAATTTTCCTTGATAGGGTTAGTGTTTATTTTATAGGTGGATGAAGTTTTCTGTGACTATACAGTGCTCTGTGATCACATGTCCTATGACCAGCAATAAGAGCTCTAGTACTCTATGAAGAGTGGCGCTAACAAAAAACCAAGTAAAAGAAAATTTATAGCCCACTTTCCCGTTTTCTTTTTTTTTTTTTTCCAGGCAGATTCTTTCCCTGTGTAGTCACAGCTTTAGTAATGTCTGCCACAAATACACTCAGCTTGGAGCCTGCTGGGGAGTCAGGATGCCATATGGTTTTCAGATCTGTACAGCTCTGCATGCTAGAATGCTTTATAAGACCTCCCTGTTTTCTTCATACTGCGTCTCAATACGTGGAATTTCACTTCAAAACCACCAGCCCAATATGAAACCATTTCTCATACAGTATTATATACAGTGTCTCACAAAAGTAAGTACACCCCTCACATTTTTGTAAATATTTTCTTCTATCTTTTCATCTGACAACACTGAAGAAATGACACTTTGCTACAATGTTGTGTAGTGAGTGTACAGCTTGTATAACAGTGTAAATTTGCTGTCCCCTCAAAATAACGCAACACACAGCCATTAATGTCTAAACCGCTGGCAACAAAAGTGAGTACACCCCCTAAGTGAAAATGTCCAAATTGGGCTCAATTAGGTATTTTCCCTGCCCAGTGTCATGTGACTCGTTAGTGTTACAAGGTCTGAGGTGTGAATGGGGAGCAGGTGTGTTAAATTTGGTGTTATCACTCTCATGCCGTGTACACACGATCGTGAAAAAACTTTGGGCCAGATCCACAAAGATCGGTGTATCTTTGTGCGGGCGTAGCGTATCTTCTTTACGCTACGTCGCGGCAACTTAGGCCGCGTACACACGATCGAACATGTCCGCGGAAACTGGTCCGCAGGGACAGCGTTGAATTTTCGTTTACGTCGTTTGCGTAAAACGTTTGCGCAAGTTACGTTCACGTCGAAACCAATGAGTATTTTCGGCGTAATTTTGAACATCCACACTGGGATATGTCCACGGCCGGCACATGCGCAGTTCGTTCGGCGCATCATTTACATGGGGTCACGGTTAATTTCAATACAACACGCCCACTCCAAGCCTACTTTGAATTACGCAGGCTTACGCCGGCCCATTTACGCTACGCCACCGTAACTTAGGACGCAAGTGCTTTGTGAATACGGCACTTGCCTCTCTAAGTTGCGGCGGCGTAGCCTAAGAAGATACGCTACACCCGCACAAAGATACGCCGATCTTTGTGGATCTGGCCCTTTGTATTTTCTTTCATGCTAAAAAATGATCGTGTGTACGCGGCATCACTCTCTCATACTGGTCACTGGAATTTCAACATGGCACCTCATGGCAAGGAACTCTCTGAGGATCTGAAAAAAAGAATTGTTGCTCTACATAAAGATGGCCTAGACTATAAGAAGATTGCCAAGATGCTGAAACTGCCCTGTTAAACCATACAGCGGTTTAACAGGACAGGTTCCACTCAAAACAGGCCTCGCCATAGTTAGTCTAAGAAGTTGAGGTCACGTGCTCAGCGTCATATCCAGAGGATGTCTTTGGGAAATAGAGGTATGAGTGCTGCCAGCATTGCTACAGAGGTTGAATGGGTGGGGGAGGGGTCAGCCTGTCAGTGCGTAGCCCATACGCCGCACACTGCATCAAATTGGTCTGCATGGCTGTCATCCCAGAAGGAAGCCTCTTCTAAAGATGATACACAAGAAACCCCACTATCAGTTTGCTGAAGACAAGCAGACCACAGGACATGGATTACTGGAACCATGTCCTGTGGTCTGATGAGACCAAGATAAACTTATTTGGTGTCAGATGGTGACAAGTGTGTGTGGTGACTAGTGTTGAGCGGAATACGCCATATTCGATTTCGCGATATTGCGCGAATATATAGAAGAATATTCGCGAATATTCGCTAATATCGAATATTCGTGATATTTTATCCAAAAAAAATTTTGCAAAATTTCGCTAATGCGAAATTTCGCTAATGCGAAGATGATTGCGAAATTCTCATAAACGGAGATCATTTCCTGTATTACTAAACTAATATGCACTAAACACTAACTCTACACTAACTCTACTTAAAAGAAAGGAGAATAAGGGGGCAAAAGAAGGGCGGAGAAGATAATCGCGCAATAT
Source organism: Rana kukunoris (assembly GCA_029574335.1). Taxonomy (NCBI): domain Eukaryota; kingdom Metazoa; phylum Chordata; class Amphibia; order Anura; family Ranidae; genus Rana; species Rana kukunoris. The sequence goes on from CM056053.1 coordinate 29,233,164, forward strand.
TCCTATTGCGCGATTATCTTCTCCGCCCTTCTTTTGCATCAGAGCCAATCAGAATAACTCGAATATTCGGCAAAAGGAATATCGCGCAATATTCCTTTTGCCAAATATTCGAGTTATTCTGATTGGCTCTGATGCAAAAGAAGGGCCGAGTAGCTGATGAGATTCTTTTATGTTGCCGAAAATTCGCAATGCGAATTTTCGGCAACATAAAAGAATCGCATCAGCTACTCGGCCCAGGGTCTCTCTCTAATCATACCAGCAATGCTTTTAGACGTCGATGGAGATCACTAGGATGTGATCTGCTTTACAAATAAATTTGAAAAAATACGAATATTCGCCATAGCGAATATTCGCCGCAATATTCGAGTTATTCGCAAATACTCGAATATGCAATATTCGTAGCGAATATTCGTGAGCAACACTAGTGGTGACTACCAGGTGAGGAGTACAAAGACAAGTGTGGTCTTCCCTACAGTCAGGCATGGTGGTGGGAGTGTCATGGTCTGGGGCTGCATGAGTGCTGCCGGCACTGGGGAGATACAGATCATTGAGGGAACCATGAATGCCAACATGTACTGTGACATACTGAAGCAGAGCATGATCCCCTCCCTTCAGGGACTGGGCCGCAGGGCAGTATTCCAACATGATAACGACCCCAAACACACCTCCAAGACGACCACTGCCTTGCTAAAGAAGCTGAGGGTAAAGGTGAGGGTAAGCCCCCTTTAAAATATGGGGATGCCTAGATATCCAATGGTAGTAATACTGCTAATAAATTAATTAATTGCTGCTTTAGCTACCAGAGGTTTGCGTGGCCATTTTGATTACCTGTTTGATGAACTGTGAATCCGGCATGGCAGCGAACTTGAACCTTATCCATATAAAGAACGAGTACTCCCCCCATGGTAGGTACTAGGGACTTTGAAGGCAACAAAAGAAAAAGAATATGAAAAAATATTATAAATGTTATTAATGAAATATAAAAGTTAGTCAAAACAACAAAACAAAGTACAAAATTCGATCGTAGCTGTCTGGTACTTGTTGATGTTCATTCCGACGCGTTTCAGGACAACTGTAAGGTCCCTTCCTCAGGGTAGTTCAAGGCAAGGTATAGCTACCATAACACATTCTAAAAGTAAAACAGAAAAAAAAAGAAAAAATAATGGTAGAAAACAACAATTGCACATTACAATCATAGTCGGGGCAGTAAAAGGGAAGCATCGTTGAGGCCAGCTGTTCGGTCCTTCCTGTGGCTGGGTATGGAGACGAGGGAAAGGAAGATGGCCCCCACCCACCTCCATACCATAGCAGGGCGGAAGCGACGTCAAAACGTCACTTCCGCCCATAGTTCTTAAAGGGACTTTTTTTGTTTTCTTTTCAAATGACACATTTTTATTTATTTTATTTTATTATTGCATTTTAGTGTAAATATGAGATCTGAAGTCTTTTTGACCCCAGATCTCATATTTAAGTCATGCTTTTTTTCTATTACATTTTACATTCTGTTTACATTCCTTATAATAGGAATAAAAGTGACACAATTTGTGGAATTTTGTCTGAAGGACGTTGGCTGTCAACTTGCTCTGCATACAGATGGCAGAACTTTTTCAGCCAACATACACAAAACTATGTTGTTTTTCAGCTGTTTAGCGCCACCCTTTTGGGCAACTTCTGCTAATGTTGTCTTATGGTTAGCATTGCTTCTATGCATTCGTGTTTGTACTTTGGATTTTAGTCCGATGGACTTGTGTACACACTACTGGGTAATCAGACGGAACACATTTGTTGTCAGACAATTTGAGAGCATAACCGTCCAACATTTGTTGTCGGAAATTCCAACAACAATTGTCCGATTGAGCGTACAGACAGTTGGATTATCTGACAAAACCCTTCCATCAGACAATTGTTGTTGGAATATCCGATCGTGAGTACGGGCCTTTAGTGATTCAATGGATCCAAAACAAGCATGCAAGCCAACACATAGGACTTCACTGTCTACATCAGAGGTGGAAAACACAAGGCCCGCGGGCTGAATGCGGCCCTCCAGGCTATTTTATGCGGCCCTCACACCTCTTCAGTCATCCTCCAGACCCTTACTTTCTGCTTTCAAGCAATGCATCCAACTGCTTCCCAGCAGCAGCATAAGGAAAAGGGGGGTGCACTGTGATGTAAGGGAGAGGGGGGACTAAACTTCTGATGGTGGGGTGGCTCTTGACATCTAATGTAAGGGGAAGGGATATGCTAGACATCTAATCTTACAGATACAACCGGCCCTTTTGAGGGCAACCATAATGCTGATGCGGCCCACAATGAAATTGAGTTTGACACCCCTGCTCTACATGCTTGTAAGGATAGACACTGTAGCGGTAGGATAAACATGACAGCCTGGGAATTAGCAAAATGTAAAAGAAGCCAACAAAGGCAGCACCTAGATATCTAACATGACAGTTCTACTTGTACTCGCACAAATGCTCCAGATGCCAGATCCGATACCTGGAGCCGGAAGTCGGCGGACAGAGAGGGTGGAGCGGAGATCGGTCTGGCAGCAGCAGTGGATCACGGGGGTAGGCTGGCCAGGGCAGGAGTGCAGGGCGCATATTCCTTCCAAAACGGTGACCGGAGCAGTCACATTTGGTACAGGAAGTGATGTTCCGTGTCCCTGTCGGAATGTAAACATCGCGACGCCCATCTTGGTACACCTTGCACTCGGCTGCAGTAAGCCAGCAGTGGACATAGGCGTGCGCACAGGGTGTGCCAGTTGTGCCCGGGCACACCCTAATAACCCTGTGCAGCACAGATTCCCCCTACTGCCCTAGCTCCTCCCCTTCCCCCATCACAGTGCTTCCAGCTTCCCTCCTCTCCTCTCCTCTCCCACCAGCTGTTGCTGTGGGGATGTTTTAGAATGAGTGGGGGGAAGGAGCCGGTAAAAATGTAATTTGCTGGCCCCTTCCTTTTTTGAATGAAGATCGTGAGTGATCGGTAGTGTGTGTTTGAGCTTGGGGGTGCACGCCCAAATGCAATAGGCTGCGCACACCTATGGCAGCAGACATCTTGTTATACCCAGCTCATATAGTTTGGGCTGGGTGTAACAAGATGTCCACTGCTGGCTAACAGCAACCAAGTGTAAGGTGTACCAATATGGGCATTGCAGTATACTTACTAGAAGTTAAATGACAGGAATGATGACCCGGATCTACGTACCGCGGCGTATCTTTGTGCGGGCGTAGCATATCTTATTTACGATACGCCGCCGCAACTTAGAGAGGCAAATGCCGTATTCACAAAGCACTTGCGTCCTAAGTTACGGCGGCGTAAGTCCGCGTAATTCAAAGTAGCTGGTAGTGGGCGTGTTGTATGTAAATGAATGGTGACCCCGCGTAAATGACGTGCCGCGCCGAACGAACAACGCATGCGCCATCCATGGACGTATCCCAGTGCTCATGCTCTGAATCAAGTCGCAAATACTTAATGCTTTTGACGTGAACGTAACTTACGCACAGCCCTATTCGCGTACGACTTACGCAAACGACATAAACGACATACAATTCGGCGCTGTTCCAACGTCCATACTTAACATTGCCTGCGCCTCATATAGCAGGGGTAACTTTACGGCGCTCATACGCCTTACGTAAACGACATATATCAATGCGCCGGGCGCACGTACGTTCGTGATTTGGCTTATCTAGCTCATTTGTATATTTTTAATGGGAACGTCTAATGCGCCCAGCGTAACTATGCGCCCACGATACGCCGGCGTAGGCAAGTTACGCCAGACGACTGAAGCCATGTTTTCTGGCGTATCTTGCTTTGAGAATCGGCGCAAAGATACGACGGCGCACATTTGAAATTACGGCGGCGTATCTGGAGATACGCCGGCGTAATTCCTTTGTGGATCTGGGCCGATGAGAGGAAAGGAAGGATTTTGCAATGCTATATGCCAAAATGCTTCCTCTCTTTCCTCTCCTCTCCACATTCATGTCAATTATTATGCAATTGCCAATCAGTGGTGTATTTTAGTGACTGCCTATAAGTGACATCAGTTCCATCTATCAGTGCCACCTTTTAGTGCCCATAAGTGCCATCCATCTGTCAGTGCCAATCTATTAGTGCCATCTATCAGTGCCTGTCAGTGCCACCTAGGGTGACCACGTATCCCGGATTGCCTGCATTTTGCAGTTCTGTCCCGGGCACATTCATTCCAGTACAATACAGTGTCCTGGAATGAAACTCTCACAGCCACACCCCACCCCCCCCCGGGCCAATCTTATGCCCCCAAAAAAGGCCGCCACATCACTGCTTTACTCACTGACAGTCCTGGCCGTGAGCACCTTGTCCTGGCTGGGAATGCCTGGAGAAGCACAATCCCGCCCTCTGCTTGTGATTGGAGAAATCATAAATCCCGCCTCTTGTGTCCAGTTACTGTGCTGTGATTCGTTACAACACAAGCTGATTTTTGGGAAGGGAATTTGTCCCTGAATGGTAGTTTGGAAATGTGGTCACCCTAGTGCCACCTATCAGTGCCAATTAGTCAAATTGTCACATGACAAAAAAAAAAAAATAGTATCGGTATTCGGTATCGGCGAGTACTTGAAAAAAAGTATCGGTACTTGTGCTCGGTCCTAAAAAAGTGGACAACCCTAATATAAATAATGGAAAAGGACATATCTAACCCTAGTATTAATATACTTTCTTGGTTCTTATTTTACAAGTCATAAAACAATATGGAATGTGCAGAAACGCACAACCAATCAGTGAAGGAGGAAGGGTGAAATATGATTGGTCGGTATTGTCCCACACACAGCGCTGCTCTATATGTTATATTACAGGAGGAGCCGCGCTCTATTCCATGTATGTATCCACCATATGACACCTTGATGGATTTAACATGTATTTAGCTGCTGGCGGAAATTTCAGGCTTGGATCAGCTTTCTTTCTGGTGGGGGAAGGGAGGGGGGGGGGGATTCTTTAACCTCTGGGATGCTTATTCTTAACTTTCTATTGTCAGGAAGGTATTTGGTGGTTCTGATGCTTGCACAGGCTTGCAGGGATCGTCCATTTATTATTATGAATGCTAGAAAGAAATCCGCTCCGGTGCCTCCGACATGTTAAAGGATAGTTTTGGTGCTTTTAGCAAATCCATTTGAAGAGAATTTGCCCTTTACATTTTCCCCACCAATCCCCTGAATGGAGTCTACCTACCTAAAATACTTACCTTCACCTCTGCTGCTGAATTTTTCACTGCCCGGAAAGTTTCAGAAACAAAAACAAAACAAAAATGTAAAGGGAAATGTTTTAAATTACAAACATGTTATACTTACCTGCTCCTTTTTTCGGGTCCCCCGTCTGTCTTCCTGGCGCCTCTTATTCAGCTGGTGCCCCCCAATAGTAAGCGGCTTGTTCTGGGGGCACTAATGCATGCTCACTCCCAAGCCCCGCTCTACGAGTCGGTAAGTCTCCTTTCAGACTGGGGCCAAGTTAGCGCTAATGAGCCATTCGTTTTAGCGCTGTTTAACCACTTGCCGACCGCAAGTAGAATGGCACGGCTGCGCAAACCTGTAAGTCGCCTTTAAATCGCAGTATTGTGGGCGCACACACACACCCGCTGCATGCTCCGTGTGCGTGCCCACGTCTCCTGCAGACTCGATGTCTGTCAGTCAGGGGTGGACTGACAACTCATGGGCAATAGGAGGTTATGGGGCCCCCGGGCAATATATATATTTCGAGAAATGTCCCTCTGTCCCTCATTCCTCTTCATTTGGCCCTCATTTTGGTCTGATCTATTTAGTTGTATATAAAATGTACTTTTTTTTTTACTTTCAAAAAGCATTTCCCTGGGCTAAACCTTTCATCCAAATCGTAAATTGCTGCATTTGTAAATTTTAAAAGCCAATCTAAAGGAATAATAGTGGTCAAAAAAGTCCCCTATTTAATTTACTTTTTTTTGTTAATTCTCCTTTAAGAGGGTGTAGCAGGGGGTGTGTCCTATGCCTACATACTTTTGCTAATAGGTGTCCCTCATTCCCATCTTAAAATGTTGAGAGGTACGCTATTGGGCACTTTTACTCCCTTCCTGCCCAGGCCAATTTCAGCTTTCAGCGCTGTCACACTTTGAATGACAATTGCGCAGTCATACAACACTGTACTTACTGTATACGAAATTGTTATAATTTTTTTTAGACAAATAGAGCTTTCTTTTGGTGGTATTTAATCTCCACTGGGATTTTTATTTTTTGCAAAAAAATAAATAAAAAAGAACAATTAAAAAAAAAGGATGGGTTTTCTTTGTTTCTGTTTTTGTAAATAAGTCATTTTATTCCTTCACTGATGGGCACTAATAGGCAGCAGTGTGAGACGGCACTTATGATGAGGCACTGATGGACACTGATTGGTAGACATGTGCATGATGATCAGTGAATCAGTGCATATTTATAGCATGGATCGCTGTATAAATGTAAATGGTCCCAAAAATGTGTCAAAAGTGTCCTATATGTTTGCTGCAATATCGCATTCCTGATAAAAATTGCAGATCACAGCCATTACTAGTAAAAAAAAAAAAAAATCATAAATCTATCCCCTATTTTGTGGACGCTATAACTAGGGTTGTCCCGATTCCACTTTTTTAAGACCGAGTACAAGTACCGATACTTTTTTTCATGTACTTGCCAATACCGAATACCGATACTTTTTTTAAATGTGTCCCCAAATGCAGCCATGTCCCCCCACAAATGCAGCCATGTCCCCCCACATATTGCAGCCATGTCCCCCCACATATATTGCAGCCATGTCCCCCCACATATATCCAGCCATGTCCCCCCACATATATCCAGCCATGTCCCCCCACATATTGCAACCATGTCCCCCACATATTGCAGCCATGTCCTGTCCCCCATATTGCAGCCATGTCCTGTCCCCCATATTGCAGCCATGTCCTGTCCCCCATATTGCAGCCATGTCCCCCATACCTAGTAGTAGTAGCCGATGCCACCGCCGCCGACTCCGTGCATAGACACTCCCCTTTGCTCGGGATTGGACAGATCCGTCCAATCCCGAGAATGGGAGTGTCTATACACGGCGCGGCGGGCATTAGAAGAATTCAAACGAAAGGTGCCTGTAATGCGTGCTGTGATTCACAGGGATTAACGCGGCGGCTTTGCGGTATGCGGCGGCGGCTTTGCGGTATGCGGCGGCGGGGGGGGGGGGAAGTATTCTATTTAGGTATCGGGGGTATTTGCAGGAGTACATGTACTCCCGCAAATACTCGGTATCGGTTCCGATACCGATACTGGTACCGGTATCGGGACAACCCTAGCTATAACTTTTGCGCAAACCAATTAACCACTTAAGACCCGGACCAAAATGTAGGTAAAGGACCTTGCCCCTTTTTGCGATTCGGCACTGCTTCGTTTTAACTGACAATTGCGCGGTCGTGCGACGTGGCTCCCAAACAAAATTGGCGTCCTTTTTTTCCCACAAATAGAGCTTTCTTTTGGTGGTATTTGATCACCTCTGCGGTTTTTATTTTTTGCGCTATTAACAAAAATAGAGCGACAATTTTAAAAAAAATGCAATATTTTTTACTTTTTGCTATAATAAATATCCCCCAAAAATATATAAAAAAACATTTTTTTTTCCTCAGTTTAGGCCGATACGTATTCTTCTACGTATTTTTGGTAAAAAAAATCGCAATAAGCGTTTATCGGTCGGTTTTCGCAAAATTTATAGCGTTTACAAAATAAGGGATAGTTTTATTGCATTTTTATTAATTATTTTTTTTTTACTACTAATAGCGGCGATCAGCGATTTTTTTCGTGACTGCGACAAATATGGCGGACACTTCGGACAATTTTGACACATTTTTGGGACAATTGTCATTTTCACAGCAAAAAATGCATTTAAATTGCATTGTTTACTGTGGAAATGACAGCTGCAGTTTGGGAGTTAACCACAGGTGGCGCTGTAGGGGATGTGAGACCTAGTGTGTTTGTTTACAACTGTAGGGGGGTGTGGCTGTAGGTTTGACGTCATCGATCGCGTCCCCCTATTACAGGAATGACGCGATCGATGCTGCGGCCACAGAGAAGCACGGGGAAGCCGTGTGTACACACGGCTCTCCCAGTTCTTCCGCTCCAGGGACGGATCGCCGCACTCCAGCGGCGATCAGGTCCGCGAATCCCGCGGTCCCGGTCCCGGAGCTTCGGACCGGGTCGCGGGCGCGCGCCCGTGGGCGCGCGCCCGCGACCCACGGCTGGGTACTAAAATCAACGTATATATACGTTGATGTGCCCAGCCGTGCCATTCTGCCGACGTAAATGTGCAGTAGGCGGTCCTTAAGTGGTTAATATACACTTATTGAGATATTTTTTTTTTTTAAATATGATATTTATTTTAGCAAAAAGTAAAAAATATTGTGTTTTTTTTTTCAAAATTGTCGCTCTATTCTTGTTTGTAATACAAAAAATAAAAACCGCAGAGATAATCAAATACACAAAAAAGAAAGCTCTATTTGTGGGGAAAAAAGGACACCATTTTTATTTGGGAGCCACGTTGCACGACCGCCCAATTGTCATTCAAAGCGTGACAGTGCTGAAAGCTGAAAACTGCCCTGGGCAGGAAGGGGGTGAAAATGTTCGGTATTGAAGTGGTTAAATAGAAAACTTTAGATTTTTTATTTTATTTTTCGATTCAAATGCAGCAAAGTGAACAAATAAAAGAAAAATCTCCATCAAATGATTACAATGACTCTTTAAATGACTTCTGGCTTAAAGGGGTTGTAAAGGTTAGTTTTTTATTTTCTAAATAGGTTCCTTTAAGCTTGTGCATTGTTGGTTCACTTACCTTTTCCTTCCATTTCCCTTCTAAATGTTTTTTTTTTATTTGTCTGAATTTCTCACTTCCTGTTCCTCCTCAGTAAGCTGTTCAGTAAGCTGTTCTAAATGACTTTCCACCGCTCTGATGGGGCAAGCTTATTGAGGAGACACAGGAAGTGAGAAATTCAAACAGAGAAAAAAAACATTTAGAAGGGAAATGGAAGAAAAAGGTTAGTGAACCAACAATACACTAGCTTAAAGGAACCTTTTTAGAAAATAAAAGATGAAACTTTACAACCCCTTTAACTAAAACAGAATTATTTCGAAATGGCACCATTGGGTGCCCCAATGAGAGTAGTAAAGTGGTGCCACAGCGAACAGTGGGTGTGGCCGAATTGCTCTTGGCCCTGCCCACTATTGGTGCCAAACCGGCCCCCAGACAGCTGCCCACAGCTCCCGGATGGCAACAGAGAACAGACTTGCATGTGACTGTCTCGGTTACTTAGCAAACCTCCCAACTTTTTGAGATGGGAATGAGGGACACCTATCGGCAAAAGTATGCCATGTGTTGTTGAGCGGGGGGGGTTCCGCAGATCTGAGTTGTTGAGCGGGGGGGGGGGGGGGGTTCCGGGGATCGGAGTTGAGCGAGGGGGGGTGATGCGGATCTGAGTTGTTAAGCGGGGGTGGGTTTCCTCAGATCGGAGTTGTTGAGCGGGGGGATTACACAGGTCTGAGTTGCTGAGCGGGGGGGGGGTCGTGGGACCGTGGGATTTACCGCGGGACATTCGAGCGAAATCCGGGACGGTTGGGAGGTATGACTTAGGGAGCCACAGCCTGGTCTGATTAATGTATCGGGATTTCAGTCCCAGACATAGGATTCAAAAGCTGGACTGTCCAGGTAAACACTCGGACAGGTGGCAACCCTAATTTTGGCCTTCTATGTACCTATTTTTATCATCAAAATACAAAAAAGGTTTATTTAGTTACAAAAGTTTTTCTTATAAAAACATACATTTGACAAACATATACAAGGTGGGAGTGGTATTTGAGATGTGATATACCAGATCCAATTAACCCTACTAGTTTGGCCCTAAGACTTCGTCAGGGGAATTGAGACTGGATCATCTCAGTATGATCTCAGCACAATTGATGGAATACCTGGTTGAGGATGGCTATATGCGGTGAAATCAATAGGTACCAGGGTTGCAGATGCCTCGCCATAGATCACAGCCAAATCTCTCCTTGTTTGTTAATTAACATTGAAAAATGTATGAACTTTATCTTGTTTGACAGTGATGTAAATATTGAATTTTCTCTGCTTGTCTTTTTAGAACTCTCATACTGAGATGATCCAGTCTCAATTCCCCTGACGAAGCCTTAGGGCGAAACTAGTAGGGTTGATTGCATCTCAAATACCACTCCCACCTTGTATATGTTTGTCAAATGTATATGTTTTTATAAGAAAAACTTTTGTAACTAAATAAAACTTTTTTGATGATATTAATGCAGTTGTTTGGTCTCTATATTGGGCACCGTTATAATCCCTCACCTTCCTAGATTTTTCACTTCAAACAAATTGGGGATGAGGTGCCATATACAAAATAGGACTGTCGATCACCAAATTCCATATTCTCCTACCTATTTTTATGTTTCTTTTAAACATGGCCCTGATTCTAACCCACATAAATACTTAACAAATATCACCAACAGAGAAATATTGCTACACCCCGACACTGCCACGTTGAGCTCTGGTTATAATGATCTAGACAGTCTGTGTTGTTGCTGTGGTTTTTTTTGGGAAGATACTTTGACTTGCCAAGTTTTTTTTTTTTGGTCTGCAATTGTGCTGATCTCTCAGCACAATACTAAATCATATAATGAATTCATGTGTGGGTCACAGCGCCCCCTAGTGTTCGCATGTGGTACAAGTCATATGCACAATTGATGGAATATCTCCTGCAGCAAGTACACCTCTGTGTTTCGTCCCCCCCATTCCTTCTAAACACTTAGCTGTGCGATTCCCGAAGTGCGACAATACTTAGGATGAAGAATCCCATTATTCTCAGCAGACCCCTTCACACCTGTGTGGATTGTTGCTTCAAAAAATGCATGATCTTCTTTGGGGCAGAATCACACATTTTCAGGCCAATGGAATTTAATAGGAACGCTGGAAAAATATTTGAAAAACGCACGTGAGCATTTTTCAGGGGTTGATTTACTAAAACTGGAGTGTTCTAAATCTGGTTTAGCTGTGCATATTGGCCAATCAGCTTCTAACCTCAGCTTGTCCAATTGACAATAAAACCTGGAAGCTGATTGGTTTCTCTGCAGAGCTGCACCAGATTTTGCACTATCCAGTTTTAGTAAATCAACCCCTCAGAATCTCTCACTTAACCACTTAAGACCCGGACCAATATGCAGGTTAAGGACCTGGCCCCTTTTTGCGATTCGGCACTGCGTTGCTCTCAAACAAAATTGGCGTATTTTGGCGTATTTTTTTCCCCACAAATAGAGCTTTTGGTGGTATTTGATCACCTCTGCGTTTTTTCTTTTTTTTGAGTGGTATTTGATCACCTCTGTGTTTTTTATTTTTTGCGCTATAAACCAAAAAAAAAACAATATTTTTCACTTTTAGCTATATTAAATATCCCCAAAAATATATTAAAAAAAATGTTTCCTCAGTTTTGGCGGATACGTATTCTTCTACATATTTTTGGTAAAAAAAAACGCAATAAACGTTTATCGATTGGTTTGCGCAAAATTTATAGCGTTTATAGAATAGGGGATAGTTTTTTTTTTATAAAGTGTATTTTGTGCGTGAACTCGGGATAGTTTTATGGCATTTTTATTAATATTTTTTTTTTTTACTACTAATGATGGCGATCAGTGATTTTTTTTTCGTGACTGCGACATTATGGCGGACACATCGGACAATTTTGACACATTTTTGGGACCACTGTCATTTTCACAGCAAAAAGTGCTATAAAAATGCACTGATAACTGTGACAATGGCAGTGAAGGGGTTAACTACTAGGGGGCGCTAAGGGGTCAAGTGTGCCCTAAGAGAGTGATTCTTACTGTAGGGGGGTGGGGCTGGACGTGTGATGTCACTGATCATCATTCCCTATATCCATAGCTCCCAACTGTCCCTGATTTTGAGGGACTGTCTCTGATTTGGAACAATGTCCCTCTGTCCCTCTTTCCTCCTCACTTGTCCCTCATTTTGGTCTGATCTATATAGATGTATAAAATGCACATTTTATCTATCAAAGTGTTTTCCAGCCATAAACCTTTCATTTGATTTCTATATTGCTGCATTTGTAAATTCCAAGAGCCAGTATAAAGGAATAGTAGTGGTAATACATTTTTTTTTAAAAAACAATCTTTTTTTGTACAGTTCTCCTTTAAGGGGGCGTGGCAAGGGTGTGTCCTATACCTACCTGCATAATTTTGCTGATAGGTGTCCCTCATTCCCAAAAAAAAGTTGGGAGGTATGCTATATCAGGGATTGGACAATCAGTGTCACTGCCACACAGAAGAACGGGGAAAGTGTGTTTACACTCACCTCTCCTCTGTTCTTCAGCTCCGGTGACCGATCGCAGCGGGACACCGGAACGGTCACGGAGCTGGGTTGCGAGCGCGACGGTGACGGTGCGTGGGCGACCCACGGCTGGGCTCTTAAAGGTGACGTACCTGTGCAATTTCCCTCTTACATTAGAGACCACAGGCCGCATCTGCTGACCTTTTTTTTTTACCTTAATAGATTTTTTGTATTAAGGTAAAAGTCCGATCTCAAATCCACCCCTGCTCCACCGATTACAGAGGAGCCAAACTAATTTTACCTGGCAGCCTAATCTATCCTATGAGGGTGCAGCACCTGTATTGTTATTTTCTTAACCGCTTAGGAAGGACCGCCACACAAACGTATACGTCGACAGAATGGCAGGGTTGCGCAAATGGACGTATATATACGTCCCCTTTAATTGCTGCAGTTGGTCGTGAGCTTCGAGGCCATGCCCGCTGGACCCACGGAATCGATGTCCGCCGGAGTCCCGCGATCAGGTCACAGAGCTGAAGAACGGGGAGATGTCAGTGTAAACACAGCATCTCCCCATTCTTTCTTGTGACATGTCACTGATCGTCTGTTTTCCCTGTCATTGGGAGCAGTGATCAGTGATGTGTCACTCATAACCACGCCCCCTAACAGTTAGAATCACTCCCTAGGACACACTTAACCCCCCTCAGCGCCCCCTAACAGCTGACCGCCCAGTGGTTAACCCCTTCACTGCCAGTGTCATTTTTACAGTAATCAGTGCATTTTTTATAGCACTGATCACTGTAAAAATGACAATGGTCCCAAAAATGTGTCAAAAGTGTCCGATGTGTCCGCCATAATGTCCCAGTCATGATAATAATCGCTGATCGCCGCCATTACTAGTAAAAAAATAAATAATAAAAAATGCCATAAAATGATCCCCTATTTTGTAAACGCTATAACTTTTGCGCAAGCCAATCAAACGCTTATTGTGATTTTTTTTTTACCAAAAAATATGTAGAAGAATACGTATCGGCCTAAAAAAAAAAAAGATTTTCTGTATATTTTTTGGGGATATTTATTATAGCAAAAAGTAAAAAATTGATTTTTTTTTCAAAACTGTCTCTCTATTTTTGTTTATAGCACAAAAAATAAAAACTGCAGAGGTGATCAAATACCACCAAATGAAAGCTCTATTTGTGGGAAACAAAGGACGCCAATTTTGTTTGGGAGCGACTTTGCACGACCGCCGCGCAATTGTCAGTTAAAGTGACGCAGTGCCGAATCGCAAAAAAGGGGCCAGGTCCTTAACCTACATAATGGTCCGGGTCTTAAGTGGTTATAGAAGAATTCCAGACAATACCCCCCCCCCCCCCTTTTTTTTTTTTCTCAACCACTGACAAGGGTCTTGAGTCACATTTTCACTTGTCTGTAAAGGCCCCTTATTGTAATTTCTCCTATTGGGCTGAATCAGGTACAAAATGTTATATTGGGTGACAGGCTCACCTTAATGGTATCAATGTATCATCACTGCTAGCACTTGTGTTGGAGTCCCATAGATGGTGAGTTCAGGTCTATAGAAGTAGAAGAGTTTTTATTTTTTTTTACAAAGGCTCATTAATGCCCAACAATGGTAGAATTGGGGCCTCTAGTGGTTTGTTTTCAATTCACACCCTTGACTTGTCTCCATTGTATCAGCAGAACGTCCAGCGTTGCTTATCCTGAAATAAACATTTTCTCTGAACCTTTAAAAAAAGTATGAAAAATAAAAAGAGAAAATGGTGCTTTTTTATATTATTACAGTAAATCAGAAATCCCAACACATACAACTAACACTCTCATTTCCTTTGTAATGTCACCCATCGCTCCCAACTGTCCCTGATTTCAAGGGACTGTCCCTGATTTGGAGCAATGTCCCTCTGTCCCTCATTACCTGGGCCAGATTTGCTCTCCCTGCCGACCCCAAGGCCAGGTTCCGCAATGCACCCCCTCCCCGCCAACCGATTCGCCCCCCCCCCCAAATCAACGGAGAATGGCAACCGCATGGCAGGGGCGGCACGCTTAGTTCAAATATTTTTTTTGTATAATTATCTTATTATTTTTAATATTATTTTTCTTATTCATTACTTTTTTATTTTATTAGTTTAATTATTAAAATTTTCTTCTTCTTCTTCTTCTTTTTTTTATCATTTTTTTTCGCTTATTGTAAAGCGGAGTTCCACCCAAAAATGAAACTTCCGCTTATCGGAACCCTCCCCCCTCCGGTGTCACATTGGCACCTTTCAGAGGTGTACAGATACCTGTGTAATACATGCAGGCATCATTCAGATACCCCCCCCCCCCCCTTCAATACCAGGACATCATATGACTGTGTGCGGTATTGAGGTGAGTAGCAAGAGATTTTATTGGAGACTAGAGAAAGGCTTAAAGAAGTTGTAAAGGAAAAAAAAAATTAGCTGAAATGACTGTTTACAGGGTATAGAGACATAATAGTTAACAGATTCCTTTTAAAAATGATTACAAATTGATAAAAATCAATCATATAATGTACCTGCAGTTCTATTTTCATTTTTGCATGCTTTTTCCTGTCTCTCTGATGTACAGAGCCAGAGAGCCAATAGAGGGCAGTGATGGTTTGTAAAACAAAACTGGATTGGTGCTGAGGGGTTTTAGACACACAGTAATCACACCTCCTTGATTAGTGACCACAGTGAGAAAGCTCCCATGACTGTGGTTATCAGGAAACAGACAACCAGGACTGTGGTTTTCAGGAAACAGACAACCAGGAAGTGTCCAGAACAGAGAGGAATTACAGCGACATCAAAGCAAAAATGAACAATGAGGACATAAAACCAGGAGTGCAGTAAGGTAAAGGAAACTATTTAGCTAAAAAAAAAAAATTTTCTTTAGTGACCTTTTAATACTAAAGTATAGATTGTGAGGGATGGGAAACATAGGAATTCCCTATATATATTTCGTGAGGAGAATGTGTAGGAATATAACATTTATAAAAAATGTATAATTTTTTTTATATCTTTCCCTAGTGTAGCGCCCCCTTTACTTTCAGTGCGGGCACTAGTCTAAATTTAGCAGGAATGGGAGAGTTACCTTGCTCCCATTCACACGATTGTTCAGGATGGTGACCCCTGTTGTTTCAGAAGTGTCCTCTGGGCCAGTCTGCATTCTAGGAATGGTCTGCAGTTGGCGGCAGAGGGGGGTTCTGACAGAGCAAGCTTCCCCAGCAGCCAATTGGAGGAGTTTTCCCTCGTGGGGCTTGCTGAGGAGGGATTTATCTGGACAGGTGTCATGTGCTCAAGGCAGTTTTGCGGTTCCAGGTGCGGCATCCACCTTCAGGGTGCGCGTATCCATGGACCCCGCCAGCGTGGCCCACCTGGCCAAACTCACGGGCTATGCTGGACCTCAACCGGAGGTCAGAGGGGACCCCAATGCTCAGTTCTTTTGAGGAGATCCCAGGCTGGGTCCCGTATGATTGGGGGATCGGCTTGAGGGGGACCCGGAGGCAGGTCGTCCGACAGGGCTTGAACGAACCAATTGGGGATCTGGTGACCGGGATGCTGACAGGTACGCTTTGCTGTCATCCGGTGACCGATGCTAAAGAAAATCTACTGTGAGGATTCGCTCTGTTCACCTATCTAATTTACTGAAGCAATTGGCCGGTTGCAAAGGCCCTATAGCCAGGTCTGAGATAGAGAGATCTGTTCCTCCCAGCGATCCGAAGTGACACCTCGGCTGCCAGGTTAGTGTGGGGAACCTGTCCGTGGGCACTTTACTCCCATCCCATTCGGGAGTGGCGACAAGTTCAACTATTGCTATTGTAGAGGGCATGCATGCCCTGTTCACATCCAGGCCTGATACCACAAGGTTCTCTTATCCTTCCTTCATCAGCTTTCCTTTCCTTAAACTGAAGATGATGTTTGCCGTGTTGGCTGCAAAATAAAAAGGCATTGAAAGATACTTTATTGACTGTCTGGACATTCGCTCACTGCTCCGCTACTATTATTTCACCCCTAGACACCACCAGGGTAACTTGGTGTGCCAATCCCAGTATTTAACCAGCGGCTCCTCCGGAGGTAGCGCTACACTAGTTAAGAGGAATGTTTCATTACAGGATTTAATTGTATCTCCTGTTATTGGCGTGAAGCTAGAAGACCCCCGATGTCTCCATTAAGAGGACCTTGTCACTACTGTCACATAAGGGGCTTGTCAGTACATACATACCGTATTTGCCGGCGTATAAGACGACCCCTTAATTTTACAGCTAAAATGTTGGTTTTGGGATATACTCGCTGTATTAGACGACCCCCTTCCTACTAGTCATGCCTCGCCTCACCTCACTGTGCCATTACATGCCTCACTGTGCCATTACATGCCTCACTGTGCCACCATTACATGCCTCACTGTGTCACTAATACATGAGTTACTGTGCCACCATTACATGCCTCACTGTGCCACCATTACATGCCTCGCTGTGCCCCATTACATGCCTCACTGTGTCACCATTACATGCTTCACTGTGCCACCATTACATGACTCACTGTGCCACCATTACATGCCTCACTGTGCCACCATTACATGCCTCGCTGTGCCCCATTACATGCCTCGACAATCCCTTACCTTATCCCTAAAATGCAGAATCTCAGTCAGACCGCAGGCATCAATTTTTCAAAAGCCGCGCCTCTTCCTCATGCTGTTCCGTGATAGGCGGAACACGCGGCTTCCCAGCAGACACTGGGGTAGATTCACATAGATCAGCGGATCTTTAGATCCGCGTGATCTATCTTATTTACGATCCGCCAGCGCCAGTTTTTGAGGCAAGTGCTGTTTTCAGAAAGCACTTGCCTCGAAATTTGCACCGGCGGATCGTAAATCCCCCGGCGGAATTCAAATTCCGCGGCTAGGGGGAGTTTACTATTTTAATCAGGCGCGTCCCCACGCCAATTTAACTACGCATGCGCCGCCGGGTAAATTTCCCAGCGTGCATTGCTCCAAATGACGTCGCAAGGACGTCATTGGTTTTGACTTTAACGCAAATTCCGTATGGCCATATTCGCTAACGATTTACGTAAACGTCGTAAGAAATTCAAAACTCGACGCGGGAACGACGGCCATAGTTAACATAGGAAACGCCGCACTTACCCCTCATATAGCAGGGGTAACTATCCGCCGGAAAAAGCCGGACGCAAACGACGTAAAAAAAAAGCGACGGCCGGGCGTTCGTTTCTAAATCGGCGGTTCTCCTCATTTGCATATTCGTCGCGTATACAAACGGAAGCGCCATCTAGCGGCCAGCGGGAGATTGCAGCCTAAGATCCGACGGTGTAAGTCACTTACACCGGTCGGATCTAAGGGAGATCTATGCAGAACCTGATTCGATGAATCAGCCGCATAGATCCAACCGTCGGATCTCAGAAATACGACGGTGTATCAGTAGATACGCCGTCGTATCTCTATATGAATCTTCCCCACTTTGTTCAGTGTTCCGCCTATCACGGATGCCCTCTTGTCCGAGACCGAGGACGAGAGGGCATTCGTGATAGGCGGAATACTGAACAGAGGCTCTGCTGGGAAGCTGAGTGCTCCGCCTATCATGAATAATCGTTTTGATTTATGTCGTTTTCGTCAGGAAAGTTTTTGTCCGAAAGTGACGATTTTTGATGCTTTGTCGAATTTTCGTCGTTCAATTCGACAAAGAATCGAAAATCTTTGTCGAATTTTCGTTATCGTTTTAACGAACGAAAATGAAAGCGCAAGAAACTAAAACCGAAAGATCCAACATGAAAAAGGCTTTATTTTCGTTTTCGTTCAGATCCGACGATTTTCGATGCTTTGTCGAATTTCCGTCGTTCAATTCGACAAAGCATCGAAAATTGTCGTTCTGAATACAGTGAATAGGTAGAAATTGAACGACGAAAATTCAACGATTTTCAGTGCTTTATCGAATTTTCGGCGTTCAATTCCCACCTAAATTCACTGTATTCACTGAATACAGTGAATAGGTAGGAATTAAACGAAATTGAACGAAAATAAAGCCTTTTTTATGCCGGATCTTTCGGTTTTCATTTCTTGCGCTTTCATTTTCGTTCATTAAAACGATAACGAAAATACCAGATTTTCGGACGAAAATGCATTCTAACAAAAACGAATGCACATGTCTAGTAGCCATAGAGCCCCTTCCAGCCTTGCAAATGCGGCCTGGGCATCCAAGTGGTAATGACCCCTGGTCATGAAAGGATTAAATAAAAGAGGAAGCAATTCAAATTTAAATATACCAAATTTTTGATATGAGTTTATGAAAGTAGAATTATGGACATATACCCTTTTTTTTTTTTTTGCAACTATATATATCTCGGATTAAACCAAGTCCTTTGGTAGAATCAATTGGCCAGAAGTGAAGATCCAATGATCCTCTTGCCCATTCGCTGACACACTTTTGACCAAGAGATTCCAAGCCTGCCCACCACGGCAAGGTGGGCAGGACCTACACTAACTACACTAAGCCACCCTACTGGATGCTAGTCATCCTTTTTCTAATATTGGATGTATGTTTGTAGTACGGCCTCATCCTATAATCTGTGTGTGCGATCTACTCTCTCCTAATTTGGCTGTCTGTCTATGTGCATCTCTCTAAAGCAGGCATGTCCAAAGTCCAGTGCTCGGCCCGGTTTTGAACGGCCTGCCTGGTTATCTACACATATATATCTTTTGTGGCCCCCGACTATCTCCCCGCTGCCTGTCAGGTGAATGAGCGCTACCGAAATAGCTCAAGCCGAGTGTACTGTGTACTCAGCTAGGCTCAGCTCTGCTCATAGTTCTGCCCAGTCTCGCCATTGGACGTGTGTTGTGCCCATCATAGAAACCGGGCCAAGGGTCGGGACTGCGAGAGGAGCCGAGTACAGCCGAATACACAGGACATCCGGCTCTTATCTCGGTGACAAAATTGAAAACGAATAAGGCACGACTGGCTGCAGATGGACACTTGGGCACGGCTGGCTGCAGATGGACACTGATCATTCCAGGCAATGGTGAGTGCATTCCTGGCAATGATAGGTGCTGCATTTCTGGCAATGATAGGTGCTGCATTCCTGGCAATGGTGAGTGCATTCCCAGCAATGATAGGTGCTGCATTCCTGGCAATGGTGAGTGCATTCCTGGCAATGATAGGTGCTGCATTCCCGGCAATGGTGAGTGCATTTCCGGCAATGGTGGGTGCTGCATTCCTGGCAATGATGTGTGCTGCATTCCTGGCAATGATGGGTGCTGCATTCCTGGCAATGATGGGTGCTGCATTCCTGGCAATGATGGGTGCTGCATTCCTGGCAATGGTGAGTGCATTCCCAGCAATGATAGGTGCTGCATTCCTGGCAATGGTGAGTGCATTCCTGGCAATGATAGGTGCTGCATTTGTGGCAATGATAGGTGCTGCATTCCTGGCAATGGTGAGTGCATTCCCAGCAATGATAGGTGCTGCATTCCTGGCAACGGTGAGTGCATTCCTGGCAATGATAGGTGCTGCATTCCCGGCAATGGTGAGTGCATTTCCGGCAATGGTGGGTGCTGCATTCCTGGCAATGATGTGTGCTGCATTCCTGGCAATGATGGGTGCTGCATTCCTGGCAATGATGAGTGCTGCATTCCTGCCAATGGTGTGTGTTGTATTCCTAGCAATTGCGGGTGTTGCATTCCTGGTAATTGGGGTCTGCAGATGGGCACTGACCCTTATTTTGCATCACAGCTCTATTTAAAAATTTTAATTTTAATTTTTTTTTTCCTGAAACTTCACTCCTAAAGTGAATGTGCGTGTTATACGCCAATAAATACAGTATATCCAAATAATACGCCTGAGCTCATCTATTTACTCACACACAGCCACAAAGGCAAGAGAATTCTTGTTGGGCAGTGTATTAGTGCTTAGACCGAATTTTAATGGTTCAAAGAATATCAGGCAAAATAGTCAGCCTTAGAGCATGTTCACTGCATCAAATCTGGCCCTCTTTGTAAAAGTTTGGACACCCCTGCTCTAAAGCATGGACCAGTCCGTTTATGTACATCTGGACGTTTGCTGTTGGTGTAGGTCACTGCATGCCAGTCATTGTATGTTGACCAGTGTGTGTCAGTAAATTAATGTTAGTTCTGTTTTTACCTGGGCACATAGCCAAACTCATCTGCAATTCAGAGTTTATCATGCCTTCGGTTTAAAAAATCTCGGTCCTCTTGATTTGGGGATGAATCGCATGCTCTGTCCATCTGTGCATACATCTTCAGCCTAAAAATCTCCTCCTTCCTTTCAGGTGGAAATGGTTTTGAAATCTCCGGATTGTTATTTGGTTTAATGCCTTCACGTGACGCAGGCTTGAAATAAAAAAACAACATTTTAGTATTGGCGCACACAATATAATACCCAAAATTGAAAGCATTAAAATTGCAAAACAAAAACAAAATTCAGCACCCTACATTTTCAATAGGCAGCATTATAAAAGCCCCTACAGGCCATCAGTTTAAAGTTAAGTTGATTTTAAAGGGTATTTTTTTAAATGATATTCAAAAAATATTATAATTATCTGCTTTGGCAGTTCCCAGCTGATGCTGTCATCTCCTTCTTTCACAGAGTTCTCCCTTAGCAAGTGGTGTGCTATGGGGATACCCATGCATGTGTGCTTCTGAACCAGGCTGTATGCATCCATAGACACACAGCGCATGTAAGCCATGCCCCCGCATCCTCCTCACAGGTGTTTGAGGTGTAGGGCTCCTGCTGCTCTCAGTGTCTTTGGTGAGACCAGGAATTGAAAGGAGCCGACAGAACAGTGCTGGAGTGGTGGCAAAAAGTAGGTAAGTGTTTAGGGACGGGGAAGGGGGGAGGGGTAGAACCGATTGTGGGGTGTTTGTTTCAGAAAATGCATTCATGTAAAAAAAAAATAGAACAATTTGGGCTATAGAACCACTTTAAATTAATTTAAGGGTTAACTGTAATTAAAATGAATATAGAAATAACATCCGTAGTCTAGTGAACAGTTATATACTACACGACCCTCACCTCACCTCATCTCAAGCTGAGCTTTGCATGCACAACTCAGTTGACATCTCCATAGAAAACAGCAAGCAGGTAGGTACATGCATTTTTTTGCAGAAAAGACACTGCATGTCCCATTGGACCTGTGACGTGTGACCCCGCCCCCTCTGAAGGCATCACGGGAAACTTGCGTTGTCACCCATACACGTCATTGGGTAACCCCGGACTAAAAGAGCTGTCACATCAAGCGAGCGTCATTTGGCCGGTCACCTCCTATAAGGCGGTATCATTCATAGCGGCAGGTTTATTTTTTTCTCCATATTGCTCGAGACAGGATTACATCGTTGGAATCTTTTTTTGTATTTTTTTTCCCAAACTGTGTCCTGTGGTTTTTAAAATTGTAAAACTTTTTTTATGAATGTACCCCGTTACCAATTCACATAGGGGGGGCCGGGATCTGGAGTTCCCCTTTGTTAAAGGGGGCTTCCAGATTCCGATAAGCCCCCGCCTGCAGACCCCCACAACCACCGGGCAAGGGTTGTGGGGATGAGGCCCTTTTTCCCATCAACATTGGGACATCCTCCCCATTTTGAGGCCATGTGGCCTGGTACAGTTCAGGAGGGGGGCCGCTATTTTGTTCCCCTTCTTCTCCTGCGGCCTGCCAGGTTGCGTGCTCAGATAAGGGTCTGGTATGGATTTTTGGGTGGAGCCCCACACCATTTTTTTTAAATTTTGGTGCAGGGTTCCCCTTAATATCCACACCAGTCCTGAAGGGCCTGATATGGGATTTGGTGGGAACCCCCACTAATTTTTTTTTTTTGGTTCAGGTTTTTTTTTCAATGACTTTTATCTGTATTGCCGGGACCCGACAATTCATTAATAGCCGTGAGTAGTTTTAAATGACTTTTTCCCTTTATAAATGTCATTTTGTGCAGGGACTTTTCTTAGCACGGGAAACATGCACTACTTTACAGGCATACTATAGACACACCCCCCAGTACGGGTACGGTACCACCGTTTTTTTGCATTGATACATGTCCCCTGGGGCAGGTCCCGGGTCCCCAAACACTTTTTATAACAATAACTTGAAAATTAACCTTTAAAATGAGCACTTTTGATTTCTCCCATTCGGCGAACAGCTGATCCCTATTGGCCACCATTCTGCAGCTCAGTTTCAGGGTCTTGCCAATCCTCTTATAACCTAGGCCAGTGATGGCGAACCTTGGCACCCCAGATGTTTTGGAACTACATTTCCCATGATCCTCATGTACTCTGCAGTGTAGTTGAGCATCATGGGAAATGTAGTTCCAAAACATCTGGAGTGCCAAAGTTCACCATCACTGACCTAGGCCATCTTTATGTAGAGCAACAATTCTTTTTATCAGATCCTCAGAGAGTTATTTGCCATGAGGTGCCATATTGAACTTCCAGTGACCAGTATGAGAGAGTGAGAGCGATAACATCAAATTTAACACACCTGTCCCCATTCACACCCAAGACCCTGTAACACTAAATGAGTCACATGACACTGGGAGGGAAAATGGCTATTTGGGTCCAATTTGGACATTTTCACTTGTACTCACGTTTGTTGTTAGCGGTTTAGACATTAATGGTTTGAGAGGGCAGAAAATTTACAATGTTTTACAAGCGGTACACTCACTACTTTACATTGTAGCAAAGTGTAATTTCTTTAGTGTTGTCAAATCAAAAGATATAATAAAATATTTACAAAAATGTGAGGGTGTACTTACTTTTGTGAGATACTGTATATAATAAATAGAAGGCGTAGTTGGTTTATGCACAGCCTTAATGACATAAAGACTTACGTGGGAGCTGTAGCAGCTGATATGTCGGTGTATACAGTACTGTATAACCATGTTAATCACAATATTGTAAATGTACGTGGGATCTCTATAATTGACAGTATGAAGGTCTTTTTTACACATCAATCCATTTGCCTGTGAAGGATTATGAAGCTGCAAAGCCGAGAGACTCAATCTTAGAGGGAGATGAATCAATCAGTACTGTGCAAAGACTTTACAGATATAGTCCATTTAATCAGGAATTGTCAAACCACAATGGTTTAGGCTAATTCTTTTAGTACATATATACAATTTAAAACTGATGTAGTGTTATGTGTTTTTCAATTATATAGTTATATAATCTTTCTTTTACAAAAAATTATATTTAATAAAAGGTGTACTCATGGTGTCATAAAGCATTTCAGGGTTTTCTGGAGAGAAAAGCACTAGTTGTTTGCTTTCAGACTGTCTCTCTCTAATTGAAAGTCTTTATGGAGACTTAACACCTTCCCATGATGGCAGGGCGGTGGTTCTGCTATTCTGACTGGGCGTCATATGATGTCCAGCAGGATTATATTGCGGCGTGTCCCCGTGGGGGGTGCGCATCGTGGCGATCGCAAGTGCGGTGTGTCAGTCTGACACGCTGCATCTCCGATCGTGATAAGAGGCTTCTTACCACGTGATTAGCTGTGATCAATCACAGCTGATCATTGTGTGAACCAGGAAGTGCCGGTAAATGGCATTCCTCCGTTTGCGCAGGTAGAGCTGATCGGTGACTCTCTCTGTCAGAGGGGCCTGTGCCTGTGCTGATCTGCCAATCAGCTACCAATCAGTGCCCAGCAATAATAAAGCAATAATAACCTGCCAGTGCTCACCACAGTACCAATCAGTGCTTACCACAGTGCCAATCAGAGCCCACCACAGTGCCAATCAGTCCATATTACAGTTCCAATCAGTGCCCAGCAGTAACACCTGTCAGTAACTAATCAGTACCTCATCATCAGTGCTACCCATCAGTGCCACCTGTCAGTGCCAATCTATACCACCTATCAGTGCCAATCAGTGCTGCTTGTCAGTGTCCATCAGTGCCAACTCTGTCAGTGCCCATCAGGGCCGTCTGTCTGTGCCCATCAGTGCTGCCTGTTAGTGCCCATCAGTGCTGCATATCAGTGCTGCATATCAGTGCCCCTCAATTCTACATACCAGTGCCTCCTCATCAGTGCCCATCAGTGAAGGGGAAAAACATTTTTTTGACAGAAACTAAGAAAACCTTTTTTATTCAAACATCTTAGTTTGTTTATCAAAAAATAAAAACTGTAAAGGTGATCAAATACCCCCAAAATAAAGCTCTATATATATACCCTCAAAGGACGACTGTATTTAAACATGGAGGCGATGTATCCGGTCATGTCACCCCTGATGACGTCAGACGTGCTGACGAAACGTGCTGGGTGTGGTCGAGCATGATACGTCACTTCCGCTCAGAGTGGAACGCAGGTGGAGCGCATATCAGCCTCCCTGCTGCCATTTTTCACTTTTTCTGCGTTTTACTTGAATCAAATGGAATTTTAAAGCGCTTTTAAAATAAATCTATGTGCATCACCATGGGAGATTGTATCTTCTTTTACTGATGCCTGGAGAATTGGTGACTGTTTGATCTTCACCGCCATTGGAGTCTCCTTTGCTGAATCGTGGGGACGCACATTGAGACCTTGTCTGCACCAATCCGCTGTATATGACTTGTATAATGGGGGTCATGTGAATTAGGTGAGTAGGCTGTGTGACCGGTGTTGGTGGAGGAAGATCCTAGTCACTGTGGTGGATATTTGGAATCGTATGTATCTTTGGACATCCCCTGATGGGAACATATTAGACATTGTCCATTTACTATGTTAGTGAATATTGTGTATATTCTAAACACATAGGTTTTGATTTTAATTGTTTTTATTTGTCTTTATTTGCTATATTATATATTTTTTAAATGTAACCATCATAATTATACAATTGTACATCTTTATAAAAGGTTTATAATTAATTTGTTTTACATTGTGCAAGTATGAGCTGTTATTTATAGATACAGTGGGCCGGATTTACGTAAAGGTTTACGCCGGCGTATCTAGAGATACGCCGTCGTAAGTACAAATGTGCGCCGTCGTATTTTTACGCCGATTCGCAAAGCTAGAAACGCCGTAAAACAAGGCTTCAGCCACCTGACGTAACTTGCCTACGCCGGCGTATCTTGGGCACATAGTTACGCTGGACGCATTTGGCATTCCCATGTTAAATATGCAAATGAGTAACGTAGATGCGCCAGGTGGAAAAGATACGCGGTTTGTGCAAGGGTTACGTCCGGCGTAAAGTTATTTCGTCATATAGGTGGCGTAACCCATTCAAAGGTATGGACGTCAGAACAGCCATCGTATGTTACGTAGTTTACGTAGTACTACGTGAATAGGGCTGTGCGTAGGTTACGTTCACGTCGTAGGCAGTGTTTGACGTATCTTAGGCAGCTATTTAGACGTAACTGTGAGCATGCGCACTGGGATGCGTCCAAGAGACGACGCATGCGCAGTTCGTTTTTTGAAGCTCAGCCCATCATTTGCATGGGGTCACGCTTCATTATAATGTATCAGACCCACTCCCACCTATTTTGATTCACGTCGGCTTACGCCGACAACTATACGCTACGCCGGCACAACGTATTCTTTGTGAATAGCCTCTTAACGTTGCGCCAGCGTAGCGTAAAGTAGATACGCTACACCCGCACAATGATGCGCCTCTCAACGTGAATCCGGCCCACTGCCAGCATATGTTCCAAGCATATGCTGCCGACTGTAGGACCACTGCACCCTTATAAGCCAAAATGGCACTGACAAGGCCTGAAGAAGGGGCGCATGCTCCTCAAACGTGTCGCCTACGCTATCACATTACTTCCAGGAAGTGATGTCATGACCGGTTCCCTGTGCGTTCCACTGCTCCAGGAAGTACCAGAATCCACTGGCACAATCCTTCAGAGTTCCACCACCGCAGAGCCCCACCTTGACGCCCCACTCTCGAGATGTTGATACACCTCAGTGTAGCTCTATGCCTATTATCTTTAAACTCTTGTGAGTACCAGTCTTTTTATCCCCAATAAACTACCATATATGCTACACCGAGACTACAGAAGTCAAGAGAATGTCATATACAGCATCCAGAGCGCAGGGGTCAGGAGTCTGTAACGCGCAGAGATCAAGGGTAAGACACCTATGCATAATACACAGAGGTCAGGTGTGCATAAGACACAGAGCACACGGGTCAGGAGTGCGAGAGCGCCGGGGTCAGGAGAGTGTAACACACACAGTGTACAGGGAACCAGAGAACATAACACACAGAGCATGAGGGCCAGGAATGTGTAACACACAGAGAGCAGGGTTCAGGAGTGCATAACACACAGAGTGCAGGGCCCAGGAGTACTTAATACAAAGAGCACAGGGGTCATGAGTGTGTCAGGCACAGCACAGGAGTCAGGAATGCATAATGCACAGAGTCAGGGGTCATTAGTATGTACTGCACAGGGCACAGGAGACAGGAGTGCACAGAGAGTAGGGTTCAGGAGTGTGTAACACACAGAGTGCAAGAATCAGGACTGTGTAATGCACAGAGCGCAAGAGTAAGAAGTGCATAATGCAGAATGTGCAGGAGTCAGGGGTAAAGTATCACACAGAAAAGCATAATGCATAGCTCAGTAGAACGAGTACAACAAGAAATTACACCTATTACCCAAGCCAAAATCCCCCTAGTTCAGATCTCTCCCCACCCCCCCCCCCCCGTGCAGATTCCCTCAAGTACAAATTATATCCTCAGTACACATTTCCTGCCCAATACAGGTGCCCCCCCCCAGTACAGCTCCTTCTCTCCATGAAACCCAATAATCAGACTAGGGAGTGTAGAGTAGGTGCAGGTCGGCCTAAGCTATGCCATGTGGACTCAAAGCCAAAGAGTACTGAGGAGGACCTCTTCCACTCTGAACTGCCACTGCCTGTCTCTGAAGTTTTTTTTGTTTCATTTTTAACAAGTAATGTCTCTGAAATTTGACAGGCAGCGGGCACGTAGCTGCAGTGCTTCAGGTGTGCTGAAGCTGTCAGTGCTATATGCTGCACCAGGATGCTCTGAGCACCCCTGAAGCTGATACCCTGATTAATGGTGATCTGATGACTGATAGATTAATGATGAAAAAGCAACAGGAGAGGTGAAGGAAGCACAGATCCACTGAATGAATGAAGCAGAAGCAGGTAGATCCTTGCTCTGCAGGTCCTCAGGTACAGCTTCCTCTTCAGCAAGGAGAATAGTGAGAGGCATAATCAAGGCATCAACGTTTCTCACTCCAAATCTGGTAAGACTAGCAGAGGCAGCAGTGCTTTAGATAATCTCAATATACAAGTATTAAGCTCATGCCACAGGAGTGACTAGGCATAGGGAAGTGTACTTCTATTTTCCAGAAGGGATTCAAGACAGAAAGGTAAAAGTGTTATGTGTACTGTTTAATGAAGAACTCTAAACATTTTTCTTGTTTCTGTCTAGGGCTGAGAGTGTTACTTTTTTTTTTAAATTAATTACATTTTTTAATTACTTCCCGACCAGAAGCTGCAGTTGCACCACAACAGTATGAATTGCCTGTACGAATAGCCGTCATTGTACATCGGGCACGCACATGGCGATCTGTGGGCTTGCCCATTCACTAGCGGAAGAGCAAATCAGCGGGTCCTGCAAACTCGATGTCCAGTGGCCATTCATGATCGCTCCACAGAGAGGCAGAACGGGGATCTGCCAGTGTAAACAAATGGATCCCCATTTTGTCAGGAGTGAGATTGTCTGTTCCTGGTGATTAGGAACAGCGATCTCTCTCTACTCCCTGTCAGTCTATCCCCCCGCAGTTAGAAACATCTCCCAGGGAACATTTAACCCTTTGATCGTCCCTCCTTTGATCCCCCGGGGGTTAACCCCTCCTCTGCCAGTGACATTTACACAGTAATCAGTGCATTTTTTTGGCACTGATCACTGTATAGATGTTACTGGTCCCAAAAAAGTGTCTGATCTGTACGCCACAATAAAAATCCCACTAAAAATCGCAGATCACCGCCATTACTATAAAAAAAATGCCATAAATCTATCCCTCTATTTTGAAGACGCAATAACTTTTGCACAATCCAATTAATATACACTAATTGGAATTTTTGTTTCCAAAAATATTTAGAAAAATACGTATCGGCCTAAACTGAGGAAGAAATTTGTTGTTGTTTTTTTTTTTACATTTTTGGGGGGTGATATTTATTATAGCAAAAAGTAAAAAATCTTTTTTTTATTTTTTTTTATTGTCGCTCTTTTTTTTTGTTTTGTAGCGCAAACAATAAAAACCGCAGAGGTGATCAAATATCACGAAAATAAAGCTCTATTTGTGGGGGGAAAAGGACATCAATTTTGTTTGGGTACAACATCGCACGTTAAAGCGACGCAGTGCTGTATTGCAAAAAAAGGCCTGGTCAGGAAGTGAGTAAATCTCTTCGGGGCTGAAGAGGTTAAAATGTGAAAAAGGGGGTCGGATGATGGAGACAAACATCATGTGGAGAACACTGCAGGACTAAGTCAAAATAGCTCTCATCAAATAACAATACAAGCGAATCCCTGATGTGAAATTTATTTTTCATCCTTTTTTACAATTCCTTTGATTGCCATTTATAAGCTTATAAGCTGGTTGTTTTGCCTTTTTTTTATTAAACATAATGCTGGAATTCCTCTTTAAATATTTTACAGCGAAACACGGTTCAAAATTTCACGAAATTACATCAAATAACATATGCATTTTAATAATTTATCGCTACTCATTTCAGTTTTGAACTGTGTCCTATATTAATGTTTTACATCTGGCTCATGTTTTAAACAGCGCTCTTTATTTCCTGCGCAGCCAAGAAAAGTTCATGTTTTCCATTAGTGAACCCGCTGCCATAAACATTCCATATACATTTTCATATGCAAACCATTAATATACATGGGCAAGTCTACTTCAATGTAATTTATTCTGTCAGTGCATTCTTTGTTTTGACCACTTGGTGGCACTAGTTGGCTGTATTTCTTACAGTCAGCACTACATATATTTTCTTTTTTCTTTTTCCACACTGTTTCAATAATTGATAACAATGTCTTGTTCCATTCTTAAAACCAGTACGCTAAACACGCGCCGCCAATACAAAAGCAAGCCAGACTTATTTATTTGTAGAATGCCTTTTTGTATGAACAAAAAAATCAATAGATTGCAAAGCTCTAAAAAAATCCCGAAGGGGGGAATGAAAATGTGAAAAATCTTGCCTGTCCATGATGCATTGTTCTATGGGATTGTTTTATGCCTGTGATAAAGTGGGACTTTGACGTTTAGTAAAAAAAAAAAATGATGTTCACCACGTGGAAATGAGAAAACGCTTTTCAATGAAAGGGCATTTACAAAGTCTTTTAGGTGATTTGTAACAATGCAAGGCAAATCTCAGCTGTATAAATCTAACATTCAGCAGGTCTCTCCATAGAGTTTAACCTCCCTGGCGGTATGATTATTTCAGATTTTAGGTGCTGAAAGCGGTACAATTATTTTGCATGGAAATTTGTAGGCCTGTAATTCTTAGGAATAACTCACTTAAATCTGACCAAACAAGAGTCTAGTAGACATCTCGGGCATGATAAAGTTTGAAACACAAAATCATAAATTATAATATAATAAATAAATATAAATATTTATAACAAATAATATAATAATAATACAAATTTAAAATTAATCATTAAGTATTAATTATTACTTTAAATTTTTTAATGACGAATTTTCCCACAAATCGCTATCGCTTAATTCTGCAAGTGATTCTAATTTATTATCGCTGCTCTAAAACCACTTTTGACATAAAGCGACACTTTTTGGTTGCTATGGACAATCTCCAGTTTCCAGGCAGAAAGAACAGTTTTTATTATATAAAAGTACATGTAGGACACAGGGCAGACCACTAGGGACAAGGGGGGGGGTGTATTTTTTACATACAGTACTGTAATCTATAAGATTACAGTAAACTGCATGTGATGTGTTTATTTACTTTATTAAATTTGGCGCCGATGTCCGCCCCCGTGCGTCGTAACGTCACAGGGAACGGAGCTCGGTGGCACACGGCCACTGTGAATCGAGCGAGGCAGACACCGCTTGATCACACAGCGGAGAGGCAACGCAGGATCCAGGGACAAGGTAAGTAACTTGTGCCTGTGGACACTGCAAGGCGATCCCGAGTTACCGCTTTTGGTCCTGAAATTCCACCCCGAGCCTGACTCGTGACTACCGCTTAGGGGGTTAAATCCTTCACACATAGTCTCCAGATTTGTGTTCTCAGGTGCAGTCTTCTGTATTTCCCCGTACACGCGATCGGTTTTCCCTTTGGAAAAAGTCAGATGAGAGCTTTTGGTCGGGAACCCCGACCGTGTGTATGCTCCATCAGATTTTTTCCAATGGAAAAACTGCTGGAAAAAGATAGAGAGCAGGTTCTCTTTTTTCCCCGTCAAGAAAATAATTTGAAGAGAGAGTGATAGAGGAAGACATGGAGGAAAAGAGTAAGATATAGAGGTGGAAAGATATTACAATGAAAATAAATAAGATGGAGAGATGAAAAGGGGGGAAGAGAGAGAGAGATGGATAGGAAGGGAGTGAGAGTGAGAGAGAGAGAGAGAGAGAGAGAGAGAGAGAGAGAGAGAGATAGGTGGAGAGATGAAGAGCACAATAGGAAGAAAAGAGAGAGAGATGGATAGTAAGAGAGTGAGGGGGGAATCTGGAAAGAGGGAGAGATGAAGACAGAACGTATACAGAGAAATCATTTAGAATTGACACCCTTTAGGGACGTTTTTATTTAATGCATCAAAAGTCTTAGAAGTAAACCTCTGCAAAGTAACTCTCTGTATAATAAATTTAATTTCCGTTCCTCACTCATCAGCAGGCGCCGGGCCCACGCACTCTGTAATCAGACAGTCTCTTAGAAATGAAAACCTAAAAAGTTCTCCCAGAATTTGCCACAAGGTATAAAGGGATTTTGCTCCTTCCACATGCCATCCGGCAGTACAATATATCACCCATACAGGATAATTAAAGCTTGGTGCTGGAGGTATACTGTCACAGGATGCTGGGGGATAATGAATGATCTGCAGTATAATTAGAGGCCTCAGTAAACTTTTCATTATGTAATATTGTAGGTGCGGGTGGTGAGGGTGGTGATGTACTGTGTGTGTGGGTGTGTGGTGTGTGTAGGTGAGGGTGGTGATGTACGGTGTGTGTGGGTTGTGACTGTGTGTGTGGGTTGTGGTGTGTGTAGGTGAGGGTGGTGATGTACTGTGTGTGTGTGTGTGTGTGTAGGTGAGGGTGGTGATGTACTGTGTGTGTGGGTTGTGGTGTGTAGGTGAGGGTGGTGATGTACTGTGTGTGTGGGTTGTGGTGTGTGTAGGTGAGGGTGGTGATGTACTGTGTGTGTGGGTTGTGGTGTGTGTAGGTGAGGGTGGTGATGTACTGTGTGTGTGGGTTGTGGGGTATGTAGGTGAGGGTGGTGATGTACTGTGTGTGTGGGTTGTTGTGTGTGTAGGTGAGGGTGGTGATGTACTGTGTGTGTGGGTTATGGTGTGTGTAGGTGAGGGTGGTGATGTACTGTGTGTGTGGGTTGTGGTGTGTGTAGGTGAGGGTGGTGATGTACTGTGTGTGTGGGTTGTGGTGTGTGTAGGTGAGGGTGGTGATGTACTGTGTGTGTGGGTTGTGGTGTATGTAGGTGAGGGTGGTGATGTACTGTGTGTGTGGGTTGTGGTGTGTGTAGGTGAGGGTGGTGATGTACTGTGTGTGTGGGTTGTGGTGTATGTAGGTGAGGGTGGTGATGTACTGTGTGTGTGGGTTGTGGTGTGTGTAGGTGAGGGTGGTGATGTACTGTGTGTGTGGGTTGTGGTGTATGTAGGTGAGGGTGGTGATGTACTGTGTGTGTGGGTTGTGGTGTGTGTAGGTGAGGGTGGTGATGTACTGTGTGTGTGGGTTGTGGTGTGTGTAGGTGAGGGTGGTGATGTACTGTGTGTGTGGGTTGTGGTGTGTGTAGGTGAGGGTGGTGATGTACTGTGTGTGTGGGTTGTGGTGTGTGTAGGTGAGGGTGGTGATGTACTGTGTGTGTGGGTTGTGGTGTATGTAGGTGAGGGTGGTGATGTACTGTGTGTGTGGGTTGTGGTGTGTGTAGGTGAGGGTGGTGATGTACTGTGTGTGTGGGTTGTGGTGTATGTAGGTGAGGGTGGTGATGTACTGTGTGTGTGGGTTGTGGTGTGTGTAGGTGAGGGTGGTGATGTACTGTGTGTGTGGGTTGTGGTGTATGTAGGTGAGGGTGGTGATGTACTGTGTGTGTGGGTTGTGGTGTGTGTAGGTGAGGGTGGTGATGTACTGTGTGTGTGGGTTGTGGTGTATGTAGGTGAGGGTGGTGATGTACTGTGTGTGTGGGTTGTGGTGTGTGTAGGTGAGGGTGGTGATGTACTGTGTGTGTGGGTTGTGGTGTGTGTAGGTGAGGGTGGTGATGTACTGTGTGTGTGGGTTGTGGTGTGTGTAGGTGAGGGTGGTGATGTACTGTGTGTGTGGGTTGTGGTGTATGTAGGTGAGGGTGGTGATGTACTGTGTGTGTGGGTTGTGGTGTGTGTAGGTGAGGGTGGTGATGTACTGTGTGTGTGGGTTGTGGTGTGTGTAGGTGAGGGTGGTGATGTACTGTGTGTGTGGGTTGTGGTGTGTGTAGGTGAGGGTGGTGATGTACTGTGTGTGTGGGTTGTGGTGTGTGTAGGTGAGGGTGGTGATGTACTGTGTGTGTGGGTTGTGGTGTATGTAGGTGAGGGTGGTGATGTACTGTGTGTGTGGGTTGTGGTGTGTGTAGGTGAGGGTGGTGATGTACGGTGTGTGTGGGTTGTGGTGTGTGTAGGTGAGGGTGGTGATGTACTGTGTGTGTGGGTTGTGGTGTATGTAGGTGAGGGTGGTGATGTACGGTGTGTGTGGGTTGTGGTGTGTGTAGGTGAGGGTGGTGATGTACTGTGTGTGTGGGTTGTGGTGTATGTAGGTGAGGGTGGTGATGTACTGTGTGTGTGGGTTGTGGTGTGTGTAGGTGAGGGTGGTGATGTATGGTGTGTGTGGGTTGTGGTGTATGTAGGTGAGGGTGGTGATGTACTGTGTGTGTGGGTTGTGGTGTATGTAGGTGAGGGTGGTGATGTACTGTGTGTGTGGGTTGTGGTGTGTGTAGGTGAGGGTGGTGATGTACTGTGTGTGTGGGTTGTGGTGTGTGTAGGTGAGGGTGGTGATGTACTGTGTGTGTGGGTTGTGGTGTATGTAGGTGAGGGTGGTGATGTACTGTGTGTGTGGGTTGTGGTGTATGTAGGTGAGGGTGGTAATGTACTGTGTGTGTGGGTTGTGGTGTGTGTAGGTGAGGGTGGTGATGTACTGTGTGTGTGGGTTGTGGTGTGTGTGTAGGTGAGGGTGGTGATGTACTGTGTGTGTGGGTTGTGGTGTGTGTAGGTGAGGGTGGTGATGTACTGTGTGTGTGGGTTGTGGTGTATGTAGGTGAGGGTGGTGATGTACGTGTGTGTGGGTTGTGGTGTGTGTAGGTGAGGGTGGTGATGTACTGGTGTGTGTGGGTTGTGGTGTGTGTAGGTGAGGGTGGTGATGTACTGTGTGTGTGGGTTGTGGTGTGTGTAGGTGAGGGTGGTGATGTACTGTGTGTGTGGGTTGTGGTGTATGTAGGTGAGGGTGGTGATGTACTGTGTGTGTGGGTTGTGGTGTGTGTAGGTGAGGGTGGTGATGTACTGTGTGTGTGGGTTGTGGTGTGTGTAGGTGAGGGTGGTGATGTACTGTGTGTGTGGGTTGTGGTGTGTGTAGGTGAGGGTGGTGATGTACTGTGTGTGTGGGTTGTGGTGTATGTAGGTGAGGGTGGTGATGTACTGTGTGTGTGGGTGTGGGTTGTAGGTGAGGGTGTGATGTAGTGTGTGTGGGTGGTGTGTGTGTGAGGGTGGTGATGTAC
Organism: Rana kukunoris; assembly: GCA_029574335.1. Lineage (NCBI taxonomy): Eukaryota > Metazoa > Chordata > Amphibia > Anura > Ranidae > Rana > Rana kukunoris. The sequence continues at coordinate 29,267,405 of CM056053.1, forward strand.
GGTGTGGTGGGGTGGTGTGTGTAGGTGAGGGTGGTGATGTATTGTGTGGTGTGGGTGTGGTGTATGTAGGTGAGGGTGGTGATGTACGGTGTGTGTGGGTTGTGGTGTATGTAGGTGAGGGTGGTGATGTACGGTGTGTGTGGGTTGTGGTGTGTGTAGGTGAGGGTGGTGATGTACTGTGTGTGTGGGTTGTGGTGTGTGTAGGTGAGGGTGGTGATGTACGGTGTGTGTGGGTTGTGGTGTGTGTAGGTGAGGGTGGTGATGTACTGTGTGTGTGGGTTGTGGTGTATGTAGGTGAGGGTGGTGATGTACTGTGTGTGTGTGGGTTGTGGTGTGTGTAGGTGAGGGTGGTGATGTACTGTGTGTGTGGGTTGTGGTGTGTGTAGGTGAGGGTGGTGATGTACTGTGTGTGTGGGTTGTGGTGTATGTGTAGGTGAGGGTGGTGATGTACTGTGTGTGTGGGTGTGTGTGTGTGTAGGTGAGGGTGGTGATGTACTGTGGTGTGTGTGGGTTGTGGTGTGTGTAGGTGAGGGTGGTGATGTACTGTGTGTGTGGGTTGTGGTGTATGTAGGTGAGGGTGGTGATGTACTGTGTGTGTGGGTGTGTGGTGTGTGTAGGTGAGGGTGGTGATGTACTGTGTGTGTGGGTTGTGGTGTGTGTAGGTGAGGGTGGTGATGTACTGTGTGTGTGGGTTGTGGTGTATGTAGGTGAGGGTGGTGATGTACTGTGTGTGTGGGTTGTGGTGTGTGTAGGTGAGGGTGGTGATGTACTGTGTGTGTGGGTTGTGGTGTATGTAGGTGAGGGTGGTGATGTACGGTGTGTGTGGGTTGTGGTGTGTGTAGGTGAGGGTGGTGATGTACTGTGTGTGTGGGTTGTGGTGTGTGTAGGTGAGGGTGGTGATGTACTGTGTGTGTGGGTTGTGGTGTGTGTAGGTGAGGGTGGTGATGTACGGTGTGTGTGGGTTGTGGTGTGTGTAGGTGAGGGTGGTGATGTACTGTGTGTGTGGGTTGTGGTGTGTGTAGGTGAGGGTGGTGATGTACTGTGTGTGTGGGTTGTGGTGTGTGTAGGTGAGGGTGGTGATGTACGGTGTGTGTGTGTGGGTTGTGGTGTGTGTAGGTGAGGGTGGTGATGTACTGTGTGTGTGGGTTGTGGTGTGTGTAGGTGAGGGTGGTGATGTACTGTGTGTGTGGGTTGTGGTGTGTGTAGGTGAGGGTGGTGATGTACTGTGTGTGTGGGTTGTGGTGTGTGTAGGTGAGGGTGGTGATGTACTGTGTGTGTGGGTTGTGGTGTGTGTAGGTGAGGGTGGTGATGTACTGTGTGTGTGGGTTGTGGTGTATGTAGGTGAGGGTGGTGATGTACTGTGTGTGTGGGTTGTGGTGTATGTAGGTGAGGGTGGTGATGTACTGTGTGTGTGGGTTGTGGTGTGTGTAGGTGAGGGTGGTGATGTACTGTGTGTGTGGGTTGTGGTGTGTGTAGGTGAGGGTGGTGATGTACTGTGTGTGTGGGTTGTGGTGTATGTAGGTGAGGGTGGTGATGTACTGTGTGTGTGGGTTGTGTGTAGGTGAGGGTGGTGATGTACTGTGTGTGTGGGTTGTGGGTGTGGTGATGTACGGTGTGTGTGTACGGTGTGTGTGGGTGTGTGTAGGTGAGGGTGGTGATGTACTGTGTGTGTGGGTTGTGGTGTATGTAGGTGTAGGGTGGTGTAGGTGAGGGTGGTGATGTACTGTGTGTGTGGGTGTGTGGTGTATGTAGGTGAGGGTGGTGATGTACTGGGTTGTGGTGTGATGTAGGTGAGGGTGGTGATGTACGTGTGTGTGGGTTGTGGTGTGTGTGTGTGTGTGTGGTGTTGTGGTGTGTGTGATGTAGGTTGTGGTGTATGTACGGTGTGTGTAGGTGGTGTATGTAGGGTGGTGATGTACTGTGTGTGTGGGTTGTGGTGTATGTACGTACTGTGTGTGTGGGTTGTGGTGTGTGTAGGTGAGGGTGGTGATGTACTGGTGTGTGTGGTGTTGTGGTGTGTGTAGGTGAGGGTGGTGATGTACTGTGTGTGTGGGTTGTGGTGTGTGTAGGTGAGGGTGGTGATGTACTGTGTGTGTGTTGTGGGTTGTGAGGGTGGTGATGTACTGTGTGTGTGGGTTGTGGTGTGTGTGAGGTGAGGGTGGTGATGTACTGTGTGTGTGGGTTGTGGTGTGTGTAGGTGAGGGTGGTGATGTACTGTGTGTGTGGGTTGTGGTGTGTGTAGGTGAGGGTGGTGATGTACTGTGTGTGTGGGTTGTGGTGTGTGTAGGTGAGGGTGGTGATGTACTGTGTGTGTGGGTTGTGGTGTGTGTAGGTGAGGGTGGTGATGTACGGTGTGTGTGGGTTGTGGTGTGTGTAGGTGAGGGTGGTGATGTACTGTGTGTGTGGGTTGTGGTGTGTGTAGGTGAGGGTGGTGATGTACTGTGTGTGTGGGTTGTGGTGTGTGTAGGTGAGGGTGGTGATGTACGGTGTGTGTGGGTTGTGGTGTATGTAGGTGAGGGTGGTGATGTACTGTGTGTGTGGGTTGTGGTGTGTGTAGGTGAGGGTGGTGATGTACTGTGTGTGTGGGTTGTGGTGTGTGTAGGTGAGGGTGGTGATGTACTGTGTGTGTGGGTTGTGGTGTGTGTAGGTGAGGGTGGTGATGTACTGTGTGTGTGGGTTGTGGTGTGTGTGTGTGTGGGTGGGTTGTGGTGTGTGTAGGTGAGGGTGGTGATGTACTGGTGTGTGTGGGTTGTGGTGTGTGTAGGTGAGGGTGGTGATGTACTGTGTGTGTGGGTTGTGGTGTATGTAGGTGAGGGTGGTGATGTACTGTGTGTGTGGGTTGTGGTGTATGTAGGTGAGGGTGGTGATGTACTGTGTGTGTGGGTTGTGGTGTGTGTAGGTGAGGGTGGTGATGTACGGTGTGTGTGGGTTGTGGTGTATGTAGGTGAGGGTGGTGATGTACTGTGTGTGTGGGTTGTGGTGTATGTAGGTGAGGGTGGTGATGTACTGTGTGTGTGGGTTGTGGTGTGTGTAGGTGAGGGTGGTGATGTACGGTGTGTGTGGGTTGTGGTGTATGTAGGTGAGGGTGGTGATGTACTGTGTGTGTGGGTTGTGGTGTATGTAGGTGAGGGTGGTGATGTACTGTGTGTGTGGGTTGTGGTGTGTGTAGGTGAGGGTGGTGATGTACTGTGTGTGTGGGTTGTGGTGTGTGTAGGTGAGGGTGGTGATGTACTGTGTGTGTGGGTTGTGGTGTATGTAGGTGAGGGTGGTGATGTACTGTGTGTGTGGGTTGTGGTGTGTGTAGGTGAGGGTGGTGATGTACTGTGTGTGTGGGTTGTGGTGTGTGTAGGTGAGGGTGGTGATGTACGGTGTGTGTGGGTTGTGGTGTGTGTAGGTGAGGGTGGTGATGTACTGTGTGTGTGGGTTGTGGTGTGTGTAGGTGAGGGTGGTGATGTACTGTGTGTGTGGGTTGTGGTGTGTGTAGGTGAGGGTGGTGATGTACGGTGTGTGTGGGTTGTGGTGTGTGTAGGTGAGGGTGGTGATGTACTGTGTGTGTGGGTTGTGGTGTATGTAGGTGAGGGTGGTGATGTACTGTGTGTGTGGGTTGTGGTGTGTGTAGGTGAGGGTGGTGATGTACTGTGTGTGTGGGTTGTGGTGTGTGTAGGTGAGGGTGGTGATGTACTGTGTGTGTGGGTTGTGGTGTATGTAGGTGAGGGTGGTGATGTACTGTGTGTGTGGGTTGTGGTGTGTGTAGGTGAGGGTGGTGATGTACTGTGTGTGTGGGTTGTGGTGTGTGTAGGTGAGGGTGGTGATGTACGGTGTGTGTGGGTTGTGGTGTATGTAGGTGAGGGTGGTGATGTACTGTGTGTGTGGGTTGTGGTGTATGTAGGTGAGGGTGGTGATGTACTGTGTGTGTGGGTTGTGGTGTGTGTAGGTGAGGGTGGTGATGTACTGTGTGTGTGGGTTGTGGTGTGTGTAGGTGAGGGTGGTGATGTACGGTGTGTGTGGGTTGTGGTGTGTGTAGGTGAGGGTGGTGATGTACTGTGTGTGTGGGTTGTGGTGTATGTAGGTGAGGGTGGTGATGTACTGTGTGTGTGGGTTGTGGTGTGTGTAGGTGAGGGTGGTGATGTACTGTGTGTGTGGGTTGTGGTGTGTGTAGGTGAGGGTGGTGATGTACGGTGTGTGTGGGTTGTGGTGTGTGTAGGTGAGGGTGGTGATGTACTGTGTGTGTGGGTTGTGGTGTATGTAGGTGAGGGTGGTGATGTACTGTGTGTGTGGGTTGTGGTGTGTGTAGGTGAGGGTGGTGATGTACTGTGTGTGTGGGTTGTGGTGTGTGTAGGTGAGGGTGGTGATGTACTGTGTGTGTGGGTTGTGGTGTGTGTAGGTGAGGGTGGTGATGTACTGTGTGTGTGGGTTGTGGTGTGTGTAGGTGAGGGTGGTGATGTACGGTGTGTGTGGGTTGTGGTGTGTGTAGGTGAGGGTGGTGATGTACTGTGTGTGTGGGTTGTGGTGTGTGTAGGTGAGGGTGGTGATGTACGGTGTGTGTGGGTTGTGGTGTGTGTAGGTGAGGTGTGTGTGGGTTGTGGTGTATGTAGGTGAGGGTGGTGATGTACTGTGTGTGTGGGTTGTGGTGTGTGTAGGTGAGGGTGGTGATGTACTGTGTGTGTGGGTTGTGGTGTGTGTAGGTGAGGGTGGTGATGTACTGTGTGTGTGTGTGTGGGTTGTGGTGTACTGTGTGTGTGGGTTGTGGTGTGTGTAGGTGAGGGTGGTGATGTACTGTGTGTGTGTGGGTTGTGGTGGTGTGTAGGTGAGGGTGGTGTGTACTGTGTGTGTGGGTTGTGGTGTGTGTAGGTGAGGGTGGTGATGTACGGTGTGTGTGGGTTGTGGTGTGTGTAGGTGAGGGTGGTGATGTACTGTGTGTGTGGGTTGTGGTGTATGTAGGTGAGGGTGGTGATGTACTGTGTGTGTGGGTTGTGGTGTGTGTAGGTGAGGGTGGTGATGTACGGTGTGTGTGGGTTGTGGTGTGTGTAGGTGAGGGTGGTGATGTACTGTGTGTGTGGGTTGTGGTGTGTGTAGGTGAGGGTGGTGATGTACGTGTGTGTGTGGGTTGTGGTGTGTGTAGGTGAGGGTGGTGATGTACGGTGTGTGTGGGTTGTGGTGTATGTAGGTGAGGGTGGTGATGTACTGTGTGTGTGGGTTGTGGTGTATGTAGGTGAGGGTGGTGATGTACTGTGTGTGTGGGTTGTGGTGTGTGTAGGTGAGGGTGGTGATGTACTGTGTGTGTGGGTTGTGGTGTGTGTAGGTGAGGGTGGTGATGTACGTGTGTGTGTGGGTTGTGGTGTGTGTAGGTGAGGGTGGTGATGTACTGTGTGTGTGGGTTGTGGTGTATGTAGGTGAGGGTGGTGATGTACTGTGTGTGTGGGTTGTGGTGTATGTAGGTGAGGGTGTGTGTACTGGGTTGTGTGGTGTGTGTAGGTGAGGGTGGTGATGTACGGTGTGTGTGGGTTGTGGTGTGTGTAGGTGAGGGTGGTGATGTACGGTGTGTGTGGGTTGTGGTGTATGTAGGTGAGGGTGGTGATGTACTGTGTGTGTGGGTTGTGGTGTATGTAGGTGAGGGTGGTGATGTACTGTGTGTGTGGGTTGTGGTGTGTGTAGGTGAGGGTGGTGATGTACTGTGTGTGTGGGTTGTGGTGTGTGTAGGTGGGCAGAGAATTGTGTGATGAGCGGAGGAGTGCTGTGCAGTGAAATCGCACACTCTGCATCTATTGAGAGAGGAGTGTAGAATTCTATAAAGTCACAGAAGCCAAGAATGGAGGAATATTTGAAGAGAATCTGAACTCAAAAAGTGATGATTTGCTGATAAAGGGAACACTCTGAAATGTTAAAGTGGTTGTAAATCCTTACATCACACTTTTTGCTACAGGTAAGCCTATAATAAAGCTTACCTGTAGCTACCCTGGATATCTCCTAAACCTGAATGGTAATCAGTAATCGGCACATACGCATTGAAACAATTGGCAGGTATGTGCCATTGCTTTTAGTGAGTGTGCCGTTACCGGGAGTGACGTCATCGCGGCTCGGGCCAATCACAGCGCCGGAGCCACGATACCCAGAAGTAACTCTGGGACGTCATGTAGCCGGCCGGTGCTGTGTCGCGCACCGCAGCGGGGGCTTCAATCCCAGGTGAGTATTACATAATGAGTTAGTATGCTATGCATACTTGCTCATTATGCCTTTGTCTTGCAGGTGTTAGATGTTTGCATAAAGGTCCGGTATGGATTTTGGGTTTGACACCACATTGTTTTTTATTACATTTTCGTATTGTCGGCAAAAGTATCGTATTGCCGAAAATGTAAATGTAAATTTTTTCTTTATATGTGTCAGTTTTGCTGCAGCAGGTTCTATACATGGTGCAGATGCGCCACTTTACAGGCAGACTAAGGGGGCTTCCCAGGCACTCTATATAAAGGGATTTTTCATTTTTATTGTTTCACCTTAAACATCGTTAAAATCACTGCTCTTATATTTTTTTGAATTTGGCATTAGTACCCGGACCTCCATAAATAATATGCACCGCTCAAGGGCTGAACCCACACCATGCTGCTTCTATCCCGTATAATGGGTGTGGTCCTTCCTGCAAGCAGATATGAAAGACAAAGAAGGACTTTTTATTTCACGTTGCAAATGCAGCACATGGTGAACTACAAGAATCAGCTGATGTGTTTCACACCAATCGGGTTCTTAGTTACCCCCATACCCTTTTTATGGCTAATAACTTGCATATTAGGATTCAAAATGGTGACTTTTGATATTTCAAGTTTTAATAGGGTTCACAGTTCAACTCCAAACTTTGACAATGTTCGAGAGCTCTGGTGCCAACAAAACTGGGTGGTGTTCGGCCAACTCTACTTGTCATCCTCATTTTTGCTTAACTTGAGTCATTAGCCCAGAATACCTGGCCTATAACTCAGTGGCGGCTCGTGGTCAAAATTTTTGGAGGGGCGCAAACAAACGAAAAAAAAAAACATCAATTGCAGCCTTACTGTGCCTATCAATTGTTACCACTGTGCCCATCAGTTGTCGCCACTCTGCCATGTCATCAATTGTCACCACTATGCCGTGCCATCAATTGTCGCCACTGTGCCATACCATCAATTGTCGCCACTGTGCCATGCCATCAATTGTCGCCACTGTGCCATACCATCGAACCCAGCCACTGTGCCAAGACATCAAGCGCAGCCACTGTGCCATGCCATCAATTGTCGCCACTGTGCCATGCCATCGAACCCAGCCACTGTGCCAAGACATCAAGCGCAGCCACTGTGCCATGCCATCAATTGTCGCCACTGTGCCATCGATTGTCACCACTGTGCCATCAAATGTTGCCACTGTGCCCATCAATTGTCGCCACTGTACCCATCAATTGTTGCCACTGTGCCATGCCATCAATTGTCGCCACTGTGCTGTGCCATCAATTGTCGCCACTGTTCCATCAATTGTCGCCACTGTGCCATGCCATCAAACACAGCCACTGTGCCATGCCATCAAACGCAGCTACTGTGCCATCAATTGTCACCACTGTGACCATCAATTGTCACCACTGTGCCTATCAATTGCCGCCAGTGTGCCATGCCATCAAATGCAGCCACTGTGCCATCAATTGTCGCCACCGTGCCCATCAATTGTCACCACTGTGCCTATCAATTGCCACCAGTTTGCCCCCTCAAAAACTGACAGTTTGCCCCATATAATGCCGCCATATTGCCCCCCCCCCCCCGCCCGGCATTTATCTTTCTGGGGTCAGCCATCCTCCCTCCACGCTCCCTCGATGTCTTCTACTGCCCTCGATGACGCTTCAGCCAATCAGGTTACCGGTAACCAGACCCGGTGAACCTAATTGGCCCCCATGCATCTTGACTTGAGTGATGGTGCAGGGGAGAGAGGGGATGGCGCTCCTGCGCCCTCTATTGACGCACCGCCACTGCTATAACTACAGTATTAAAACAAGAATGACAATATTTTTGCTGTGACGGGGTTCCCTTTTAGTCTGCCAACAAAAAGTCACCCTGTGGCCTTGTTACGTAAACTTGTGATTAAAAAAAAAAAAAAGACATAAAATCTTAAATCCCTTTTTAGAGGATTTCAGAGAGGTAATTACACCTTGGTTTGTATTTACGTAATGTACAAACACTTGTGCATTATTAATAGAGAGGTAAATTAACATACAAGTCCATGATATAAGATTTGACGGTGACTCACGCTAGGAACAGTCATTACCTTCACTGTGAGTGGGACATTTTCTAAGTCTAAATCAGAGCAGCTTAACCACTTGCCGACCAGACGCCATCAATATACTGTGTCAGGTCGGCTCGTTCCCGCAAACTGCCGTAGCTGTACGTCGGTCCCTATAGCGAGCGTGCACCCGCTGGGTGGTGGGAGAGCTGATATGCATGGCCGATGGCCGCAATGTCCTATCGCTCCACTGAGGGGCAGAACAATCAATGTAAACATTTATTTTTTATTTATTTTTTTTTAATTTCTGTTTTTTTTTTTTTTAAATCAATGTAAAACAGGCAGATCCCCGTTCTGTCAGGGGAGTAGAGAAAGAATGTTTGTTCCTAGTGATTAGGTACAGCGATCTCTCTCCTCCTTCAGTCAGTCCCCTCCCCCTACAAATAAAAACACTCCCAGGGAACACAGTTAACCCCTTGATCGCCCCCTAGTGTTAACCCCTCCAGTGGCATTTATACAGTAATCAGTGCACTAATCGCTGTATTACTGTCACTGGCCACAAAAAAGTGTTAAAAGTGTCCGATCTGTCCACCGCAATGCCGCAGTCCCGCTACAAATTGCTGCTCACCACCATTACTAGTAAAAAATAAATAATAATAATAATAATTTCATAAATCTATCCCCTATTTTATCGAAGTTTTGTAGACGTTGTAATCAATCAATATATATGCTTATTGCGTTTTTTTTTTTTTACCAAAAATATGTAGAAGAATACATATTGGCCTAAACTGATGAAGAAATTTGTTTTTCAAATTTTTTGGGGGGATATTTATTACAGCAAAAATTGTAAAATATATATATTTTTTTTCAAAATTGTCGCTCTTTTTCTGCGTGTAAAGGCAGGTGTCCCAATACTTTTGGTAATATAGGTACATCTTCCTCTCTTTATCTCCATTGCATCAAGGCAGGGCCGCCATCAGGGGGGTACAGACAGTACACCTGTAAGGGTCCCAGGGGGGTCCCCAGGGGACCGGATATGAATCCCCTTAAAAAAAAAAAGATGACAACCCCCTCTATTTTTATTTATTTTTTATAAAAAAATATATTTTTTAATATATTTTTATTAAATTTTTTATTAAAGGGCCAATTTTTTTTATTTAATTTTTTTAGGGATCCGGAGGTCCCCAGGGCCCCAGATGACAACCCCCTCTTTTTTTATTTATTTTTTATAAAAAAAATGTTTTTTAATATATTTTTCTTGTATTTTTTATTAAAGGGACAATTTTTTTTCTTTTATTTTTTTTAGAGGTCTCCAGGGGCCTGGACGCCCCCAGGGCCCTGGATGGAAACTCCCCCTTTTTTTATTTATTTTTTATAAAAAAATATATTTTTATTAAAGAGCCAATTTTTGTTTTAGGGGTCTGGAGGTTCCCAGGGGCCCCTCCCTCCGCTTCTCAATTTCAGGTGGAATCCCCCCCCCCCGGTTCTCTGCTCCAGGGGGCCCATGCCTGAAGCTGTGTAAGGGGCCCCTATAATTCCTGCATCAGGGTTTAGGAGATTGGTGGTTTCATCACTGGATCTCTGTGCTTCTGTATGCAGGCAGATCATGGCTGAGGGAAAGGGTTGGCAGGGTCCTGTGCTTAGCTTCCTGAACACAGGAAGCTGTGGTAATGCCATACCTCCCAACCGTCACGGATCTCGCGGGAATGTCCCGCGATTCGCGGTAAATCCCACGGTCCCGCGATCCGGGCTAGTGTCTGCGACACAACCCCCCCCCTCCCGCCATCACCGCAATTCGCAATAAATGCTGCGGTCCCACGATTCGCGGTAAACCCCCCCCGCTCAACAACTTCGTTGGAAGGTATGCTCATTTGTCCCTCATTCTGAAGTTGAAAAGTTGGGAGGTATGGAAACTCCATGATAAAGTGATAAAGAATACTTAGTGAGAAGGAAAAGCACTGGTTTTGTGACCTGGAGTGGCAGCAGATTTAATCTTGGAAAAAGAACATGAGATAATGATTGATATTTCAGTCTGTGAGTCTCTGGTGACTATTATCATCGGAGTGGTATTATCATTCATAACAACACTGGAGCTCGGCTGGTGTGAAATTGTATCTGTGTGTGTTTATTTCTCATTTTACAGCAGATTATTTTCTGCTGGTCTCACCATACGTAAAAAATCAATCTGGAATCACTTGTGAAAGTTGAACATTTACAGATTGTTTTTTTTTCTTTGGTTTATGTGATTAATATTTGTGTAATGTAAATTTTTTATATTACTTTCAGTTTTTTTCGTTCTGTGATAAAACATTTAAATAATGAGGCTAACATGAGGCATGTTGGTGCAATGAATGCAAGCTATCCTCTGATTGGAAGAGAGACAGGCAGATTTCATCACGATTTCCACCTCAGCTTATAAGAATAAGTCTTGTATTTATTAATAAAAATAAAAGACTTTGACTAATCCTCCTCCTTGTGTAGCAAGATGGGAATCTGACCCCAGTGTGGTTGTCCTGACGGAAAATTGGTCCAAGATTTGGGACATGCTGGCCAAAAGTTTGACCTTGTCAGGGCTGGGCTCATCCCTTCCCTCTCTGAGCTGGCTGCTTAGCTGTCAGCTAATTGCCAGCTCCTATCTCTCCACAGTGACTCACCTGTTGATGATCCTGCTCGTCAGGCCTGCCTACTTTAGCCTTCCAGTTCAGTTGCTCTCTGCCTTCACCTTGGTCAACATCACAGAGACTATCTCCTGCGTTCCTGTTGAAGACGTGCTTGGCTGACGTCTCTTCTGGCTTCTGATCCTGCTTGCTATTCTAAACTTTTTTCTCTGGCTCTCTGACATTTTTATTATTATTATTATACACGATTTATATTGTGACAAAAGTTTATGCAGCGCTTGGCTGACTATCCGATCCGGTTCCTGAACAGTTTTTATTAGCCACAGGTTAACACCTGTGACAAAAAAAAAGAACAATACAAAATTTCAGAAAAACAGTAGCGTAAGCAGTGTATATCACAGTGCAATAAATCACAAGACAGATAACAGAGGGAACTCGGCGGCTCCACTTATCAGTGACTAGATCTCGAATACAGCCTGCCGGAAACCTCGTCAAACCATACTTAAAGAAGAATCATGGAAAAAAAAAAGGAGAGCAGAAAGAAAAGAATAGAAAGGTAGTGAAATAGGGGAAACAGAGAGAAGAACCTGTAGGTAGGGAGGGAGTAGGGGGGAGGCTCGGTCAATGGCATAGGACGGGTCTTCATGTCGGTGCCACACTTCCCAGGTTGCGTCATGCATTTCCATGTAATCTGGCTGTCATTTTTTCCATCAACTCTACGTCTTTTACCCTAGCGTATAAATCAGCCTGAGACGGAGGGGATAGGCGCTTCTCATGAAGGGCAACCGGGCACCACGCGGCCGTCAGAATATGCCTGAGCAGTTTTTTTGAACATTTGGGAATTTGCAAGGAGGATACCCCTAACAGAAACAGTTTCGGGGACCTGGGAACCGGCACTCCTAGGAGACGGGACAGTAACTGCTGTGTGTCTGTCCAAAATGGTACTATCTTGGGGCAGGCCCAGTATATGTGGTACAGGGTTCCCTTGGCTCCCTGGCAGCACCAACACCTATCTGAGCTGGTTGGGTAAATAGCGTGTAGAACATCTGGTGTCAGATACCAAAAATAGAAGATTTTGTAAGCATTTTCCTTGTAAAGTGTGCAGAGGGAGCTTTTTGCTGCCTGAGACCAGACCGTCTGCCACGTTGCTTCCGGAATCTCCTCCCCCAACATCTTTTCCCAGCGAAGCATGTATGCATGCTTACCCAGGGTGGGGAAGGAGTAGGAATTTAGTAGCTAGTACATGTCTGATATCAACCCGCGGCAGGTATATCCCCCTAACACCAACTTTTTTCGAAAGGGGTTGGCGCTGAGAATTGAAGCTTCGGGGCAAAGGATTGCGCGTAATTTCTTATCTGCAGAGACCCATAGAACACCTGGCGAGGTAAGCCAAATTTCTTTTGTAAATCAGAGAATGGGAGTAGTGTATGGGTTATAGGGTACTGTTTATCTTTTTATTATTATTATTATTAAACAAGTGTGATTTAACTGTACTTCTGTCTCGGTCTGATTCATGGTTCCTGACAGGTCCATGTTCTGGCAGTAGGCCAACTATAAACTACTCTTGCGATAAAACTTGGTCCCTATGAGGATCACTCATGCTATCCTGGGCCTACTCACTGCTTTGTTTTATATATTTTTTTTTTTATATCACTCCAATGGTTCTTTTCAATACATTTGGTGGGACTGCCCAATGGTCGAACGCTTCTGGACCAGAGTCTACCAAACGTTATACACAGTTACTGGTATTTCATTTTGTAAAGATCCTTAAGAAGTTCTTCTCAACTAAAAAAAATGGAAGTCTCTACCAACACCCAATTGATCAAGCTGATCACCTATATTTTGACTGAAGCCAAAAGGCTTATAGCTAGGGCCCTGAAGTCCCATGCACTGCCCTTTACCGGAGCCAAGCATGGTGTCTCTCAGTTGTCATGTTTTATGAAAAACTCATGGCCATACAAACCAACATCATGAAAAAGTTTCAAAAGACTTGGGAACCGTGGGCAAAGTTCTACCTCTCCCTTACCTTCTATAAGGACTCCACTGAACCCAAGACCCTGAGCGTTGTTCTAAAATATGAAACCTTTAGACTGGCTTGGATCTACCCTTTTTTTTGCTTTCCCTTCCTTTCCTTTCCATTCCCTTCCCTAACCTGTTCCCTACCCTGTTCCACTCATTCCTTCTTTAACTTTTTCTTACCCACTTTCTTACCCTCTCCCATTGTACTTATCCTAACCTTCGAGTGTTCTTGCATTACCTCCATATGTTTCAGGTTGAGGCACTATTGTTGTCATGTTGCTTAGGCACTGTTTACGATTACACTTACTCAGGGATGGACTGGCCATTGGGACTACAGGGAGTTTCACAGTGGGCCGATGGCTCAGTGGGCCGGCTTCAGTGACAGTGGACTGCCGCCCCCCCCTCCGCTCCTCTGTCTCTACCTCCCCGCAGCGCTCACCTGGGGGGAACAAAGATGCAGGGGGAGGAACAGGGGAGCAGGGATGACGACAGAGGAGCATGGGGGGGGGGAGAAGACAGACGGCTGACTCAACAGCTATGGTCTGGGAGTTTCTTACTTCTGCCTAATCTTGTCCCATAATCGGGGCACCGAACTGATTCTTTTCCCTGGGTGAAATAATGTCTAGCTTCCACACTGGTACTGGCTATAAGAGTACCAGTACCAGCGGTTCTACTCTAATAAAGTAGAACAGCTAGTGGCTAGTGAAGGGGGAGAGGGGGTGCAAGAGTTGTCCGGCCGCCATGGGAGAGACCTGTCAAAGTGGGCCAGTCTGGATGAAGTCCAGGGCCAAATTTCTGTCCCAGTCCAGCCCTGCACTTACTGTACTTTTTACTACTTGCGTATTGGACCCTTTATTATGGTAATGTCATCTTTACCTGACAACGTACCCTACTTGTGCCTTCATGGTGTTGTTTATTTTTTTTATGTTACTGACTCAAAAAAGTAATAAAAATGTAGTCAACTAAAACAAAAACAAAAAATACAAGGCTTCACCTGAATGGTTGAAAAACACTCTTTATATTCCGTAGCAGACGGAAAGTTGGCAGAATACATCGCTGCATACTGTATGTAGCTAATTCTACTACTGTTGATTACAGCACAAACAGCAACTGCAACTGGAAATTGATTGTTTAGGCCACCACTTCAGCCCCGGAAGGATTTACCCCATTCCTGACCAAGCCCTTTTTCATGATTTGGCACTGCATTGCTTTAACTGACAATTGCATGGTCTTGCGATGTTGTGTGCACACGCCCTCTTAAAGGACCAATGTATGGGTAAGTGATTTTGCGCACCCGTGCCACTTTGCCAACGTATTGGCGTTAGTCCATCGGCAAGTGGTTAAAACTGACATTAAATATGGAATTCTACCTTAACCACTTTCCATGCATAGTTGTACCCGTATGTGGCTGGACGTTCGGTGGTTGTACCAGGATAATGCCTGCAGTTGCAGGCATCATCCCAGTATACATTTTTAGAGAAGGTTGACCCTTCAGGTCTGGTATGGATTTTAAGGGGATTCCAATGTAAAAAAAAACCTGCGTGGGGTCCCCCCCCAAAATCCACACCAGACCCTTATCTGAGCGTGCATCTGCCAGGTCAGAAAAAGGGGAGGGCACGAGCGAGCGCCCCCCCCCCCCCATTGATGGGGTAAAGGGTCTTTTCTCAACAACCCTAGGCTATGGTTGTGGGGATCTGTGGGCACAGGGCTTATCAGAATCTGGAAGCCCCCTTTAACAAGGGTGATTGGCTGCCATTGGGAGCGTTCTGGTCCCCCTCCACTGTGACTGTGACTGTGCTGAGTGTTCTGAAAAGACAGTACAGCAGCACTTATCTTCTTTCAAGTATGCTGCTTCTTAATTAAACCTTGGACGGAGTAAAAAAAATAAGGGTAGGAGTAACTTTCTTTAAAAAAAAAAGGTGCCTCCCCATAAAGGTGAGGTCATCACTCCACCCACTCAACTGTCTCCACCTCTCAGCAAGATCCCAGTGTTAGATTGACAGCACTGTGCAAAATATTGGAGCTCTGATTGGTTGTACTATCTCCACTTTTTACCCTCTGAGATAGACACAGTGGGCCGGATTCAGATACATTGGCGTATCTTTAGGCGGGAGTAGCGCATCTCATAAGCACTACGCTGACGTAACATAAAGAGGCAAGTACAGTATTCACAAAGCACTTGCTCCCTAAGTTACGGCGGCGTAGTGTAAATGGGCCGGCGTAAGCCCACCTAATTCAAAGTAGCAAGGCAATGGGCGTGTTGTATTAAAATGAACCATGACCCCATGCAAATGATGGGCCGAACGAACGGCGCATGCGCCGTCCGTGGACGTATACCAGTGCACATGCTCAGAATCACGTCGGATAGAATGCCTAAGATACGTCGAACACTGCCTACGACGTGAACATAACTTACACCCAGCCCCATTCACGTACGACTTACGTAAACAACGTAAAAAACGACGGCTGTTCCGACGTCCATACCTTTGCATGGGATGCGCCACCTTTTTGGTGGTTTATCTTTACGCCGGAAAAACGCCTTACGTAAACGGCGTAGATTACTGCGTCGGGCGTACGTACGTTCGTGAATCGGCGGATCTTGCTAATTTACATATTTGACGCGTAAATCAACGGAAGCGCCCCTAGCGGCCAGCGTAAATATGCAACCAAGATACGAAGGCGTAGGAGACTTACGCCGGTCGTTTCTTGGCAAAATTCAGGCGACGGCGCACATTTGGACTTACGACGGCGTATCAGTAGATACGTCGGCGTAAGTCTTTGTGAATCTGGGCCAGTGACTTTACAAGCTATTTTTAATAAAATAAATAATGTATAGTACATAAAGTATAACTAGATAAAATGTTGGAATTTTGCATCAGTGTGTGATGTCTGTTCAGCTTTAACGTCCTCAAACCTCAGTCCATTTTAAAAAGTAAACTATTGCTGCGTTACGGTACATTTTGATTAATGGCCCACTCCTTTGTTTGGACAGTTGGCCCACTGTATGAATGCATTTTGTAAATGTGTTGGAACCATTATAATCTTGACGCAATTATTCTTCACATTAACCAACCAAACCAGGCAGAGAATAATTCAGTCCATCAATATTCACAGCCCAGTGATTTCGTATTCCATCTAATATCAAGTGCGCTGTACTCAGCAAAAGTCCCATCTACTCATCAAATTATTCCTTTCATTGAGCCTATCTGACTATTGTCATGGCTAAAAGATTAATATCGACTTATTTATTGGATGATAAATAGTCTGTTGAAGAATCAGCTGTAATCCTCTTAAACAGCACCTCAAGAGCATGGTTCCCAACAATCCCCCATAAATAGTCTCCTGAACACCCAGCTGTACCCCTCTCAGCCACCACCTCAAGAACATGTTTCCAACAGTCCTCCCTAAATAGTCTACTAAACACCAAGCTATACTCCTTTCAACCACCACATCAAGGGCATGGTTCCCACCAGACCCCCATAAACAGTCTACTAAACACCCAGCTGTGCTTTTCCAGACCACCTCCTCAACAGAGTGGCTCACAACTGTCCCCCATAAGAGTCTACTAAACACCTAGCTGTACTCCTCTCAACCACCACATCAAGAGCACAGTTACCACCAGTCCCCCATAAAGAGTCTATTGAATATCCATTTGTACTCCTCTTATACACCACCTCAATAGCATGAATCACAACTGTCCCCCATAAATAGTCTAATGAACATCTAGGTATACCACTCTTGACCACCACCTCAAGAACATAATTCCTAATTGTTCCCCAAAATGGGCCCACTTAACAGACAGCTGTACTCCTCTCAACCACCACATCAAGAGCATAGTGGTTTCCAACAATCCCCCATAAACAGTCTAATAGTTTGCTGAATATCCATTTGTACTCCTCTTATACAGCACCTCAACAGCATGGCTCCCAAATGTACTGCATAAATAGTCTAATGAACATCTAGGTATGCCCCTCTCGACCACCACTTCAAGAACATAGTTCACATTTGTCCTCCATAAATGGTCTACTTAACACCCAGCTGTACTCCTCTCAACCACCACATCAAGAACATGGTGTTTCCCAACAATTCCCCATAAATAGTCTACTGAACACCCAGGTGTTCCCCCACCACATCAAGAGAATGGTTCCAAACTGTCTCCCATAAATAGTCTACTGAACACCCAGGTGTACCCCTCTCGACCACCACCTCAAGAACATGTTTCCAAACTGTCCCCCATAAATAGTCTACTGAACACCCAGGTGTACCCCTCTCAACCACCACCTCCATAATATGGTTTCCAACTATTCCCATTGGAGGAACTGTCTATCCTTTGGAACAAAATCCCCTCCTTGCCCCCTTGTCCTCCTCAGTTGTCCCTCGTTGTGATATCACGTGTGACCTCTACTCTTTAACTACCAAAAATGTAGAGGGTCTATTTATAAAACATTCATTGGACAAATGTCACATGCATACGTGAAGGCTGGACAAATGTCAGTAATAGATTAGTTCCTATGATCATCAGCTCCATCTAGTGGCCAAAATGCAGTATGGGTTTCTGAACTACCTTAGAGCAGGACTTCAGTAATTTTTTTTATCTTTCCATCTATTAATTCTTCTGCCCTTGTTGTTTTAACTTTGAATAGTAGGCATCAGCATACAAAGACATTTTGGACAATTTCATGCTCCCAACTTTGTGTGAACAGTTTGGGGACGGCCCCTTCCTGTTGCAACATGACTGCCCACCAGAGCACAAAGCAAGGACCATAAAGACGTAGATGAGCGAGTTTGGGGTGGAGGAACTTGACTGACCTACACAGAGTCCTGATCTCAACCCGATAGAAAACCTTTGGGATGAATTTGAGAGGAGACTGCAAGATAGGCCTTCCAATTAAGTGCCTGACCTCACAAATGCGCTTCTGTATGAATGGTCAAACATTCCCATAGACCAGGGGTGGCCAACCAGTGGCCCGGGGGCCACATATGGCTCGCGGAGCCATCTGATGTGGCCCGCGGCCTCCTGGTCTAGAATGGCAGGTTGGCAAGCCCAGATACTGCAGCATCAGTGTTGTGAATGAAGCTGGTTGGTAGAGGAAGAAAGCAGGTGCGGAGCAGAGCCCCATAAGCCGATGCTTCCTCTACAGCGCCGGCTTTTGCCTCAGGCGGAGTCTATGGCAAAGTTCAGATCACCGGCAGGATAGACACAGGTGCACTAAGCTGCACCCGCGGTGTGGGTAAACCACAGCACATCAGTGTGAAAGTAGTCTTGGGCCCTTTTCACATGATCAGCCCAACCAAATGGGACCCTCAATTCCCCTCTACAGAGTGACAGATGTCTGTTTACGCCCACCTACGTCCAATCCGAAAAACAGAAGGGAATTCATCTCCTTCCATCTGGGTGGATCAGAGGGCCTATAGAGTAGCCGTGACCTGTCATCCACCCACTCAACTCATTGTGGCCCGCGACCAGTTACCAAGTTGCTTAAGTGGCCCTCGCTCTTCAAAAGGTTGGGCACCCTTGCCATAGACACTCCTAAACCTTGTGGACGGCCTTCCCAGAAGAGTTGAAGCTGTTATAGCTGAAAAGGGTGGGCCACTCAATATTGAACCCTATAGACTAAGGCTCGATTCACACCTATGCATGTTGCTTTCGAGCGTTTTTGCACTGCTTTTTGCTGTGCTTGCTTTGTTTTTTGACATGCGTTTTTACCGCGATTTGCGTTTTTTTTTTAGCTGCCAATTTTTATTTTTTTACATTTCCTTTAACAACCAGCTATTAACAGGTTAAAAACATAAAATAAATGCAAACCGCAAAATCGTGGCAAAAACGTGGTACTTGCATTTTGGATGTGGGTCCATTGAATTATATTACATGCAAAATGCTGCTTTTGCAGAAAAAACAGTCCCAGACCCGTTCCAAAAACGCACAAAAAAGCATTGATGTGAACATGATTCATAGGAAACCATGTTAAAAAATTTCCCTGCATTTCTCCAAAATGCAAAATGCTTAAAAAAGCATTAGTGTGAATGGAGCCTAAGGCCGCGTACACACGAGTAGACAGATTTGTTCAAATCTGTCTGCTGGGGACGTATTGGTTTGATCGTGTACACACGATCAAACCAAAATCCCCGCCGTCAGACAGGGGCGGTGACGTGGCGGTGACGTTGACGCCGCCACGTCACCGCACTAGGAAGTAAAACACTTCCGCGCATGCGTCGAAACCATTCGGCGCGTGTGCGAGAAGACATGTCTGCTGGTTAGCATACTAACCAGCAGACATGTCGGGCGGACGGGTTCCCAGCCAACAGATTTCAAAGCATGCTTTGAAATCTGTCGGGTGGCCAAATCCGTCGGCTCGCCCGTACACACGGTCGAATCTGTCTGCTGGGACGGTCTGGCCGACCGTTTACACCGTCGGATCTAAGTTGCAATGTTACGCTGGCCGCTAGATGGCGTTCCCCTCGATTTCTGCGTCGGATATGCAAATGAGCCGATTCCCAAACGTATTTGCGCACCGTCGTCATAGTTTACGTCATTTGCGTAAGCGTAAGGTTACCCCTGCTATATGAGGGGTAACCTTGCGTAGGTCCGGTGTACGCCATGTTAAGTATGGACGTCGGGACAGCGTCGTGTGTTTCCGTTGTTTACGTAACTCGTCGCGAATAGGGCTGTGCGTTAATTACGTAGACGTTGAAACCAATGTATTTGCGGCGTACTATGGAGCATGCGCACTGGGCTACGTTTACGGCCGGCGCATGCGCATTTCGATCGGCGCAGGGGAGCGCTTAATTTAAATACAAGCCGCCCCCTTTGAATTACGGGGGGATATGCCGGGCCATTTACACTACGCCGCCGCAAATTACGGAGCAAGTGCTTGGAGAATACGGCACTTGCTCCTGTAAGTTGCGGCGGCGTAGTGTAAATAGAATACGCCGCCAGATATGAGAATCTGGCCCCATGTGTGTGTAAAGACAGGTGTCCCAATACTTTTGGTAATATAATGTATCTATGAGCTGCCTTACATTATAACTATGTATAACATGTCTGTCATGGACCGTGAAATCATACTTCATGTATTACATAAGATGAGACATTATGGATAGGACATATTGCAGGATGCCTTTGGACATTATGAGGTGTCTGTCTAGATGGGGATTGAACTGAATCAGACCATTGAGGACTATTGAAAGGCTAAGTGGCTTGTGAAAGACATTCATTGTCCAGTGTGTAGAGGTGTTAAGTCAGTCGGCTCTTTGACCTTTCTATTGTGTGATAACACTGTTTTGAGCATTTTGATTATCAGGAGTAATGGATTAGCATGTCATTATCTAAAAAAGTGTGATCTCTCAGATGTAGTAATGACCTCCTCTCTATGCGGAGACAAGCTGGCTAGATAACGTATTCTGTTAACTTCACTGATGTCATTGTCTACAGGAATGTCATTCTCTCTGACGTAGTAAAGTCATGCTAAATACATTGGTGCCGAAATGTCTCTGTATGGTAGCCCCAGTGTGTGAAAAGGGGGTGGAGATTTCATTGTTCTTTGATTGATGGAAGCTGTAACCTGTATATAACCAGCTGAGTGTTTCAATAAAGTGGAGTTCTGGTTGAACATTCATACAACTCGTTTGGTGTGTGTTCTTCATGGATCCAATCGGCACATAGCTGTAGGTTGGATCCTGGAATCTTGGATGACTGGACCATCAGATGTTGCAAGCTGCAATCTGATCCGATAGAAGCAGAGGAGTGTCGGAAGAGCAGGACCTGGGCGAGAAAGGGTCTCGTCACATTGGTTGGCAGCGGTGGGATTTGCTCTCCAGTTACTGGGACACTCCAAACCACCACAGTCAATGATCAACTATGCAGCATGCAGGAGGGCCACGCTGAAAGACTTACTTGAGAGCCGTGGAGGGACCGGTGGGACAAAGAACAAGGCCACCCTGATCAGTGAGCTAGCCGAGGTGGATCAGAGGGAGGGTGATGCAGGACCCCGGTCAGTTGAAGACTTGTTTCAGCAACGAGTTCAGGAGCAATTGGCATTATATGGTGCAAACCCATCAGAAACCGCCATACAGAATGCCATTAGAGACATCAAGCTGCAGGATGAGCAACAAGAGAGAGAACGAGAGCGACAAGAGAGTGAACGAGAGCGACAAGAGAGAGAACGAGAGCGACAACATGAGCAGAGAATGGCAGAAATACAGCAATCGGAGAAAATGCCCAAAGATGCAGCGACTTTTCGTAAGTTGCCCTTCCGGGCATTCAAGCTATTTAAGGAAGGAGAGGAGGAAATTGAAGCATTCCTGCAGGACTTTGAGAGACTATGCCAGATACATGAAGTACTGTCCCAAGATTGGGTCGTCTTACTGGCGAGTAATTTAACTGGCAGAGCAGCGGATGCATATCGGGCTCTGGAGGACGAGGACGCTAAAAACTATGACCGGGTAAAAGAAGCTTTGCTAGCCCGATTTGCCATTACACCCGAAGCCAGCCGGCTTAAGTTTAGAGAATCCCGGAAACAAGCCAACACAACATACGTGGAGTGGGCACATCGTCTGCAGCGGAACCTTAAGAGCTGGTTCCAGGGAAGCCACGCTCATACCGTAGAGGACATCACTCAGCTAGTACTATTAGAACAGTTCTTTAATCACACTCCTCCGGTAGTACAGGATTGGGTGCGAGATAAGCAACCACGGATGGTACAGCAAGCGGCTACTTTGGCCGATGAATATCTGGACTCTCGAAGGTCAGGCGAAAATGAGCGCTATCCCCTATCTCGGCCCAGTTTACCAGCCTCTAAGCCAACTTCAGTACCTCAGTGGTCCACCTCTAGACCCCCAGCCCGACCCAACCTTCCTACCGGACCTAAGTGCTATACCTGCAACCGAACCGGTCATCTGCAATGATCTTGCCCTACTCAATCCACGAGGTACCGAGAGACTAATCATTCATCCAGACCAGCGGCTTATTGCTTCCAGAATGAGCCCAACCATCGAGATGTTCAGGAAGAGTGCGGCGAACTTTTCAAAGCGGATCCTGTCCGAGCTGCTGCTGGAGATAATCGACAGCACCATCGCCATGGTGACCCCATGGGTCAATGGGCAGCCGGCCCAGAGACTCTGCGATTCCGGGGCTACAATTACCCTCATCCAGCCTCACATGATTCCCCAGTCAGCCCGGACTGGCCAGACTGTTGCAGTCAGGGTAGCAGGGGGCAAGGTGCTACGTTTATCCACCGCCCAAGTCCTCTTGGATTGGGGCTCAGGGGAGCGAGTTACCTGCAGAAGTACTTTTGGGGAACGATTTGGGCCATTTAACTTTCTCGTATGCCCCAGAGGCCGCCATTGCCATGACCACCAGACGTCAAAGACAACTTAAAGGCAACTCCACTCATATGGGGACCCAGGTAAGACCAAATCCTCCTACGTTACCCCGACCTGACAACACTGTGTCCTGGGATTCGCCCTCTGACGTTAGGCAAGAGACTCAGAGTGACCCAACTTTAGCTGGTTATCGGGACAGAGCGGGCAAGGATCCAGGTGGGCTGGGGGAAGACAGAATAGAGTGGGAGGGGGGGTTTCTTTATCGTTACACTGAGGGAATGGGCACTGGGAAGCAACAGGGCCCCCACAAACAGCTAGTTGTACCCCAGAAATACAGATGGGAGCTATTGCGACTGGCTCACGACATCCCCTTGGCCGGACATTTAGGGATAGCCAAGACCCGGAGTCGGTTGGCTCATGATTTCTTCTGGCCCAGATTACATGCGGAGGTGCGAGAATACTGCCGGACCTGTGAGACTTGTCAGAAAGTAGGGAAGACAGGGGATCACCCAAAAGCCTCGCTGCAACCCCTGCCGATTATTAGAGAACCCTTTAGCCGCATAGCGGTAGATATTATAGGCCCACTGGCCCGCCCCAGTGACACCGGGAAGAAGTATATTCTTACGGTGGTGGATTACGCCACCCGCTACCCGGAGGCCATTCCCTTATTCAATATCCAGGCAGATACAGTAGCAGATGCCTTACTGCGGGTATTCACTAGGGTAGGGTTCCCCCAGGAGATATTGTCCGATCAGGGTACCCAATTCACAGCTGAGCTGACGCAACAGCTCTGGCGTCTCTGTGGGATTAAACCCCTCCAAAGCGCCCCCTACCACCCTCAGACTAATGGGCTGTGTGAGAGATTTAACGGGACCCTGAAGCAGCTGCTTCGGTCCTTCGTGGAGAGTACGAAGGATTGGGAGAAATACCTTCCCCATCTACTGTTTGCATATAGAGAGGTACCCCAAGAGTCCACGGGGTTTTCCCCATTTGAGCTGTTATATGGGCGAAGGGTTAGGGGGCCCTTAGATTTAGTGAGAGCCCAGTGGGAGGGGGTAGAGGGTCCGGAAGGCCTTCCCATCCTTAGTTATGTCTTGGAACTCAGGGAGCCACTGCGGGACCTTACTGATCTTGTCCATGAAAATATGCAATCGGCCCAGAGTCAGCAGAAGCTTTGGTATGATCGGTCTGCGTGGAATCGCACCTTTTATATCGGACAGAAAGTCCTGGTACTAAAACCCCTGAAGCAAAATAAATTATAGGCCTCCTGGCAGGGTCCCTATCAGGTAGTAAAACAGCTGTGCGATACCACCTATGTGGTTGCCAGCTGTGCCGACACAAAAATTAAGAGGACGTCCCACATTAACATGATGAAGGCCTTTAATGAAAGGGCTGAGGCAGTAGCCGCCATATGCGCTCCGGCCACCGGGGACTTTGAATATCTACCGATGCTGGAGCTTCCCGAAATTAGTAACTGTTCCGGGGGGGGGGGGGGGGGTGGAAGATGTACGGCTAGGAGACGGATTAGGATCCCAAGAACGAGAACAGGCAAGAGAATTACTCCAGGACCGACAGGAGATGTTCTCGGCACTCCCTGGATACACTCACATAGCTGTGCACAAGGTAGAGACTCCCGGGCAGAAGCCCCTGAGACAACCAGCCTATAGGATCCCCGGAGCAGTGCAAGAAGGGATGAGAGTGGAGATTAGGGAAATGCTTGAGTTAGGGGTGATCGAACCCTCAGCAAGCCCCTGGGCATCCCCTGTAGTATTAGTCCCAAAACGGGATGGCACGATCCGATTTTGTGTGGACTATAGGCGACTGAATGACTGTACTGTGACAGATGCCTACCCTATGCCCCGAGTGGACGAATTGCTGGACAAAATAGCTCAGGGACAGTATCTGACGACTATTGACTTGTGTAAGGGCTACTGGCAGATTCCCTTGGATGCGGAAGCAATTCCGAAGTCGGCCTTCATCACCCCGTTTGGCCTTTACCAGTTTCTGGTAATGCCATTTGGGATGAAAAATGCTCCGGCTACCTTCCAGCGGATGATAGATGAACTCCTCGATGGTCTTCAATATTTTGCATGTGCTTATCTTGACGACATCGCAATCTATAGCCAGACCTGGGAGGAACATCTTAGACACCTGGGAATAGTGCTGGATAGGATCCAAGCCGCAAACCTGACCCTCAAACCAGACAAATGTAATATCGGGATGTCTGAGGTGCAATATATGGGACATAGAGTGGGATGTGGGAAGCAGAGGCCAGAACCTGCAAAAATAGAGGCCGTACTAAACTGGCCAGTTCCCAGAACCAAGACCCAGGTACTTGCATTTTTAGGGACAGCAGGGTACTACAGGAAGTTTGTACCCCACTATAGTGACATAGCCAAACCCCTAACGGACCTTACCAAAAAGACTCTCGCTAAACAGGTCCTGTGGTCCCCGGAGTGCGAGACCGCATTTCATCAGTTAAAAACCGCCCTAACGCAAGCTCCCATACTGGCGGCACCCGATCCTAACAAACGCTTTGTCGTTCATACAGATGCCTCCATGTTCGGACTGGGAGCTGTACTAAGCCAAGTTGGTGATGACGGGAAAGAGCACCCGGTGGCGTATCTCAGCCGCAAGTTGTTACCCCGTGAAGTTGGATATGCTGCTGTGGAAAAAGAGTGTTTGGCTTTGGTATGGGCGTTAAAGAAATTGCAGCCCTACGTGTATGGACGCTCTTTTACCGTCATGACGGACCACAATCCTTTGATATGGCTTAACCGGGTGGCGGGAGAGAACGGACGATTACTCCGGTAGAGCCTGGCTTTGCAACCGTACAATTTCACCATACAATATCGGCCAGGGCCTCAAAATGGGAATGCGGATGGTTTATCCCGTCAGACGGTCCTGGAACCTTAAGACAACTTGTCCAACATCCTCGAGTTCACCCGTGTGGGTCTCACTGCGGCTGTTGGACTATTTCCCAGGGGGAGTAATGTCATGGACCGTGAAATCATACTTCATGTATTACATAAGATGAGACATTATGGATATGATATATTGCAGGATGCCTTTGGACATTATGAGGTGTCTGTCTAGATGGGGATTGAACTGAATCAGACTATTGAGGACTATTGAAAGGCTAAGTGGCTTGTGAAAGACATTCATTGTCCAGTGTGTAGAGGTGTTAAGTCAGTCGGCTCTTTGACCTTTCTATTGTGTGATAACACTGTTTTGAGCATTTTGATTATCAGGAGTATTGGATTAGCATGTCATTATCTAAAAAAGTGTGATCTCTCAGATGTAGTAATGACCTCCTCTCTATGCGGAGACAAGCTGGCTAGATAACGTATTCTGTTAACTTCACTGATGTCATTGTCTACAGGAATGTCATTCTCTCTGACGTAGTAAAGTCATGCTAAATACATTGGTGCCGAAATGCCTCTGTATGGAAACCCTATTGTGTGAAAAGGGGGTGGAGATTTCATTGTTCTTTGATTGATGACAAGCTTGTAACCTGTATATAACCAGCTGAGTGTTTCAATAAAGTGTAGTTCTGGTTGAACATTCATACAACTCGTTTGGTATGTGTTCTTCATGGATCCAATTGGCACATAGCTGTAGGTTGGATCCTGGAATCTTGGATGACTGGACCATCAGATGTTGTAAGCTGCAATCTGATCCGATAGAAGCAGAGGAGTGTCGGGAGAGCAGGACCTGGGCGAGAAAGGGTCTTGTCACAATGTCGATAATTGGAATTCTTCTTTAAATGTGAATCATCCTAAAGCCCCATACACACTATCAGTTTTCCTGATGGTTTTCTCTTCAGGTTTACCAAAACCATCTAATATGAGGTCAAACCTCAAGAGTTTCAATTTGTATGCAATCAGGCAGGCCCTTGTACTACATGGTTTTGGTAAACCTGAAGAGAAAACTGTCAGGAAAACTGATAGTGTGTATGGGGCTTAAAGGATTAAGAAAAAGGTTTAAATGATGCAGAAAAGATGTTTCTAAATATCCATACAAACCCCCCAGGGAAACAATCTATAATGGGCTTATGATGGCTTCCTAATATGCTTTTTAGCC
Source organism: Rana kukunoris (assembly GCA_029574335.1). Taxonomy (NCBI): domain Eukaryota; kingdom Metazoa; phylum Chordata; class Amphibia; order Anura; family Ranidae; genus Rana; species Rana kukunoris. Next base: position 29,293,678 of record CM056053.1, read on the forward strand.
ATTATACGTTATACATTCAGGTCAATGAACACGATCGTGTGTGCTCATTATATTATATTAGTTGTGCTCTGGTGATGATTAGGGATTAATAGCATCAGTTCAGTACACATGCAAAAATATAGAGACCTTTTTTTTCATTTTGAATACAAACCATAAAACATATAAACTGTCCAACTATACAAATACAGTATATAAATAAGAGTTCCGTATTAATTTGGATGGATTTGGGCACAATTGCCAGCCTCCATTGCCCACATACTGTATGTTACTATTCAATGTCAATATTTGCCTTAAAATTTATGAAAACTTGGCAAGGTATTAGGGAGGGTGAGGGAGGAGGGTTAGGGGTACTAGAGATGAAGGCGTTGACTGGAGTACACACAACTCTCTGGGATACTGGACATGACCTGGGAAACTAAGTTTCTCTGCTTCCCTTCCTCAACAGCTACACGTGATGAGGCTACACGTGGTGAGGCTAAGGTAGTTGGGAAAGTGAACTGCGTGTTGGCAGCCTGGCAGAAGCCTAATATCATGCAGCTTCTCCAGAGGGCCCAGCTACTGTGGAAAGCACCTCCCCAAATAGTACCGGAGTACTGCAATTCCTGTGGGGTGGCCCCTCTGTCTTTAGGGTTGGGATCCCTCCAGCTGTTTGCCTGTGTTACCAGAGCCACCCTGGACTTCTATGAAAGGCACACTGTTTTATGAGGATAATTGCGAGTAGCTGTTTGTGTTCTGAACTGTTTTATTGAAGTAGTGATTCTCGACTTGACTTCCTGTTATAGAGCAGGGGTCTCCAAACTTTTCAAACATAGGGCCAGTTAATGTTCTTCAGACTTAAGGAGAGCCGGATTGTGGCTCAGTGAGAATAAATATGGCCTCAGGGTTGGTGGTCAGTAGGAGGAGGAGTAGGACCCCTATGAGTAAAAGAAATAGTGCCTCCTTGTTAGTGTCAGTGGGAGGAATAGTGCCTCATATCAGTTGGGGGAATAGTGGCCCACGCACTGGATAAAGGCTAGCAAAGGGCCACATCTGGTTTGGAGACCCATGTTATAGAGTCTTATATGTAGCACCCTCTAGCTCACGATTCAACAACTTTTTTCCACTTAAAGTGGAGTTCCAGCCATCCAAAAAAAATATTTCCAGGCATCCCCATCACACTGCATTAATAACACACATATTCATGCTAGTGGATAGTAATCATATATATTTTTTTAAATATGATTTAGCTTATCCTCTTCTGTCCATTGCCATGATGACTGTAGGCATATGAAGGCCAATTGCAACCTCTTCCTGGATAACCCATTAAGAGGTGCATGCTGGGTGACCAGCATGCACCTTTTAATTTCACGCATGCGCAATGCTTCTTGTTTTTTAGCCTCCGTTCCCAGTCAATGCCTTGTACGGGGAAGGAAACGCGTGGGGTGGAACACCAGTCTCTGACGTCACCACGCACCAGCTGGCTGGCTTGAGCCGTGGCTGTTTGACTCGTTTCATTGCTTTTTCGATGTCAGCTTTTTTGGAAGTCTGTAATAAATCTTTTAAACAGAAATACTGCACCATGAAGCTTCTTCTTCTTCTTTTCACCTGGTAAAACACAACAAAACATATCCTAAACGAAAGTAATACAGAAGGACCTGCCGATGCTTTTTATGAGAAATATAGCATAAGAACAGCAGTCCGCTGTATCGGGAGGGATATCGGCTCTGGAGGAGTCCCAGGAAGAATATCAATAGGTCGATTGAACCATTGCTGAGACAGTTTGATCTCTATAACTTGAGATCCACCTTATTCGGTAAGCGGCCCTATTTATTATTTAACAACGGAAAGAAGTCTCAAACCACAACCGGAATGTTTAAATCACTTGTTTATTTGAAACACTGTATGGACTTCAGAGTCAACACTGTTTATATTGGATTTGTTTTCTATTGTATGTGGTTGCGCAATTATGACATTTTCCCCAGGACTTATGAGCTGTTTTCAGACTATTTTATTTACAGCACCCAACACTCAATCATATGTATTTTATTTATAATTGACCTTTTTGGTTTTTTAATTAATTATTTTTTCAAATAATTAATTTCTCTCTCACTAATTTCATATACTAATATAATTTATTTTTTATTTACGTGAAGAGCTGGGGGCAGCGTAGATTTCCCACTATATCCGATCTATGTACATTACAATGATTTTAACAAACTTTGTTGCAGACTCCTACCCTTTGTTATTCTGAATCAATCCCTGTGTGCTTGTCTTTGTCCATGTGGGAAAGTAAATCTAATGGAAGTGGTTTCATAATTATCACTCTGTGATTTCCTATTGGGAGTATCTCACCAAAATGACATTTGTGTTGCAGGGGATGCCTGAAATCTGACTTGTATCTTAGTGTAGGCTTCTGGGAAAATCAGTGAGCCAATCACACAAGCAGGAAATGTTTCTGGGGAGTGGTCAGTATACATTCTGTGTACAGAACACCTCCAGGTTGCAATATTGCATTTTCAGAAAATTACAGCGGCTGCAGATTGAAAAGGAAAGGTAATTTTTAATAACATTCAATTACATTTGTGTCACGATTGTATAAGCTATATTATTGTTTCTTTATTTGTTATTTTTTTTAGTTACCCTTTAACCACTTGCTGACTGCTGCATGCCGATATACATCAGCAGAATGGCAGCGGTGGGCAAATGGACGTACCTGTAAATTCCCATTAAGAAGCCGTGCACTCTCCGTGACCATGCCAGCGAGCCCCGAAAACTCTGTATTTGCAGATGGTCCGCGATCGTGTCACGAAGGGGCAGAACGGGGGGGATTCCTATGTAAACAAGGCATTTGCCTATTCGGCCTAGTGACATGACAGGGATCTACTGCTCCCTGGCATCGAAGCAGTGATCAATGTGGTGTCACTTGTAGCCCAGCCCCCCACAGTTAGAATCACTCCCTAGGACACACTTAACCCCTTCCTCGCCCCTAGTGGTTAACCCCTTCCCTGCCAGTGTCATTTACACAGTAATCAGTACATTTTTATAGCACTGATCGCTGTCAATGATCCCAAAATAGCATCAAAAGTGTCCGATGTGTCCGCCATAATGTCGCAGTCACAATAAAAATCACAGATCTCCGCCATTAATAGTAAGAAAAAAAAATGAATAATAAAAACGCCATAAAACTATCCCCTATTTTGTAGACGCTATAACTTTTGCGCAAACCAATCAGTATAAACTTATTGCGATTTTTTACCATAATTATGTAGAAGAATACGTATCGAACTAAACTGAGGGAAAAAAACTTTTTTTAATATTTTTTTGGTGATATTTATTATAGGAAAAAGTCAAATATATATATTTTTTTCCAAAATTGTCGCTCTTCTCTTGTTTATAGTGGAAAAAATAAAAATCTCAGAGGTGATCAAATACCACAAAAAGAAAGCTCTGTTTGTGGGAAAAAAAGGATGTCAATTTTGTTTGGGAGCCACGTCGCAACGACCGCGCAATTGTCAGTTAAACCAACGCAGTGCCGAATCGCAAAAAGTGCTCTGGTCAGGAAGAGGGTAAATTCTTCCGGAGCTGAAGTGGTAAAAAAAGAAAAAAGTTTTGCCTATTCATTTTAATGGTTTTACAAGAACATCCAACAATCAATGATTTCTTTTTTTAAAACACATTTATTGCAACCCATTTATAAATTCTTATATTTTTAATTAGGTTCATTTCGATGTTTTCCAGCTGCTCCTCTGAAGATTTTAATTGATTTTTTTTTCTTTTGAACTTGATGGACTTTTTTCAACCTGAAGAATTATGTGACTATGTGAGATGACAAACCCCAGATAACGGAACCCAGTTTAACATTGCGTCATCTGACCTTTATTTATCGGGCTGCGGCTCCGCGGTTGCGTTGCGACGTGACAAGAGACTATCACAATATCCCCCAAGTATTGCAAGTAATTTAGGTACCTGGAGTGCTTTGTTTCCTCAAATTAACAAACGCATCCAGCTTCTCAGTTTGCAATTAACTCCATGACTTGTCTTTACCATCTTCTGAATACTTACTTTTTTCATTATGGCGGTGCGGACCTGCGATTTGCACGTTAATTGTTCGTGAGCTGGGCTGTGATAACTTAATTAGGTCTTCTTTAGAAATGAATCGTCCTTTGAACTTCTGCAGTGTTTGTTATTTCACTGGTCATACCAATAAATTATGGATAAATAACACTAATACTTATCATGGTGTAAGTAAATGATCCAAACAGAACCAATCATAAAGAGGCCTGTCCATGGGCAAAGCATATTAGAACTAATATTCCAATAATCAGTGTAACTGTCGACTGCTCTGACTTTCCTTCCCCGTCGTTTCTTGCTTGAATCTTGTTTAGGTGATACATTAACATTCAGTGGCAGGAGATTGGTGCTGTTAGTGCTGGGAGCATAAATCCTAATGTAGACAGCAATGGCCTCCCTGTACACAAACCATCCCTGTATACCCCCTAGCATAAATTCTCCCTGTAATCCTAACACCAACCCTCTCTGTAATGCCAAGTCTCCCTGTAACCCTAACACTAACCTTCCCCTTAATCCTAACACTCTCCGGGCTAGATTCAGGTAGATCCTGCGGCAGCGTCGCGTAGGCTATTTACACTACGCCGCCGCAACTTACAGGAGCAAGTGCCGTATTCTCCAAGCACTTGCTCCGTAATTTGCGGCGGTGTAGTGTAAACGGCCTGGCGTAAGGCCGTGTAATTCAAAGGGGGCGGCTTGTATTTAAATTAAGCGCGTCCCCGTGCCGAACGAACTGCGCATGCGCCGGCCTTAAACGTAGGCCACTGCGCATGCTCCATCGTACGCCGCAAATACAGCGATTACGACGGCAACGTAATTAACGTAGAGGCCTATTCGCGACGAGTTACGCAAACGACGTAAACGACAGAAAAACACGACGCTGTCCCGACGTCCATACTTAACATGGCTTACGCCGGAACTACGCAAGGGCACCCCTCCTTATAGCAGGGGTAAGCTTACGCGTATGCAAACTACGTAAACTACGTCGACGCGGCGCAAAAACGTTTGGAATCGGCGTATCGGCTCATTTGCATATTCGGCACAGAAATCGATGTAAACGCCACCTAGCGGCCGGCGTATTATTGCATTTTGGATCCGACGGTGTAAGTGACTTAAGCCAGTCGGATCCTAGCGTAATTCCGGCGTATCTTGTTTTGTAATTCTTTTGAGAATCTGGCCCTCCCTCTCTGTACCACTCACACTGATTCTCCCTCCAACCCCAACACTACCCTCCCCTGTAACCCTAACACCTTCCCTCTCTGTAACCCTAACACCAACCCTCCCTGTAATGCCAACCCTCCCTGTAACACTAACCTTCCCCTTAATCCTAACACTCTCCCTCTCTGTAACCCCAACAGTTGCCCTCGCTGTAATCCTCTATCTATACTCTATGCCAAAATACCTATAGCAGAATTTCTCCCTACACACGACCGAGAAACTCGTCGGACGAGACACATCATTTTCCTCGATGAGTTCCTTGTTAGGCTTGTCGAGAAAGCTTTCTTTTTGTACAGACTGTCAAGACCAAATCTCCTCGTTCTCAAACGCGGTGACTTCAACTCATATAATGGCAGGGGAAGTTCCATTCCACTGGCACAACCCTTGGGGCTGATTTTGCTAATCTCATGTTACTGCGTGTTAGGAAAAAGTTTGGTGAGAGACATTTGCACTTTTCAGTCTGTTACAGCGTGACAAATGTGCTATTTCCATTACAAGCGCTACTTTTACCGAAGGTGCGCGGGTTTCTAAGCATACACACCAACGTGTTTCTCGTGGAAAACCAGCCCGACGAGGAACTCGACGACTCCTGTCGAGGAAAAAGAGAACTTGCTCTCTTTTTTCCTCGCCGAGTTCCTCGACTGTTTTCTCGATGAAAAACATACACACGACCGTTTTACTCGGCAAAAAAAGCTCTGCCACCGAGTTTCTTAATGGATTCTGTCGAGGAAACCGGTCGTGTGTACGCGGCCTCAAACCAATTCTCTCTGTAATATGAATTGTCTCTGTAACCCTAACACTAATCTTACCCACAAACTTAATACCAACTCTCTGTGTACCCCTGATACTACTTCTTCCTACACCAACCTTCTTTGCAACACTAACACTCCTATAACCCTAACATTAACCTTCCCGGTAATCCCAATGCTCAACCTCTCTCTACCACTCACACTACCCCTCTGTGTAAATCTAACACTACCCCTCCTTGTAACAAAACTATCCCTGCAACCCTCTCTGTAACCCTAACACTAACCCTCCCTGTGCACACGGCCGGGAATCCCGTCAGGGACAAAAGCTTTGGTTTTCCTGAAGGGTTTCCTGGCAAGCTTTTCTTGCAAAGCCATGCATACAGACGGCCATTCAAAAAAACCGCCATCCTTTTCAATGGCAAGGACGCTGTGACGTCATCGACTACGACACATTCGATGACATCGCCACCATCTTGCTACACCCCACACAATGCCTTGTATGCTACCGCGCAGGTTTACCTTCAGACAGGTAAGCATACAGACGACCGGTTTTCTCATCTGGAAACACTCTGCCGGGAAACCCGAAGAGAAAATAGAGAGCAGGTTCTCTATTTTCCCGTTGGGATTCTCTGCTAATATGCAAGTTATTGTCCTAAATTTTTTTCGGCTGTGAATTTAATAATGCTTAAAGTGAAACAATAAAAGTGAAATACTCCTTTAAATTTCGTACCGAGGGGGGGGGGGGGGTGTGTGTAAAGTAAGCATGTGAAATAATGCATGTCTCCTGTGCTTAGAACTGTCACTGCACAAAGTGTCATTTCTAAGGGAAAAAAAGTCATTTAAAATCACTCGCGGCTATAAAGAATTATTGGCTCCCGGCAATTTATTGGAAAGTCATTCATAAAAAAAAAAGCGTGGGTGTCCCCCCAAATTCAATTACCAAGCCGTTCAGGTCTGGTATGGATATTAAGGGGAACGCCGCGTCGAATTAAAAAAAAATTATGTGGGGTTCCCCCCAAATATTCATTCCAGACCCTTCAGGTCTGGAAGTAGAGGGTTATGTAAGGGTTACAGGGAGGGTTAGTATCAAGCCCTGTACACGCGATCGGTTTGTCCGATAAAAATAGACCAAAGGAACTGTTTTCATCGGACAAACCGATCATGTGTGGGCCCCATTGGTGAAAAAAATAGAACGTTTAAATTTTTCCTATGGATAAAAAAAACAATAGAAAAAAACGACCGTCTGTGTGGAAGTCCATCGGTTAAAAATCCATGCATGCTCAGAATCAAGTCGACGCATGCTTGGAAGTCTTGAACTTAATTTTTTTCAGCACGTCGTAGTGTTCTACGGCACCGCGTTTTGGCACGGTCGGATTTTTGACTAATGAAAGTCAGCTTCATCAGATATCTGACGAAAAAATTCATCGGATTACATTCCACCAGATATCCGATCGTGTGTACGAGGCTTTAGGGTTATGGAGAAGGTTAGCGTAAAGCCTCGTACACACGACCAGTTCTCCTGGCAGGATCTGCACTCCAGTAAGTAATTAACCACTTAAGGACCGCCTACTGAACATTTACGTCAGCAGAATGGCACGGCTGGGCACATCAACGTATATATACGCTGGTTCTAGTACCCAGCCGGTACTGTGGCCGCAGAATCGATCACGTCATCCCTGTTATAGGGGGACGTGATCGATGACGTCACACCTACAGCCACACCCCCCTACAGTTGTAAACACACACAGGGAACACACAAATTCTACAGCGCCCCCTTGTGGTTAACTCCCAAACTACAACTGTCATTTTGACAGTAAACAATGCAATTTAAGAAATGAGAGAGGCTGTCTGTACATCAGGTGTGATGAAATTCATCAATTTTCAGTAATTGGTACCATAGTTTGTAGACCCTATAACTTTCACCCAGACTAAATAATATCCAACATTTTTTTTTTTTTTTACCAAAGATATGTAGCAGTATACATTTTAGGCCAAATTTATGAAGAAAAATTACTTTTTTGCAAAATTTTATAATAAAATTGAAGAAAAATTATTATTTTTTGCAAAATTTTCGTTCTTTTTTCATTTATAGCAAAAAAAAAAAAAAAAAACGCAGAGGTGATCAAATACCACCAAAAGAAAGCTCTATTTGTCGGAAAAAAAGGACAAAAATTTAATTTGGTTACAGTGTTGTATGACCGAGTTATTGTCATTCAAACTGTGAGAGCAACGAAAGCTGAAAATTGGTCTGGTTATTAAGGGTGTTTAAGTGCCCAGTGGTCAAGTGGTTAAATGCATTTTTTGCTGTGAAAATAACAATTGTCCCAAAAATGTGTCAAAATTGTCCGAAGTGTCCGCCATAATGTCGCAATCACGAAAAAAATCGCTGATCGCCGCTATTAGTAGTAAAAAAAAAAAAATTAATAAAAATGCAATAAAACTATCCCTTATTTTGTAAACGCTATAAATTTTTGCGAAAACCAACCGATAAACGCTTATTGCAATTTTTTTACCAATAATAGGTAGAAGAATAAGTATCGTAAACTGAGGGGAAAAAAATGTTTATATATATTTCTATATATTTTGGGGGGATATTTATTATAGCAAAAAGTAAAAAATATTGAATTTTTTTCAAAATTGTCGCTCTATTTTTGTTTATAGTGCAAAAAATTAAAACCGCAGAGGTGATCAAATACCACCAAAAGAAAGCTCTATTTGCGGGGAAAAAAGGACGCCAATTTTGTTTGGGAGCCACATCGCACGACCGCGCAATTGTCAGTTAAAACGACGCAGTGCCGAATCGCAAAAAGGGGCAAGGTCCTTTACCTGCATTTTGGTCCGGGTCTTAAGTGGTTAATGGGGGAATGGTCAGCTGCTGGGAGGCAACAGACAATACTGGGGACTAGGCCTTTGCTCTCTGTTCAGTTCAGTTCCACTACATATGCAATAGTATTATATTTAATATACAAATCTTTCATGCTACCATTTACAGCCAGCTGGTAAAGCACTAGACTCCTTTTCAGAAGTAGAAAAGCAAATATTAAAAGTCAGCACAGAAGAAAGCGAGTTTCTGGTTGTTTTATAGAGTGCCACTTGCTTAAAATCCAGAATTTAATGAGCTCTGCCTGGGTGCACATTTTGCATACTAATACAATCGAACAATGGCTTGCCAGTGTTGGAGTCCGTGGTGCGAGTTCATTGTGGAGGGGAGTCTTTTTATTACTGTAATATATCCTGCAGGTTTATGTGTGTTAGAGGAACCTGCTGCAACCGGGAAAAATAAAAATGTATGTATAATGCCTAAGTAAAGATAATTTACAAACCTTTATATATTGTGTGTATGTATGTATATATGTGTGTGTGTGTATATATACTTGGGCACGCTCGGCTCCTCTTGCATAACCGCGAGGGGAGCCGAGCCTGACCGATTGTACCTGAGTGTACTCCGCTCGGTATATGTCGGCGGCGGGGTTCAAACACAGAGCGGGAAGCGGGGATCGGCGTATATCGCGCACCCACGATTTTGCCCTGATTTTAAGGGCAGAAAGGTGCGCGGTATACGCCGATAAATAGGGTACTTGGCGACCAGCCGCCGCAGTTTTACTAGGGCAGTTTGGCTCGGCTGGGCAAATCGGCGTTACCTTACGTCGCTTCCAATTGTGGCCACTAGGGGCATGTGCACGCCGATCAGAGGTGATGATAGTGCCCGGCCCTGTGATAACCGTCGGGCACCCATGATCGCTCGTGACAGAGCGAGGACCGGAATCTGTGTGTGTAGACACACAAATCTTTCAGGGGAGAAATTACTGTGTGTTCATACGAAGTATAAACACCGATCAGTCTCCTCCCCCATCTCCCCTTCAGTTAGAACACAGAGAAATTTTTTTTACATCATATATTGAGATAGGGAGATGTTGATGTCAGAGGTCAGAGGAGAATGGGCAGACTGGTTGGAGATGATAAAAAGGCAACAGTAACTCAAATAACCCCTCGTTACATCCAAAGTATGCAGAATACCATCTCTGAACGCACAATACATTGAACCTTGAAGCAGGTGGGCTACAGCAGCAGCCCGCGGCCCACTGGGCATATGCCCGGTATGCCTTATGGCCAGTCCAGGCCTGGTCACTGTGGACCAAAATCTCTGAGGAATGTCTCCACGAAGAATGAAGGCAAAAGGGGGTCCAACCAAGCAAGGTGTACCTAATAAAGTGGCCTGTGAGTGTATATAACGTTGTATGCTGGTGTCCACTGCCACCGCCCATCTGTGCAATCCTATAAAAACCTATTCAGTCATATTTAGAGTTAACCAAAGGCTAAGCTCTCGGTGTTTCTAGCAGATTGATTTTCTTCCCCATTTACCATGGAAGGTGACACCTGACCTCTGAAGAAGTCTTATCTACAGGGATCTAAACACAGGCTAAATGTGGAATCGCATACAGAAATGTTCTCTAATGTCCTTTCCAGAAGAAGCTAATGGTAAATGATTTGAAATGCTTAATAGATTATCCTAAAAGCATGAGAAAGACAGCGGCGTTTAAAGGGAATGTATAATCTTTTCATTGCCGATTAGATAAACATGTCAAAGAGATAAGCCTGAGGCCCATCATCATCTTATCAGAATGTGTTATTGCTCCAGGTTATAATAAATGTGTACACGGGGGCAACCTCTTTCCTGGTGCCTTCATGGCAGCATACGCATGGAGAGGCACCAGGAAAGGAAAATTACGCAAAGGTAAGTATTCAATTTTCCATTATTACACAGGCAGGCTCTGCTTTCTGTTTGTTTGTGCCCATAGGTGTGCAAAGCCTAATGCATTAGAGTGTGCACCCTTAAGCGCAAACACACATGCATGTGTATGTATCTACATATGTAGGACCCCGACACATTGATCTATCCCGTGTTCCTGTTGCTACACAGAGCGATAACACTAACACGCATGGGGTGATTAGGGTGTGCCTGGGCACACCGCCACACCCTGTGCGCACACCTATGGTTGTGCCACACAATGGTTGGGCCACACACTGGTTGAGCAACACAATGATTGAGCCACATAATGGTTGGGCCACACAAGGGTTGGGCCACACAATGATTGAGCCACATAATGGTTGGGCCACACAATGGTCGAGCCACATAATGGTTGGGCCACACAATGGTCGAGCCACATAATGGTTGGGCCACATAATGGTTGGGCCACACAATGGTTGGGCCACATAATGATTGGGCCACACAATGGTTGGGCCACATAATGGTCGAGCCACATAATGGTTGGGCCACATAATGGTTGGGCCACACAATGGTTGGGCCACATAATGGTTGGGCCACATAATGGTTGGGCCACACAATGGTTGGGCCACACAATGGTTGGGCCACACAATGGTTGGGCCACATAATGGTTGGGCCACACAATGGTTGGGCCACACAATGGTTGGGCCACATAATGGTTGGGCCACTCAATGGTTGGGCCACACAATGGTCGAGCCACATTATGGTTGGGCCACATAATGGTTGGGCCACACAATGGTTGGGCCACATAATGGTTGGGCCACATAATGGTTGGGCCACACAATGGTTGGGCCACATAATGGTTGGGCCACACAATGGTTGGGCCACATAATGGTTGGGCCACATAATAGTTGGGCCACACAATGGTTGGGCCACACAATGGTTGGGCCACATAATGGTTGGGCTTACTTCCCACAATACAATTCTATGAGGCTGATTTACTTGAGCAGTTGAGAATCTTCACTCAATAAATTGTAGTTGTGTTCATTTCGAATAGAAAAATAAAAATAAACAGGAATTTCCCTTTTCACATACAGTGGAACCTCAGTTTAAGAGTAACTTGGTTTGAGAGCATTTTGATTTGCGAGCAACTTTTTTTTTTTTAATTCTGACTTTGCGAGTGTTGACAAACAAGACGAGCAGAATTCAAGCTAAATAGGCCTGCAGTACCTCATTTGGGCTGAGGTACGGGGGCGCAGAAGCCGAGCAAAGCTGAAAATAGGCCTGCAGTACCTCATTTAGCCTGAGGTACGGGGGTGCAGGAGCAGAGAAAAGCCCAACATTGGCCTGCAGTACCTCATTTGGCCTGAGGTACAGGGGCGCAGGAAACAAGCCGAAGTGTCCTTGGGCATTTTCGGCCGTTTTCAGGGCTCTCTGGCTCCCCCCCACCTCTGGCCGCATTTGGTATTACTCGTAATACAGGGAAGCCGGTGGTTTCCAGCGCTTCCAGACACTCCTTCCCACTCTCTCTCCAACCGGAAGTCACATACATCGCTGTCCGTGAGCCATCCTGACTGTCTGGAAGTGCTGGGAACCACCAGCATCCCTGGACCCATTAGCTGCCTCTTTACCAATGAGAAGATCGTCTTTCCCACGAGCGAATAAACTACATTATTAATCCCACATGCGCAGACATCTCAAACATCTTGTGAGTTACCAATTGTCTTTTGTGGAAAATAAATGTCTTAATAATGCTGCGCTTAGATGGCGCTGCTCTCCTGTCTCAACACAGGCAGAGTAGCCAACCTGCACATGCTCAGTTGTGTCTTTTATGCTCGAGAGAATATTTACTTGTTCTCAGAGCTAGCCAGGTCACATGACATTGACATCACACATGTGGGCGTGTCTACAGGCTGCAGTGGAAATCTCCTCCTACCTGAACTTTCAGGACTGGAGAAACTGTGCAGTTTTTCACAGACCGTGTTATACAAGAAGGCTATATGATGCAGCAAAATTTCAAAGTGGATGTAAACCCAATTTTTTTTTTATTCTTTTTGCTGTCACAATGTAGAGCAGGGGTGGGCAACCTCGGCCCTCCAGCTGTGATGAAACTACAAATCCCATCATGCCTCTGCTTTTAGGAGTCATGTCTGTGATTGTCAGGGTCCTGCAATGTCTCATGGGACTTGTAGTTTCACCACAGCTGGAGGGCCGAAGTTGCCCACCCCTGATGTAGAGTATAAGATTTCCTATCATCTGTGCCCAGTCTTGCCACAAAGAGTTAATCCAGCTCTAAGAAATCCTCTTATCTGTTTTCAGTGAGATAAAACAGACAAACTGAGAAAACCTTGTCTATTCTTCCCCCCTGCTGTGAGTCACAGGTGATTTACATATCTCATGAACGAGCCTGAGACAGCCATTATTTTTTAATTCCCACCCACACTCCTTTTCTGAAGTCATGTGGTTACTTTTCTGGATTTTGACTGGATGTCAGTGATCATAGCAGAATTTATTGTATAAAAAATGCAGGAGAAAATGCATGTTGACAAGGGGAGTGTAGAGGTGAGCGGGGAGTCTACTGACCCATTCACAGAATCTGCATTTTTTTGGGTCTCATAACAGACAGAGGGGAGACATTTGACAGGTAAGGATGCATGCAGGAGGCATCTATATCCTTATAGATCAGCACTATGGCACAATTAATTACGTGTTTCGTCCCTTGGTACCTTTAAACCTTTTTTTCCCCTGATGGGATAAAACTCTTTTGGATTTTGGGCTTGTGGTACAAATTTGGCAGCATAACCTTTTGCAAACCCTTGTAACTCTCACCGGTCAGCTTGGCCTGCGTGTAAATTGGAAGCAATTACTTTTAACTATGATTCTAAAAAATTTGAATCAAACTGACGTGTTTGTGGCGGGTTTCGCTCTTTTACACGGTGCGCAACGCGTCCTCTTCATTTTTCAACAAATTCTTCTCATCCACTTTATGAATATTATCTAATTACATTTGGGAAGGCAGTCAGGCTGAAATGTTTCCTTTGTGAGAACGATGGCGGATGTCTTGTTCGGAGCATTTAAAACTGAACATCATCCAAGATTTTCCAGGCAGCTAAATGACAATGTACGAGGACGCGGCGTATGTGTGGAGAAGCGTGCGCTCAGAATCACAATGAAGACTGGAGGCATAAAACAGATAAAGACGTTAAATTACAACTTCATTTAAAAAAAATGTTATTATTAAAGGTAAAAAAAAAATCCCTAAATATCTTCCTTTACCTTAGTGCAGTCCCCCTTCACTTATCTCATCCTTCCATTTTGCTTTTATATGTCCTTATTTCTTCTGAGAAATCCTCACTTCCTGTTCTTCTGTCTGTAACTTCACACCGTGATGCAAGGCTTTCTCCCTGGTGTGGAGAAAGCCTCTTGAGGGGGCGAGCAGGTGTGTCAGGACGCTCGCTAACACACAGCTCCTTTCTCTATCTGCAAGGTAGAGAGTGTCCTGACACTCCTGCTTGCCCCCTCCCCCCTCAAGAGGCTTTCTCCACACCAGGGAGAAAGCCTTGCATTACTGCGTGGAGTTACAGAAAGAAGAACAGGAAGTGAGGATTTCTCAGAAGAAATAAGAACATATAAAAGCAAAATGGAAGGATGAGGTAAGTGAAGGAGGACTGCACTAAGGTAAAAAAAAAAGCTATTTAGGGAATAAAAAAATTACCTTTACAAACCCTTTAAATTATATTTCCATTCCTGAGTCCAAATCTGGATAACACCTAATTTATATTTGTTTCATATTTCCATTCAAGTAGCCAGAATACCAAAAAAAAAAAAAAAAACCCCACCTAGCTTTCCCCTTATAAGTGATGGAAGGTGTTATGTTTATCATAATTTACCTTGTCTGCACTGTGCTGGCAGCTTTTCATTATCCCTTGTAAACTAGATGAGGACACTGTTTGTCCTACCAAAGGGTTAAACATATACTGGGACTGTAGTACTGGGATCGTCACACGCACTTATACGTCGGCAGAATGGCACGGCTGCGCAAAGCAACGTATATATACGTCACTTTGAATTTCTACCGCGAGCTCTGTGACCGTGCCCATAGGACCCGCGGACTCGATGTCCGCCGGTGTCCTGCGATCGTGTCACAGAGATGCAGAAAAGGGGGATGCCTATGTAAACAATGCATCTCCCTGTTCTGCCTAGTGACAGGACACTAATCTTCTGCTCCCTGTGATCGGGACCAGTGTCGTGTCAGTGGTAGCCCAGCCCCCACAAAGTTAGAAGCACTCCCTAGGACACACTTAACCCCTTCCTCACCCCTAGTGTTTAACCCCATCCCTGCCAGTGTCATTTACACAGTAATTAGTGCATTTTTATAGCACTGATCGATTAACTTTGCTTGCCGCAGTTATACAGCGGCAGGTCGGCTCTGCTGGGCGAGATCACGTAGCTATACGTCATCTCTCCCAGCAGCCAAAAGGGGCGTGAGCGCACCACTGGAGGTGCGCACGCACGCACGCACGCACCTTGCTTGTCCCTAAACCCGGCGCGCGTGCCCGGCGCGATCGCCACCAGGCACCCGCGATCGCTCGTTACAGAGCGAGAAGCGGGAGCTGTGTGTGTCAGGGGAGAAATGCCTGACCGTCTGTTTATACGATGTATGATCAGCGATCAGTCATTTCCCCCAGTCAGTCCCAACTTTAGTCAGAACACACCCAGGGAACATACTTAGCCCCTTCCCTGCCAGTGGCATTTTTATAGCACTGATCGCTATAAAAATGCCAATGGTCCCAAAAATGTGTTAAAGTGTCCGAAGTGTCCGCCATAATGTCACAGTACCAAAAAAAATCGCTGGTCGCTGCCATTACTAGTAAAAAAATATATATTAATAAAAATGCCATAAAACCATCCCCTATTTTGTAAACGCTGTGGGCCAGATTCTCAGCTGAGATACGACGGTGTATCTCCAGATACACCGTCGTATCTCTGTTTCTGAGCCCTCCTATCTATGCGATTGATTCTTAGAATCAGTTTCGCATAGATTTTGCTTAGATCCGACTTGCGTAAGTCACTTACACCATCGGATCTAAGTTGCAATGTTACGCTGGCCGCTAGGTGGCGTTCCCGTCGATTTCTGCGTTGAATATGCAAATGAGCGTGATACGCCGATTCCCGATCGTATTTGCGTGCCGTCGTCGTAGTTTACGTAGTTTGCGTAAGCGTAGGGTTACCCCTGCTATATGAGGGGTAACCTTGCGTAGGTCCGGCGTACACCATGTTAGGTATGGACGTCGGGACAGCGCCAGGTTTTTTCGTTGTTTACGTCGTTTACGTAACTCGTCGCGAATAGGGCTGTACGTTAATTACGTTGCCGTCGAAATCAATGTATTTGCGGCGTACTATGGAGCATGCGCAGTTTGTTTGGCACGGGGGCGCGCTTATTTTAAATACAGCAGGCCCCCCTCCTTCCTACTTTGAATTACACGGCCTTACGCCGGCCCATTTACGCTACGGCACCGCAAATTACGGAGCAAGTGCTTTGAGAATACAGCACTTGCCCGTAAATAGTGCGAAGGCGTAGCGTAAATGGGATACGCTGTTAAAGGGCAGATCTACGAGAATCTGGCCCTATAACTTTTGCGCAAACCAATCAATAAACGCTTATTGCGATTTTTTTTCACAAAAAAATATGTAGAAGAATACGTATCGGCCTAAACTGAGGAAAAGTTTAGGTGTGATGGTCGGGTTCTACAACTTTTAGCCATATCGTTTATTTTTGACATTTAAAAAAAAAAAAAGAAGCAAACTCCCAGTCTCCACCTTTATAAACAATCGTTTTTTTATCACAACATTTCCAGGAATAAACTTCATGGAAACTTAAATTTTTTCCCCCCTACAAATTTATCTTCCCCGGCACATTCTTCGGTTTTGAATTAAGACTGTTACCCGCTGTGCAACCTCCACGAGATTAGGTGACACAGAGTAAATTAAAGCGGCTCAGAAAGAATAGCGCTGAGAAAACGTAATTTGCGGACTGAGAGATGGAGCGAAAACAAAGCTTTTACACCAAAATGTACCCTGGACTCTGACACCATCAAGCATTGAGCTGCCCGGAATGGAAAGTACCGGCAGCTCCTTGTCGGGATAACTAGGTCACGTGCATTACACTCTCTGAATGGGAAAATTCCAAATACCACAAAGGTTGGCGAGCTCTAGAAACCTTGCAATGCGGAAATAACTTTTTTAAAAGTCAGATACACATTGTACATGTGTGGGATAGATTTATTTTTCAATACAGTTGATTTATATATCGTAAAGGGCACTGTAAAGGTGAACTTTAACCACTTCAGCGCCAAAAGATTTGGCTGCTCAATGATCGGGCCATTTTTTGCGATTGGACTCTGAGTCGTTTTAGCTGACAATTGCGCGGTCGTGCGACGCTGTACCCAAGCAAAATTTACGTCCTTTTTTCCCCACAAATAGAGCTTTCCTTTGGTGGTATTTGATCACCTCTGCGTTTTTTTATTTTTTGCACTATAAACAATAAATGAGCGACAATTTAAAAAAGAAAACATAGGGCCAGATTCAGATACACTTAAATTTGCGCAGCGTAATCGAAATACTCTACGCTGCCGTATTTTACCAGGCTCTACATCGAATTCTGGTAGATTTTTGCCCGTACGATACGGCGGCGTAGTCTATTTCTCGCCGCGTAATCGAAATACGCGGTTAGGGGGCGTGAAGCATTTAAATTAGGCGCGTCCCCGCTGCGATCGAACTGCGCATGCTCCGTTCAGAAATTTCTCGCCGTGCATTGCGCAAAATCACGTCGTTAAGTCTTTTTTTTTTTGAGTAGCGTCGTTTACGAACATTCCTATTCCCGGTTGATTTACGTAAAAAAATAATAAAAGACGTCGGAAAACGTTGAAATTCGACGCGGGAACGACGCCCATACTTAACATGGGCTGTCTAATATTAGAGCAGCAAAAAGCTGGTATAGTGTTACGCAAAAAAAAGATGACTAAAGGTGCCGTAAGAGATTGCGATTGAAGATCGTCATTTCGGGGATCGCCGGCAAAAGCTCATTAGCATACCCCGACGCGGAAAACGACGGGAAGTCCACCCAGTGGCCGGAATTTTATTGCAGCGTAGATTCGAAGGCGTACGAACACGTAATCCAGTCGAATTGTAGCCCGCAGCCGTCTATTCATGGCTTGAGGTTTCAGACTAGCTAAAAAACGCACGTAATTTGAAAGTACTCCAGTCTAACACCAGTTAGACAGGCGTAATGGCTCTCTGAATCTGGCCCATAATATTTTGTACTTTTTGCTACAATAAATATCCCCAATTTTATTTTATTTTTTCCATTCCATTTTTTTTCTCAGTTTAGGCCGATATGTATTGTTCTACAAATTTTTGGTAATAAAAATTGCAATAAGCGTATATATTGTTTGACTTGCGCAAAAGTTATAGCGTCTACAAAATCGGGGAAAGATTTATAGCATTTTTATTATTATATTTTTTTTTTACTAGTACAGTAGAACCTCAGATTACGAGCATAGTCCGTTCCAGGAGAATGCTTGTAATCCAAAGCACTCGCATATCAAAGCGAGTTTCCCCCATGAAGTCAATGGAAACGAAAATAATTTGTTCCACTTTGATTTCAATGGCATGCAATGCCGCGTGCGGCCAGAGGTGGGGGGCGCCTGAGAGCCTCGCAAAGGGCTGGAAAAGCCCAAAGACAGGTCTGCTGACCTCGGAAAGACTCTGGCCCAGATTCACGTACATCGGCGCATTATTGGACCGGCGTAGCGCACCACTTTTCCGTTAGACTTGCGTAATCTAGCCGCGTAATCCCGCGATTCACGAAGCTTTTGCGCAAGAGATTGCGCAAGCGTAAGGTTTTTTCCGGAGGCGTAAGGAGGAGTAATACAAATTGGGAGGGACGTGGGCGTGTTACATTGAAATGAGCCGTGACCCCATGCAAATGAAGGGCCGGCCGACTCGCGCATGCGCGCGTGAAGGAAACCATGTCAGCTCCGTTGTGCGCATGCTCACAACTCGGGAGCGGCGCAATCAGTGAAATTGGACATGGACTAGGGCAATGTTGTGAACTACGCAGACAGCATAAATAGACACACACAAACGCACTTCCATTGCAAAAGTACATCCCTTTGTGTCCCTTCCCATTGAATCAAGTGCTTTTGCTCTGTTGTTCGTTAGAGTGTGTTTTGTAGTTGTCAGATTAGTGTTCTGTGTGATCTAGTGCTTGTTGGTAGTTTTGTGAAAGTGTATTTTGATAAGTGTTTTTTGACTGTTTGTTTGATTGATAGATTTCTGAGCGTTTGTTTTCTTGCTTTATTTTTTCATCTGATTTTTTTGTGACTGTTTCTTGCTGAGTGCTAGTGTGATTTTTGGGTGTTCTTTTTCTCTTTGTGTGTGTTCTTGTCTGATTGGTTGTGCTTGTATTTGTGACAGATTTTTGGTGACTGCGAGTGAGTTTGTTTGGAAGTATGACTGAGAGAAAAAGAAAGTTGAATTTTACAGTGGGGGAAAAAAGAATTCTTGCCCGGGCCATTACCGACTATGGGCGTTTTCTCCACGGCCCGCAGAGTGTCACCACCACCCCGGCCAGGAGGAGGGAGATCTTGGATAGGATCACGGAGCAGGTGAATTCATCGGGGGAGGGGGAGACACGGACCCGCTCTGGGATTGAAAAGAAAATAAATGACCTCCGGCGTGAGGTGAAAAAAAAACTGGCCGCAATAAATGCCCATGCCAGGGGCACAGGAGGGGGCCCACCATGCCGGGTTAGATTTACAGCGACGGAGCGTGTGGTGGCCCTGACCTTTCACCGGCATGAAGTGGAGGGCCTGCCAGGCTTTGACACAAGTCCGGTCCCCGCGGTGCCAGGTAAGGTATTTATTTCTCTCAAGTGTGTAGCATGTGTGGGGGAGGGGGTGAAAGGGAATATGTGGCAAGTGTGTGGATCCTCCAACCTGTGAATGGTTTGTGTCATCCACAGCTGTGCAGGAGGGTGCAGGGCCATCTGGCCAGACCGCTCCAACGCCAGGACAGCAGCCTAATGAGGCCCCCCCAACAAGGCCAGAGTCCGCGGAGGAGGAACAAGAGGAGGAGGAGGATCATGCGGAGGACGATCATGAGGAGGAGGAGAATCATGAGGAGGAGGAGTCCATGGCAGGCACTGGCCGTTTGGTTTCTGCGGACTCTTCCCCTCTGGCTGCAAGAAGCCTGCCCTCCCTAAGGGTGAGCCCCCCCCCCCTCTTCCCCCAACATGGCTCCCCTCACAAGGGCCTCCCCTTCTCCCCGGCCACAACCATCAGCAAGAGCCAGGAGGTCATCCCAGAGCACCAGGGGGGCGCCCAATCTCCTGCCCGCCAGTCTGAGAAGGAACCTGGCCACCCAGACCCGCCTTCTGAGACAGCTCTGCCAGACTATGGGGCGGGTGGATCAGAGCCTGTCCTCCATCAACGATAGGCTGGGTAACCTGGACTCCCACTCCCGGGCCTCCACAACCTGCCTAAATGACCTGCAAACTACAGCAGCAGGCGTTGGGCAGGATGTGAGGGCCCTTACCCAGGCTATCCAGGGCAACACGGCAACACTTGGTGCTGCCCTGGACAGAATAGCCGTGGCCTTGGAGGGCAGGCCGCCAGGTGGGCAGATCTCAGGGGCTGCTCCTCCTTCCCCGGCTTTTCCCCTCCCCCATGCGTCTCCCCTGAGGGTCCGGGGCCGTGGCCGGGGGCGCCCCAGGCGTGGCTCAGGCAGAGGGCATTAATTTTTTTCCCCCTTTTTTTGGTTTGAAAGCATGTTTATTTTTGTTCTCTGCTTTTTTTTTTTTCTATGCATTTTTTTTTTTTTTGCTGACATTTTTGGCATTTTTTGGGTTGTGAATGATGTTTGAATGTGGGGGTGACATTCCTGCTGGAAAAGGGGTGTCATCCTCAATTTGGGTGGAGAAGGGTTCCCCAGGACCAGGGAGAAGTGATTCCCAGGTCCGTGTGAATGGTGTATGAATGTACAGTGACATAATTGGAGCCTTGACGTGGCGTTACTGCTCACCAGTCTTGCATGGTGGACTGGTGCCAATCCAATGTGATGAGGATGTGGGGTGTGTGTGCTAGGGACCATAGTGGTGTGCATGCATGCATTCTCATTGTGCCATGATTAATGTGTGTGTTTAACGTGCAAAGATGCATAATGTGAGCTGGCATGAGATGGGGTCATGAGATGGGGTTCCAGTTCATATGCAGAGTCACCTTGAAGGGAAAAGACAGGAGGATGTTAGTAGTGCATGTGCCACTTGTGAGGTGTGCATCACGGGAGGGGATAGTCATGCCTGACTCCCATGTCACTCACCAACCAGCCAGCTGTCCCCATACATGTTCTGTTCGCAATCTGTGGGGATGGGGCTCTGATTGTATATGTAGCTGTCATGGGTGTCATGGGTAGTGCCATGTGTTGG
Organism: Rana kukunoris; assembly: GCA_029574335.1. Lineage (NCBI taxonomy): Eukaryota > Metazoa > Chordata > Amphibia > Anura > Ranidae > Rana > Rana kukunoris. The sequence goes on from CM056053.1 coordinate 29,314,904, forward strand.
GCTGCTGATGTCCTCCTGCAAGGTTGTGGTAATTCCACGATGGCATGAGGGGTGAATCTGAAGATGCGAGACACCTCAGAATCTCTCATGCCAAAGATGTCTATGCGTGTGTGATATATCAAGTGAAGAGTGAGGGGCTTGTATCAGATAAGAATATTGTATTAGATTAGATTAAATTGTAAATTTTATATAAGCCAAAAAATAAAAAAATAAAACATCTCCCGTGCCCTCCTTAGTGCCATCCTCCGTGCCCTCATCCTTCTTTGTTCATCTAAAGTCAGTAGTATAGCTATGCGCGACGATGCCCCTGGCATGTTGGCATACAGATTGTTGGGCAACACGTGTGACTGCTGAACTCCTCACTAACAGTGTTGCTTTATCTGACAATTAGACTTTTTTTCACAATTTAGACCCGCTTTTAGGTCCTCTAACTTTAGACAGAACATTTTGCAGTTGCGCACATCGCGTAGCCTGCGCAGCAACTGGGTTTTTTTGTGAATCCCCGTAACTCCCTCATTAGCATATTTGACTAGCAAATCAATGGTGTGTCTAGCGCAGTTTTGCGCGAAGGGAAGCGAAGGTCTAACTCAATTACGCCGGACCAAAAAACGTAGATTTCTGGCGTATATTGTTTTGTGAATCGCGTCCAACTATACGCACGCGCACATTTAGACTTACGCACGCGCAACAGCAGTTGCGCAGGCGTAATCGCTCTGTGAATCTGGGCCTCTGTTCCCAAGGTTTGCGGAGCTGTCCTTTCTGTGCATTTCTGAATGGTGCTGATCAGCTCCAGCACCCCCCGTACCTCAGGCCAAACGCGCTACTACACACCACTTTGGCCTGGATCCTGCTCGTTTTGCGAGACAACACTCGCAAACCAAGTTAGGATATTTTAAAATACAGTGCTCGTATTGCTAAACATTCGTTAACTGCATTACTCGCAAACCAAGGTTCCACTGTAATGGCGCAATCAGCGTTTTTTAGCGAGGCTGTGACATTATCGGACACTTTTGTCACATTTTTGGGACCATTGACATTTATACGGCGATCAGTGCTATAAATATGCAATGATTACTGTGTAAATGACACTGGCAGGGAAAGGGATAACACTAGGGGGCGATCAAGGGTTTAACTGTGTTCCCTTGTGTGTGTTCTAACTGGGGGGACTCACTATATGAGATGAAAGATCGTTGATCCCAGCTAGTAGGAACTCACAATCTCTCTCTCCTCTCCTCACAGAACTGGGATGTGTGTGTTTACACACACAGGCACGTCCTTGTTCTACCTCTCGTGCCCATGATTGCGCATGGCCAGCAGTCATCACGACTGCCGGACACGAGCCTCAGCACCCCCGCAGTGCAGCGGACACTGACGCGCGCCTCTGCTATCCCGCTTAAAGGAGCCGACGTACAGCCACGACGGCTCACGTGATTGTGCTGACCTGCGGCAGAATAATAACAGCAGCTGGTCGGCAAGCGGTTAAATTTGCTTATATTTTAGCTTCCCTCAGTTCCCTGGTTCATCTTTTCTCCCTCATCAATATGTTATTAATTATTATTATTATTATTTTTATAAAACCTTTTGTTTTTTTATTACATTCCTTATTTTAGACCAAGTTGAGGTCATCACTGGGTGTCTGTGTATCTCTCTGCAATGCGGGCAGAACATGCCTGGTGGGAGGGGCTTGTAGGGTACTTCCTGAAAACATCTCAGTGCCCTTCCTCAGTTCTCCTCTCAAGAGCTGTGGGCTGCTTCTTGGGAGGAATTATACAAATATTAACCACTTGCCGACCGGTCTTTTTCTTGCACTTTTTGTTTACGAGTTTAAATCTGTTTTGTTTGGTAGAAAATTACATACATTTTCAAACATTATATATTTTTGTTTAGCAGAGACCTTTGGTGAATAAAATGGCGATCATTGCAATTTTATATCAGACAGTATTTACGCAACAAATGCAATTTTTTGGGGAAAAATACACATTAACCCGTTCCCGACCAGCCGCTACAGTTATACTGCGACAGGCTAGCTCCCCTGTATTATTCGTCGTAAATGCACTAGCTTTTGCGGGTGTGCACCCGCCACGTAACGCGGAATGCTCGCCCGCGTGTCCGGCGAACTCGACGTCGGCCAGCCACCTGCGATCACGGGAAAGAGAGGCAGAATGGGGATCTGACTATGTAAACAAGGTGGATTCCCATTCAGACAAGGGAGGAGAGAGGGATTAGCTGTTCCTAGTGATCAGGAACAGTGATCTCTCTCTACTCCCAGTCTGTCCCATCCCCTCATACAGTTAAGCCCTGTACACACGATCGGTTTGTCCGAGTGAAAACAGACCGATGGACTGTTTTCATCAGATAAACCGATTGTGTGTGGGCCCCATCGGTTTGTTTTCCATCGGTGAAAAAAATAGAACATGTTTTAAATTTTTCATATGGATAAAAAAATGATAGAAAAAAATTATCGTCTGTTAGGAAGTCAAACGGTCAAAAATCCATGCATGCTCAGAATCAAGTCGACGCATGCTCGGAAGCGTCGAACTTCATTTTCTCAGTGCGTCGTAGTGTTTTACGTCACCACGTTTTGGCACGGTCAGATTTTTTACTGATGTTGTGTAGGTGAGACTGATGAAATTCAGCTTCATCGGATATCCAACAAAAAAATCCATCGGATTAGAAACACCTCCCTAGGGAACACCTAACCCCTTGAGCGCCCCCTAGTGTTAACCCCTTCCCTGCCAGTGCCATTTCCGGGGGATAAAGTGGTTAATGAATAAAAAAAAAAAAAAAAAAAACAATAACCCCAATTTCTTTGTATAACGTGAAAGATGATGTTCCCCCAAGTAAATAGATACCTAACACGTCACGCTCTAAAATTGTGCATGCTTGTTTAATGGCGACAAACTACGGTACTTAAAAATCTCCATAAATCCAAAATCTCCGCCGCTTTTACAGGTCACCTGTTTAGAGTTATAGAGGAAGTCTAGCGCTAGAATTATTTATTTTGCTCTACGTTTGCGGCAAAACCTCACTCGTGTGGTGTGAATATCGTTAACCTATGCGTGCGCAACTTACGTATGCGTTCGCTTCTGCACGTGAGCACGGAGGGACGGGGACGCTTTAAAAATATATTTTTCTTATTTATTTTACTTTTTATTTTTACACTGTCCCTTAATTTTTTTGTTTATTTTTTGATCACTATTATTCCTATTACAAGGAATGTACACGTCGCTTGTAATAAAAAATAAGGTCCTCTTTATGGAGAGATCCCCAAATCTCGTCTTTACCTTTTAAAAGCAAAAGATACAAAAAAAAAATTGTTTTGTTCTTTTGCTTTTAAGAAAAAAAAATTAAAAACTTCCAACCTGGACGGGAAGTGACCTCATGACATCGCTCTGGTCCTGGAAGGCCATAGAGGAAATAAAAGAGGATCTACTCTTTGATCGCCTATGGGAGCAGCCGGCTGCACCTTAGGATCATTTTTCGGGTGAACCTGCGAGCGGCGGGAGAGTTCCAGTGGCTCATAAGCCATGAGTTACAAACCTTTTCCTTTTTTTTTATTACAAAAAGACAAAAACTTTATTCCACGTATGATATGAACAGGACATATTGCGTGGATCAATGCAGATCAGTGCAGCCCACGAACGCGCTCCAAGATTACTGCGACTGATCAGATTTCGATGTTTCATACACTTCCGCCACCTTCTGCTAGATGGCGCTGTTGTACCATGCTTCATTCCATACTGTCATGATCTGATTCTGTAATAATCCATTTGTAGCTTATAACAGGATGAAGCGCTGTCCTCTGGCATTAGCCGTATTTACTATATAAAGTTTCCTCGCTATCAGCAGATGTTTCTTGTGCTCCTGCCAACAATATTCAGACCGTAAAATATTCGGGATTCCAATAATGTGATGGAAATGGTTTTGGTCTGTATGCAAATGACAGGGAGCAAATGCATTAGCGGATGCTCTAAAAAATAATACAAATAAATAATAAGTTGGTCGTTGCGTTACGGCGTGACATTAAAGAAAGCTGCGAGAACTGGAAGCGGTTCTGATTCTCTTCTCAGCAGGATGTCTAGCTGATGTGTCCTGAAGGAGATAGAATAAAGAGAACCAATCACCAATCGGCTTATCCAAATCGAACTGTTACATTTTGGGGGCCCATTCCTTATTGCGTGTTGCGCTAACGCGTGTTACGTTGAGCATTCGCCTGCATGGCATTAAGGCAGCCCATGCAAAATGAACGCACAAGAACGGACCACTCAGAACAGACCTCGCCATGGTCGACCAAAGAAGTTGAGTGCATGTGCTCAGCGTCATATCCAGAGGTTGTCTTTGGGAAATAGACGTATGAGAGCTGCCAGCATTGCTGCAGAGGTTGAAGGGGTGGGGTGGTCAGCCTGTCAGTGCTCAGACCATACGCCGCACACTGCATCAAATTGGTCTGCATGGCTGTCGTCCCAGAAGGAAGTCTCTTCTAAAGATGATGCACAAGAAAACCTGCAAACAGTTTGCTGAAGACAAGCAAACTAAGGACATGGATTACTGGAACCATGTCCTGTGGTCTGATGAGACCAAGATAAACGTATTTGGTTCAGATGGTGTCAGGCGTGTGTAGTGGCAACCAGGTGAGGAGAACAAAGAAAAGTGTGTGTTGTCTACAGTCAAGCATGGTGGTGGGAGTGTCATGGTCTGGGGCTGCATGAGTGCTGCCGGCACTGGGGAGATACAGATCATTGAGGGAACCATGAATGCCAACATGTACTGTGACATACTGAAACAGAGCATGATCCCCTCCCTTCAGAGACTGGGCTGCTAGGGGGACCACGTGTCCTGCAATGCTAGGGACAGTCCCGCATTTTGCAGGTCTGTCCCGGGCACCTTCATTCCAGGACAATACAGTGTCCCAGAATAAAACTGACACAGCCACCCCCCCAGGCCAATCTGATGCCCCCAAAAAAGGCCGCCACATCACCGCTTTACTCACTGACAGTACTTGTCCTGGCCGGGAATGCCTGGAGGAGCACAATCCCCGCCCCCTGCTTGTGATTGGAGAAATCATAAATCCCGCCTCTTGTGTCCAATCACTGTGCTGTGATTCGCTACACCACAAGCTGATTTTTGGGATGTGGGTGTCCCTGAATTAGTAGTTTGGAAATGTGGTCACAACAGGATAACGACCCCAAACACACCTCCAAGATGACCACTGCCATGCTAAAGAAGCTGAGGGTAAAGATGATAGACTGGCAAAGCATGTCTCCAGACCTAAACCCTATTGAGAATCTGTGGGGCTCCTCAAACAGAAGTTGGAGGAGCGCAAGGTCTCTAACATCCACCAGCTCCGTGATGTCATCATGGAGGAGTGGAAGAGGACTTCAGTGGCAACCTGTGAAGCTCTGGTGACCTCCATGTCCAAGAGGGTTAAGGCAGTGCTGGAAAATAATCAAAGCCACACAAAATATTGACATTTTGGGCCCAATTTTGACATTTTCACTTAGGGGTGTACTCACTTTTGTTGCCAGCGGTTTAGACATTAATGGCTGTGTGTTGCGTTATTTTGAGGGGACAGAAAATTTACACTTTTATACAAGCTGTACACTCACTACACAACATTGTAGCAAAGTGTCATTTCTTCAGTGTTGTCACATGAAAAGATAGAAGAAAATATTCACAAAAATGTGAGGGGTGTACTTACTTTTGTGAGATACTGAATTATTGTTTATAATTTCATCCTTTTTTTTTTGTACCGTGGAACTTTTTAGCAATTTTTTAATTTTAGCTGTGATACATATCTCATGGCGTGCCGCCTGCTCCTACACTAATCACATTATTTACGAAAGGCAAATTCACTTTGCACTACAAGTAAAATTGCACTGAAAGTGCACTTGGAAGTGCAGTCGCTGTAAATCTGAGGGGTAGATCTGACATGAGGGGAAGCTCTGCTGATTTAATTATCCAATCATGTGCAATCTAAAATGCTGTTTTTTATTTTCACTGCATGTCCCCCTTGGATCTACAGCGACTGCACTTCCAAGTGCACTTTCAGTGCAATTTCAAGTGCACTTTGCACTTGTAGTACAAAGTGGATGTGCCTTTAACCACTTAAGGACCGCCTCCTGCAGATATATGTCGGCAGAATGGCACAGCTGGGTACAAGCATGTACCTGTACGTCCTCTTTAAGTGGGACCCGATTGCCGTCGGTGTCCCGCGATCGGTCACAGGAGCTGAAGAACGGGGAGAGGTGAGTGTAAACACACCTTCCCCGTTCTTCACAGTGGCAATGTCACTGATTGTCTGTTCCCTGATATAGGGTAAGACGATCAATGACGACACCCATCAGCCCCGCCCCCTACAGTTAGAAACACATATGAGGTCACACATAACCCCTACAGCGCCCCCTAGTGGTTAACTCCTAAACTGCAATTGTCATTTTCACAGTAATCAGTGCATTTTTATAGCATTTTTTGCTGTGAAAATGACAATGGTCCAAAAAATGTGTCAAAATTGTCAGATGTGTCCGCCATAATGTCGCAGTCACGAAAAAAAAAAATCGCTGATCGCTGCCATAAAAAGAAATATTAATAAAAATGCCATAAAACTATCCCCTATTTTGTAAATGCTAAAAATTTTGCGCAAACCAATCGTTAAACGCTTATTGCTTATTACCAAAAATATTGTTATTTTTTATATCTTTTTTTGGTAATATTTATTATAGCAAAAAGTAAAAAATATAGATTTTTTTTCAAAATTGTCGCTCTATTTTTGTTTATAGCGCAAAATATAAAAAAAGCAGGTAATCAAATACCACCAAAAGAAAGCTCAATTTGTGGGAAACAAAGGACGCCAATTTTGTTTGGGAGCCACGTCGCACGACCGTGCAATTGTCAATTAAAGTGACGCAGTGCGGAATCGCAAAAAGGGGACAGGTCCGTTACCTGCATAAAGGTCCGGGTCTTAAATGGTTAATAAATAACCCCCATTGATTGTATGTTTTATACCACTAGGTTTGCACTTTATATTTACATCATGATGCTGGAACATGGTATGTGTGGGCATCTGTTTAATGTACAGAAACAAACATAAGGCACATCTGCTGCCAGCTGTTAGGTAACATCCGACCCCCGGGCCAGGGAATGGGAGGAAGATGGATTTCGGGTCGAATAAACTTTATTTATAAAACACTGGAGTCAGGAGGATTCCGAGTGTCTGCTGATTGCCGCGGTCCCAGCGCAGGGGGTTGCCCTTGGCATTTTTTGCTGAGATGGAAAAAAAAATCGCACAACCGTGACCACCTGTCCGAGCCGCGAGGAATCCCTTTTAACCTTTTCCTTTCCTGAATGCTCAGCCTGGAGAAGAACCCAATACATGTGGTGTGTGAAGTGTGGATTAGAAACAGGGATGGACCCGACTGATCACATTTATTTAGTACAGATGTGTATGAAGCACTGACAATTTACAGAGAACACTTTTATGTGTGTGCCTGGGCAAAATAAAAAAGTGCAAATACGCATGCTCAAAACCAATGTTAAAATCAACCAACAATAGCAGAAGTTATCCAAAGGGTGGCGGTAAAGAGCAGAAAAACCATGTGATGTTGGGAAAGTGTTAGAAAAGTTTGCAGATAAGTCCAAGCGTGTGTATGGTATGGGTGTGACCGGACAAATCAATTAGGACAAAAATCCAAGGGAAATTATGTTGGATGTCCGATCGTGTGTACGAGCCTTAAGAATAGAAAAAACACACAACCCTTTGTACAGCATTTCAATGGGACACTGCGCGTGAGTGCTTCCATCATATACTGCTTCCTATCAGTCTGGATATAGATATCAGATATTCCAGCTGCTCACAACACACAACGAGACAAGACTTGTTTGTCTGCTGAACATGGAGTGTTTAATAGAACCAAGAATACAATCTTATAGACAGTTAAAGAGGAGGTAACCAGAACATAAATTAACATGAGCTAATTAACTAATCATTTACTCAGACTAGGTGACTCCGAGATATGACATTTCAGGGTAGACGTCACGTCGGCTCGCTCACCTGCTATACAATACACATTATCATAAGTGTAAACACAGGACATCTTCACACAATAGCAAGGTCAATTAGCACAGAGAACAGACAGATGGCTGGAGGGGATGGCATTAGCATCTCCATACACTGTATGTCTCAACAGTATGAATCAGTCACTCTAGTATGGCATGTACAGGGTCTCCCGGCATACAGCTCACAAAGAGCAGCGTTCCCCCAATTGCCAGGGCCGTGATCGCAAGGCAAGAGGCTAGCTAATTCAGTCCCCTCCAAAAACCTCTGTCCCAGGTGAGTCTGTCACAGTTCCACATTGACTTCTATGGCATGCAATACCATATTTGGCCAGAGGTGGGGAGTTGACAGAGAAATACTCGGAAACCATTCAGCTGCATTCGGAAACCCTTGGAAAGGCTCGGTAACACGCTGGAACTGAGTATTTCCAAGTATTCTCGTGAGAGTTTGCCAGGAAGGAAGGGGGGTGAGTGTCATGGACCATGAAATACTGAAGTGTTTCTACGTGAAAACCTAATTCATGTATTACAGAAGATGGGACATTACGGATAGTTCATATTCCAGGATGTCTTGAGAGATTACAGGAGATTTTATTCTGAACCACAACCAGGTCAATAGACTCAGAAGATATGGTATATAAAGGTCTAATGCGCTACTGTGAGTAAACAGTTGTGAAAGAAAGGGTAGCAACCACAAATCTGGGGCAGCTCAATCTATAGTGTCCACAAAACACAAAATGCATAAAAGTAAAATAAGTGATGAGCGCTACAGATAGTGATGCGTGAGGACTACAAAAGTACACTATACATGAATGTCAAAGAAAAACACTTAGGGCCAGATTCAGGTAGATGAGAGTATCTTTCCTCTGGAGTAACGCTTCTCATTTACGTTACTCTGAAGACCCTTTCAGCGCAAGTCCTGTAATTCACATAGCAGTTGCGCGTAAACTTGCGCCAGAGTAACGATAATGCGCTGGCGTAACCCGACGCAAGTGGAAGTGGGTGTGATCATATGTAAATGATGGGCGGAGCCCAGCGCAGAGGCTTACGTTCAGCGCATCATCCACGGAGCATGCGCAGTGAGTGCGGCTCCACTCGCTCCCCTTGTGCGCATGCTCACAACTTCCGTCGGCACCACTTCACAGGAAACGTCAGCGCAATGCCTTCCGTTGGGCGTTTAAATGCGCCCGTAGAAGCGCCATTCCGGCACTAAAGTATATCCTGCTCCCCCTCCCCGCAGTGATGTTACTTTTGTTCTGAGATGGCTGCTCCCGTTCCCTGCAAACACACAGGAGAAAGCTGAACTTTAATGGCCAGGAGCTGTCAGCCGTCATCTCGGCTATGGAGACCTATGATGTCTTCCTCCATGGCTGTAAAATTTGACAGACAAGCATGGACAGAGGTGTTGTCCTGCAAGTGGGGGTGCTCAGCTAGCTCTTATCGTCGGTAACGCTGCTGTAGCTGCTCCCCTGCTGACCTGTGGCCATCTGGAGTAAAGATAAAGCAGCCTTTTGTAGAAATAACTTTGCGCCGGACGGACGAGATACGCGCGGCGCATGTAGCCAGCGTATGGTGCTAATCCGTTCGTGAATTGGGAAAAATCCCTCATTTGCATATTTGCAGGGGAAATCAATAGGCGCGACTGATGCGCCCAGCGAAATTAAGCGCTGACGATACTCTGGCGTCGGAACGTTCCGCCGGTCGCAAATGACCCGTTATTGGGCGCATCTAGTTTGGTGGGTACGGGCACATAGAAACGTCGGCGCATCAGCACAGTTACGCGGCGCATATCCAAATACTCCAGCGCAAGTGTTCGTGAATCTGGCCCTTAGTGGCTATATGTGTATACCAAAACTCATGTATACAAATTAATTGTATGCAAAATAGAGTTCCATGTGTCAAACACAACTGAAAAACCAAGGGTGAAGTCCTATTACACCAGTGAGGGATGTGCTGGACTTTAAAAAGGACCAATAGGAAATCGGTTGTTGGGGGCGGGATGTTCCAAATCCTGTATAAAAGTGTGCTGTGTACTTTCAATAAAGTGTGTCCTGTTTACATCCAGCATTAAGCTTTGGCTCATGTGTGGATTATTCAGCGATTCCAGGGATATTCCTACTCGTGGAATATTGGGTGATTTTCTTTTATTAGAGAAGAAGGTAATGGATGACGGGGATATGTTCTACTACCGTCACAGTGATATGTGAACAACGCTGGTTGTGACCCTGGGGCACATTCAGACGAACTCTGCACAAGCACCATTAAAGCTGCTGAAGATTATACCGCTGATAACAAGCGAGTGTCCAGAATATATGTTGGAAGTTTTACCTCTGCTTGGATGCCTATCTGTGCATAAGATCTGGCCCCAGCTTCAGTGCCATCTTAGGACCCTCCAGATAAGGAAGCACTGTCTACTTATTGCTGTGATACAATCTCTGGTTCCTATACTGGCTTACTACACCATGAAGTTCCTGACACTCGGGGATGGTTGTTATTATTGATACTATCATATGGATTATCGATTTTCCCATGGTGACTACACCTATATTTGAATACTTTGGCTCTTCCTTTATGCCTAATCCCGGTGGATGAATACACTTATCGTGCCTTAGATTATACGACTGTATTATATTCTTCCCCTTTCCCTTTGTATTTCGTCCTGAAGAAGCCCAACGGCGAAACGCGTAGGCGACTTCAAGGGATTCGTTCCAGTATCAAAAATGTATAATCCGTATGATTATATTTTATTAATGTCGAGTATTTAATTTCTATTGTAAAATTGTATAAATTTCTATTTTCTGTATTAAAGTATATATATTTTTTAACATACTTCCGCACTGCCTCAAAGTCCGCCATTCTTTCACTTTGTGACTGGATACTCCCTTTTTCACATATCATATACGGATGTGGCCAATGTGAGTGCTTTCCCTGTGTATTTTTCCCACGTGCTCTTCACCCATCTACTTTCTTTTCTTTTCTTCCTCTTCTTTCTATCTTTTTCTTTCCCATTATTTTCCAAACCCCCTTCCCAATTTCAAATTACCGTCACAGTGAGTCATAGCAAAAAGTAAAAAATATTGTGTTTTTTTTTTTTAACCACTTCCATACCAGGCACTTACGCACCTTCCCGCCCAAGCCAATTTTCAGCTTTCAGCACTGTCGCAATTTGAATGACAATTGCGCGGTCATGCTACACTGCACCCAAACAAAATTTGCGTCCTTTTTTCCCCACAAATAGAGCTTTCTTTTGGTGGTATTTGATCACCTCTGCGTTTTTTTTTTTTTTGCGCAACAACTAAAAATAGAGCGAAGATTTTGAAAAAAAAAAAGTTTTTATTTTTTTCTGTTAATTTTTTTGTAAATGAGTATGTTTTCTCTTTCAATTACGGGCACTGATATGGTGGCACTGATGGGCACCGATGAGGTGGCACTGATGGGCACCGATGAGGTAGTTCTGATGGGCACCGATTAGGTAGCACTGATGGGCACTGATAGGCGGCGCTGGTATGGGGCACTCATGGGCGGCACTGATGGGCACTCATGGGCGGCACTGATGGGCACTCATAGGCAGCACTGGGCACTCATAGGCAGCACAGATGGGCACTCATAGGCGGCACAGGTGGGCACTCATAGGCGGCACAGGTGGGCACTGATAGGCGGCACAGGTGGGCACTGATAGGCGGCACAGGTGGGCACTGATAGGCGGCACAGGTGGGCACTGATAGGCGGCACAGGTGGGCACTGATAGGTGGGCACTGGGCATGGATTGGCACTGTGGGGTGGCACTGACAGACACTGGGGTGGCACTGATGATCACTGAGGGGTGGCACTGATGGATCAATGTTGCCAATCAGTGCCCATGTGTGGGCACTGATTGGCATCTTTTTTTTTACTGCCCCCTTTTTGTTTTTTTTTGCTGACTTATTTTTTATTTTTTTTTGCCCTTTTTTTTGTATTTTTTTAGTTCCCTGGTGGTCTAGTGTGGCGATCCGAGGAGGCTCTTCCTGTGTACATCGTGATCAGCCGTGATTGGACACGGCTGATCACGTGGTAACGAGGCTCCGCCGGAGACTCGTTACCGAGATCGGAGGTGCAGGGTGTCAGACTGACACCCCGCATCACCGATCGCCGCGCTGCGTGCGTGCGGCATGAAATCGTGCAGGCCGTTTGAGAACGGCCTGTCACGATTTCATAACCACTTCCCGGCCGTAAATCGGCTATTGGCCGGGCGGGAAGTGGTTAAACTTTACTTATAGCGCAAAAAATAAAAACTGCAGAGGTGGCCTGGTCTTTGGGCAGCCAATTCTTTCATAGCTGAAGTGATTTAAAAAAAAATACAAAAACAACCATTTTATTCTCCAGGGCCTCTGCTGAAAAAAAATATATAATGGGGGTTCTAAATAATTTTCTAATAATGAGATTTTTACACGTGGGAAATGTCGGAATCGGCCCGGACTGGAGGTGGTTAACGGCGGCTTTACGGCAGCAGCTCGGCTCAGCTGCGTGAAATCACTTAATATAATAATTTTGCAAAACGTGATTGCGCCCCCTGCTCGCCCCTGGTGCGGACGCGTGCACCCAGCAGGCGCAATCACCATTACAGAATGAGAACCGGGAGCTGTGTGTGTAAACGGTTCTTTCAGGGGAGAAATGCCTGATCGTCTGTTCATACAATGTATGAACAGCAAAATAGCAAAAAGTAATAGCAAAAAGTAAAAAATATTCATTTTTCTTTCAAAATTGTCACTTTATTTTTGTTTATAGCGCAAAAAATAAAAACTGCAGAGGTGATCAAATACCACCAAAAGAAATCTCTATTTGTGGGAAAAAAAGGACGCCAATTTTGTTTGGGAGCCACATTGCACGACCGCCCAATTGTCAGTTAAATCGACGCAGTGCCGAATCGCAAAAAGTGGCCCGGTCATTGACCAGCAAAATGGTCCAGGGCTGAAATGGTTAAAGGAATAGGCAGTGAAATGGTGATTTTTATATGTAGGACGGGAGTTTCGTGTAATAGAAATAGTGACAAGCAGCATAAAATAATAATTAGATCCAATTGAAGGCAGTCATGGATAGCAGGGGGGTTCGGGTGGCTTGGATTCCCGTCACTGATCTGGGAATGAGGTTTTCTCTTATCATTCCAGAGGCTCTGCAGATAAGGAGAAGTCCCATTCATCATATGGGACTATGTGGGGGACTGAACTGTCAGAGAGCCTCTGATTCATTATAAATATGGACAAATAATTGAGGGGAATTTCCAGCTTAGATATCCAGTCTTTTCCCAGCAGGGTGCATGCACAACGTAGAAGAAGGAAATTCCATTGCGGCAATGATGGATGTACATTCCTCGCAAGGTGCCTGTGTGTTCTCTGGACTCGTACTTCATATCTTCACTGTTGGTACCTTAGATCTATAAGCAGGACTTCTTTCATACCTTGTGGTTTTCAGTAAATTAGCTCATCACCCGATAGGCAGAAGCACGGGGTGTGCCAGGTGTGCCTGGGCACGCCCTAATCACCCCAAGTGCATTGGAATTATCGCTCTATGTGCTGGCGGGTAGATGGGAAATATCTCCCTCTGACCAGTCCTGCCATTCAGGGCCGATCCTAGGCAGGGTGCACAGGGTGCTTTGCACCCAGGCACCTGCAGAGGTGGGGGCGCCGAAGTAGCAGAGTTCTTCCCTCCCTCCTAATCTCCTTGTTTGTGTCCGTCCAGAACTAGTGTTCTGAGCATAGGTGTGTGTTCGTCCAGAACTGATGTGTCTCTGACCGTCTCCTGTACCACGTCTGCAGTCTCTGACCGTCTCCTGTACCACGTCTGCAGTCTCTGACCGTCTCCTGTACCACGTCTGCAGTCTCTGACCGTCTCCTGTACCACGTCTGCAGTCTCTGACCGTCTCCTGTACCACGTCTGCTGTCTCTGACCGTCTCCTGTACCACGTCTGCAGTCTCTGACCGTCTCCTGTATTATGTCTGCAGTCTCAGCTCGTCTCCTGTACCACGTCTGCAGTCTCTGACCGTCTCCTGTACCACGTCTGCAGTCTGACTGTCTCCTGTACTATGTCGGTGGTCTCTGACCATCTCCTGTATCATGTCTGCAGTCTCTGACCATCTCCTGTATCATGTCTGTAGTATGTCTGGGGTCTTTCTAGCAGACTCTCTTAGACCCCTTTCACACTGAGGAATTTTTCAGGCGGTACAGCACTAAAAATAGCGCTGCTTTACCACCTGAAAAACTCCTGCCCCAGCAACCTCAATGTGAAAGCCCGAGGGCTTTCACACAGAGGCGATGCGCTGGCGGGAGGTAAAAAATCTCCAGCATCTTTGGAGCGGTGAGAGGAGCGTCATGTATACCGCTCCTTCACCGCTCCTTCCCATTTTTATGGTCGCGGCTGCCACCCCCTATTCATGTGCCAGATCCCTTTTTCATGCGCCGGGCACCTGAATTACAGCAGTGGGGTATTTTTTGGAAGCACCTGATTAGAACCGTAAGCTCTAATTGGCGTCCAAAAAGGTGTACAGCAGGCGCCATGCTGAGCGCTCGCTGTTCACTCAGCATTGTGTTAGAAAAGGGAATTAATCGCTTTCCTAACACTGAACCGCCTCTCAGCCAATCAGGTGCTCGGGTCTGTTACCTCACACCTGATTGGCTGAAACGTCCAAACATAGCATAGCAAACATAGCATCCAAACATAGCAGAGGGTGGGAAGAGAGGACGGAAGAAGACATCGAGGAGCGTAGAGGACATCGCTGTCACCCACTGCCCCACGAAACAAGGTAAGTTCCGGGCAGGTGGGGAATGCACAGTTGATGGGCACAGTAGTGGCAATTAATGGGCACACTGGCAGCAATTGGTGGGCACAGTAGCGGCAATTGATGGGAACACTGGCAGCAATTGATGGGCACAGTTGTGGCAATTAATGGGCACAGCTGTGGCAATTGATGGGTACAGTGTCAGCAATTGATGGGCACAGGGTCAGCAATTGATGGGCACAGCAGCTGAATTTGATGGCACAGTGGCAGCAATTTATGGGCACAGTAGCTGCAATTCATGGGCACACTGGCAGCAATTGATGGGCACAGGTTGCAGTGGCGGCAATTTATGGGTACAGTGGCTGCGTTTGATGGACACAATGGGCCAGATTCATGTACAGCCGCGTATCTTTGTGCGGGCGTAGCGTATCTCATTCACACAAACACCGCCGTAACTTTGAGAGGCAGGTGCCGTATTCACAAAGAAGTTGCGCCCAAAGTTAAGGTGGCGTAGCGTAAATGGGCCGGTGTAGCCGCGCCTAATTCAAAATAGGCAGGTAGGGGGCGTGATCCATGTAAATGATCAAACGTAAATTACGCTTTTTCCAGAACGGCGCATGCGCCGTCTGTGGACGTATCCCAGTGCGCATGCTCAAAATTACTCCGCAAATACTCATTGGTTTCGATGTGAACGTAACTTCCACAAAGCCCTATTCGCAAATGTTTTACGCAAACGACGGAAAATGGTACGTTGTCCCAACGTCCATACTTAACATTGCGTACCCCTCATATAGCAGGGGTAACTTTACACCGGGCTTACGCTTACGCAAACTACGTAAAGAAATACGACCGGGCGCAAGTACGTTCGTGAATCGGCGTGTCTAGCTCATTTGCATATTCAACGCGTAAATGGACAGAAGCGCCACCTAGAGGCCAGCGTAAATATGCAACTAAGATACGACGGCGTAAGAGACTTACGCAGGTCGTATCTAAGCAAAATTCCGGCGTATCTTGCTTTCTGAATACAGAAAACAGATACGCCGGCGCATCCTAGAAGTTACGTGGCGTATCTCGAGATACGTCGACGTAACTTCTTTGTGAATCTAGCCCAATGGCTGCGTTTGATGGGCACAGTAGCTGCGTTTGATGGGGGGGGGGGTTCAGTTTGTTTGCGCCCTCCCCAAAAAAATGTGAGCACCAACCGCCACTGGAGGAGCCGATCTATGCAAATATTGATTCACTTTATTATCCAGAGGCGCAGAGACCCTTATTAGATAATTACACTGTATTTCTGGAGAAATCATCTAATCACTATGCATCTAATGCTTCTTTTCATTTTAATTAAATTACTGTCATACTGAATGTGATATCTCATCGCCCACATTTACATATCACTGTACAAATATGAAAGTATGTAAATTCATTTCATTTAGCCCTGTTAATTAAAAGCTTTTCCTCAAATGTTAATCTAAGTGTAAGGCTATGGTGTTAGGTAAACTGCATGATTTATTTATTCTTCTGTGATTTGAAAAGAGCCTCACTACAAATTCTATGGACAAAGCCCAGCAGGTCTGTTTTTCAAATAGTAATAAGGTAAAAAAAAAAAAATATGTGCTTTTTATACGCTTACTGTCCTGGCGCACTCCCTCCTCCCAATCACAGAGCTGGACAGAGACACCGGGTCATTGAACACTGCTGGTCAAGCTGAAATAAAGACAGTTACAAAAGATATTAATTAAGTTGCTCTACAATCATTATTACACCAATAAATGTACACTGTGGGCTAGATACAGGTAGGAGCGCGTAATTTTAAAATGGCGTAGCGTAGGCTATTTACACTACGCCGCCGCAACTTTTACGGGCAAGTGCTGTATTCACAAAGCAAAGTTGCGGCGGTGTAGCGTAAATGGCCCGTCGTAGGTCATATTGGGCGAGTAGGGGGCGTGTAGTATTTAAATTAGGCGTGATCCCGCGCCGAACGTACTGCGCATGTGCCGGCCGTGAATTTATCCCAGTGCGCATGCTCCAAATCATGACGCAAATACTCAATGAAAATGACGTAAACGTCACTTACGAAAAGCCCTATTCGCGAACGTTTTACATAAATGATGTAAACGTCAGGAAAAAATACGCCGGCACGCCGTCCATACTTAACATTGGCTGCGCCTCATACAGCAGGGGTAACATTACGCCGAACCTACGCTTACGCAAACGACGTAAAAAAAATGCGCCGGCCGGGCATATGTTGGGATATCGGCGTATTAGGATCATTTGCATATTTTAGACGGGAACGCCACCTAGCGTCCAGCGTAAATATGCAAGTTAGATACGACGACGTAAGAGACTTCTAATAGATCTAATAGAAATCTATGCGTAACTGATTCTATGAATCAGTCGCATAGATAGTAGGGCTCAGACACAGAGATACGACGGCGTATCTGGAGATAAGCCGTCGTATCTCTTTCCTGAATCTAGCCCTATATTTCCGCATTTGTGAAGTCAGGCACTGATGTTGGACGAAAAGGCCTGGCTCGTAGTCTTCTCTCTTATTCATCCCAAAGGTGTTCTATTGGGTGGAGGTCAGGCCATTCAAGTTCCTCCACCCCAAACTCGCTCATCCATGTCTTTATGGACCTTGCTTTGTGCACTGGTGAGCAGTCATTTTGGAACAGGAAGGGGTCACCCCCAAACTGTTCCCACAATGTTGGGAGCATGAAATTGTCCAAAATGTATTGGTATGCTGACGCCTTTAGTTCCCTTCACTGAAACTAAGGGGCCCAACTCCTGAAAAACAACCCCACACCAAAATCCCCCCTCTACCAATTGATTTGGACCAGTGCACAATGCAAGGTCCATAAATACATGAATGAGCGAGTTTGATGTGGAGGAACTTGACTGGCCTGCATAGAGTCCTAACCTTAACCCTAGATAGTCTTTGAAATGAATTAGAGGGGAGACTGCGAGGCAGGCCTTCTTGTCCATCATCAGTGTCTGACCTCACAAATGCTCTTCTGGAAAAATGGTCAAACATTCCCATAGACACTCCTTGAAATTGTGGACAGCCTTTCCAGACTGCACACTCACTAGCCACCCGGCTTACTACTCCTGGAGAACCCCTGCATGTGCTAACTCTCTCCTGCTTTCCTCACTCTTGCTCCCGTGCATCCAGGAAGGATATTCTCAGTGTTGTAAAGGGGCCCACCGGCACCCAAGCCCCAGGCCCGAGGTCACCCCCCCAGACTAGGGGGCACTCCTTCTCCTTCTGCCACCCGACTGTCCCTGCTGACAAGACCCAAGAGTATTTAAGAGGTGCCTGCCCCCTGCCAGTCGACTTTTCTGGGGGTTGGCTGGGGCCTTCCTCAATACTCCATGCAGCTCCTCCTAGACTCCACCCTCTACTTCTTGAAGCTTCTCCAAGGTTCCAGGGAGCAGGGGGAGTTACCATAGGTGCTGCATGATGAATCACCCAGCCTTCCTAAGTCACTCAGCCCTGACCCAGATTCAACTCAGGCTTGGCTGCTTGCCAAGCCAAATTTACCTACTCTAACAACTATGTACACTTTCAACTACATCTATGTATCATCAAATGACACATATCATTATTTAGCGCTACACTCTTTGTGAATATTTTATTATCAATTTGTATCGGTTGATGTGTTAGCTGCTTCATTTTATCTCTAGAGTGATTTCAATTGCAAGCATGCCCTTATGTATATGCCCTCTAAAGTCCCTTGCTACTATAATTCAGTGACTTATTGTATTTATAAGAATTTTTTTTTACAGCCACTGATATTTGTAATATATACAGTGTGGTCCTCATGCTGAAAAAACTGGGGACCCCTGTGCTAAACCAAAAGATACATTACAAAACATTTCAATATTGAACCATATTTACCATGTCGATGAGGACATGCAAAAACCAATAGGCAGTGTCCACATTAGTAGGAATACAAAAGAATGTGCTCGCCCCCCCCCCCCACTCCCAGGCAGCCCACGCTTGCCAGCCCGCATTTTCCACTTAGCTATGACTAAGCATCGGTTGTCGATGTGAAACGCGTCAGCTTTTGTTACCCCACTGTTTGCTGTTTTTGCTGTTTTCGTTTTTTGACTGGAATAAACAGGCACTATTTTTAAGTATTTTCATCCATTGGAGTGCGGCTGTCCATTTTTCTTTCCTTATATTGCACCACGCATTGCCTGCACCCATTTGGGTTTTTGAACTTTCCTCACCACTGAAGAGTGTCGTCTGGAGCGGCGGTTTTCCCTTTATCCCTGCAAAATGCGAGTAGGCGAGTGGAAAATTTGAGGGCTGTACTAGCAGAACCAAATTGAGATGAAAGAGCGTGCCTAAGCTGGAAAGTGCTATTGGCATTTTAGGTCATCAAATGGCAGGAGTACCCTATTTCCAACTACAGAGCCCACCATCGTGATCCCAAACCTCGTCCAAATAATTGGGTCAGGGTAGCAAAGGAACTGGAACTTATGGGTTTTTTCCAGTGGGGGTTTTTGCATAACATCATCCCCAACTTCAGCTCTCCTGGTCACCTCCCACGCTCCAACTACAGATCTCATAAACCCAGTGAGAGGATAAGGGGCTCTGCACCCAAGTGAAAAAATGCTATATAGAGAGCCTACAACTGCCACTCCAAGTAATACAGTTGCATCATCCTCAGGCTGCGTCAGCCACCTGTGTGCAAAGACTAAAGCCTCGTACACACTGTACGATTGTTGGCAGGGGATTGTCTGTTGACAGACTGTTGTCCTAAATTTTTACCGTTAGTACGCTCCTTTTGACAATTATTGTCCAAATTTCTGCCCAACAATTGTTGGATGACAGGCTAGTAAATTTTCAGTGGACAATGGCTCCACGTCTGATTTTTGTATGATCAGTACATAAATCAGTCACACAAAAGTCAAAAAGTACAAAGACCCATACTGGGAATCAATGCTCACCAAATTAGTAGAAGGGGCCCAAAGGGTGGCGCTCAAGAGCTGAAATTCCTCATAGTACGTCACTACGTTTGTGTTTGTGGCACGACAATTGTGTACCGTTAGTATGCAAGACAAGATCCAGGCACACGCGCTTTTGACAAAAATCAGACGCTCGGTTGGCCAACAATCGTGCCGTGTGTACGAGGCTTAACTGTCCCATCCAAATATATCGCGTGCAATGGGTTTGGTCAGGGCTGCCATCAGGAATTATTTGGACGTCCCACACACCTGCAGCTATTTTTTAGCAACGCAATTACAGCATCTGGGGGGGAGCATTATAGAAGAAGCAGGGAGTTCCAGCAGTAAAGTGATGTTAATGGGGGCCCCACATAACACTATAATAGAAACCTTATGCCGCGTACACACGATCACTTTATGCGATGGAAAAAAATGACGTTTTTAAAAACGTCAATTTCATTGACCGTGTGTAGGGGAAAAAGTCGTTTTATGTCTTGTGAAAAACGACAAAAAAAAATTGAAGCATGCTTCAATTTTATGTGTCGTTTTTCAAAACGTCGTTTTTTGTTTCACAAAAAATCGCTGTGTGTAGAAAAAAAGAAAAGACGTTTAAAACGACGTTTTCCAACCCGCGCATGCCCAGAAGCTAGTTATGAAGAGAGCTTCAATGGAAAAGAGTGGTGAACGTAACCTCGCTTTGCTAGAGCATTGTGAAAAAACGATGGTGTGTAGGCAACATCGTCTTTGAAAATTTAAGTTTCAAAAACGTCGTTTTTTACTTCACAGAAAACTTTGTTTTTTTTCCATCGCATAAAGTGATCGTGTGTACGCGGAATTAGAGGCTGACTCTTTCCCGGCCAGAAATCCAACATTAAGGATGGTTAAAAAAAATTGGCAGGCAGGAAAATTTGCTTTAGGGTATAAGGGGCCAATGGAATACTCCGCGCTGTGGGAAAACAAATATTTGCAAGAAATTCGAGTTATGGGGAACTCAACAGAATGGGAAAAGCTAGGTATAACTAGATTGGCACAATTATATGTAGGTAATACATTGAAATCTTTTGCAGAATTAAGTAGAGAGCACACTATTCCAAATTCTTTGTTCTATACTTACCTACAGATCAGGCATGCCCTTCAAACCCAATTTAACCACTTAAGACCCAGACCAATACGCTGGTAAATGACCCAAGGTGTTTTTGCGATTCGGCACTGCGTCGCTTTAACTGACAATTGCGCGGTCGTGCGACGTGGCTCCCAAAAAAAATTTAAGCCCTTTTCTTCCCACAAATAGAGCTTTCTTTTGGTGGTATTTGATCGCCTCTGCGATTTTTATTTTTTGCGCTATATACAAAAATAGAGCGACATTTTTGAAAAAAAAACACAATTTTTTACTTTTTGTTAAAAAAAAATCAAATAAACTAAATTTTAGTCAAACATTTAGGCCAAAATGTATTTAGCCACATGTCTTTAGTAAAAAAAAAAAATTGCAATAAAAAAAAATAGCTACCTAGCGGGAACAGCGACACTAAGACAGCGATCAGAAAAATGATCGCTTAGTGACGCTGGCAATAGGGAGTGAAAGGGTTAACTAGGGCGGTGATCAGGGGGTTAAAACTTTATTAGGGGGGTTGGGGGGGCTATCCTGAACCTAACACTAACTGACTTTTACACTGCCTGTCACACTGACACTAAATGCAGTGATTAGATCACTGCATTCAGTGACACTGTGACAGGGGGGGTGGGGGGGCAGATCGCAAGGGGTTAAGTGTGCCTATGTGTGTGTATGTCAGTGTAGTGTTAGTGCACACTTACTGTGAGGTGTTCCTCTCATCCCAGCGGTTGGAAATACTGCTGCGATGAGAGATTACATCACTTCCCCCTTCCTGTGTTTACACAGGAGAAGGAAGTGACACGAAGGGGGAGCGCAGCGATTGGCTGGGAGCGATCGCGGGGGGGCGGGCAAACACGGACATCCGCCCGCTCATCCCGGATCGCTCCCGGAGACACGGGGACCGCCGCACGCCGCGGAGGGGGTCCCGATCGGACCCCCGACCCGCTACTGGGCGAGGACGTAAATTTACGCCCTTGTGCCCAGCCGTGCCCTTCTGTGGCCGTAAATGTGCGTGCGGCGGTCCTTAAGTGGTTAAGATGCACCCATTGAGATGGCAAAAAATCCCTCACCTTCAATGATTAAATAAGTCAGGAACCTCTAAAGGCCTTATTTCAGAACTATATATGCAGATAATCGACGGGTCGATAGGGGGTAAGAGATGGGAGATGGGAAAAAAACAAACATTGATGGGAGGATAATGTAGACCCTATAACAACGGAGCAATTGGAACGGATTTTGAAGCACATTGGTGTCACTCTCCCCGTCACAAAGAGTATCCAATCCCATGTATTTTTAGTTTACAGAGTCTACTACACTCCAAAGAGATTATACATGTTTGGAAGGAAATTAGATGACAAATACAAGAGACCTCATTCACATGATGTGGAAATGCCCAAAACTATACAGATACTGGGTTGAGGTATGCGAAATTTTAAAAACAGTCTTTGGCACTGCCCTGGAACTGGAGGCTAGGATATGCCTATTGGGCTGTATAGAGGAGAGGCATGAGCAATGGGGAACTACAGTAGCAGTTATAAGGTGCCTGTTCCAGGCCACAAAACTGATAGCACAAAACTTGCAATCACAGAAAGCGCCTACGTCAGTGGAATGGGTTAATGTGATAAACACCACTGTGTGGAAGGAAAAAGTAGCTCTAACCAGACAAGGTAATTTTAATAAATTTGTTGTGGGAGCCCTGGTTAAAGGGGTAATTCCCCAAAAACCTTTTTTTAACATTGATTGAGGCTCGTTATGTCAAGGGGAATCAGGTGTTTTTTTTTTTAGAAACAAAGCAGTACTTAACGTTTTAGAGATGCATCGTCTCCGACGCTTCCGGGTATAGTCTTCGGGTCTGGGCGTTCCTATTTGATTGATAGGCTTCCGACGGTCGGATACATCGCGTCACGATTTTCTGAAAGTAGCCGAACGACGGTGCGCAGGCGCAGTATAGAGCCGCACCGGCGCTCGGCTTCTTTCGGCTACTCGTGACGCGATGTATGCGATCGTCGGAAGCCTGTCAATCAAATAGGCACGCCCAGACCAGACGATCATACCCGGAAGCGACGGAGACGATGCATCTCTAAAACGGTAAGTACTGCTTCGTTTCTAAAAAAAAAACACCCGATTCCCCTTGACATAACGAGCCTCAATCAATGTTAAAAAAAGGTTTTTGGGGGAATTACCCCTTTAAGTAGAACGGGATGCCCACCTTAGAGAGGGGAGAAGAAGCGCGACTAGTAGTTAGAGATTAGCCTGGTAAAGGAGAGAGAGTAAAGAGAGAAAGAGAGATGCACCTAATAGGGAAAATGGATACATTTACCTGAAGTAAGGTAAGGAAAAAGCTTAAACAATAGGAGAGATAAAACTTGTGTGAGAAGTATTTGTAAAATGATGGTGGGAAACTCGGGGAAGGGGAGGATGGGTGAAGAAATGGGTAAAGTGAAGGTTTTAAAACTTATATGATGTACCTTTTTGTATAAAGATGTATGTAAGTTAAACATATTTTTTGTATTCAAGAAAACAAATAAAGAATAATTAAATAAAAAAAGTAAAGTAATTATGGGGCCCCTTACACAGCTTCAAGCATGGGGGGGGGGGATGGGGCTGCCGCGAATTGAGAAGTGGGGGGTGCCACCTCTAATTGAGAAGAGGGGGGTTGTCAATTGAAAAGCGGGGGGTTGGGGGGTGCCACAAATTGGGGGGGGGGGGGTTAGCCCTTACAAATGTAGCGCCCCCCTTTCTTTCAGAAAAGGCGCTACGCTAAAGTTAATGGGAGAATTATGTTGCTCCCACTCTTAATTTTGCTAAATTGGGCTGCTGTCAGCACTGAATTATCCTGTGGGTCATTCTGTGCTCCGTAGATGTGATTCCGTCTCTGGGTGGCAGGTGGCGCCAGAAGGATTCAGGCAGAGACGCTTTTCCTCAGCAGCCAATTGGAGGAGTTTTTCCTCACGGAGCATGCTGAGGGGGTTATATCTGTGGCAGACGCCAATTTTTGGGGTTCTTTGCGGGTTCTGGGTGCGGCACCCACCTTTAGGGTGTGCGTATCCAACGGACCCCCGCGACATGGCCTACCAGGCCGGGGTCACATGCTACGCGGAGTTCCCTGCTGATGCAGAAAGGGGCCCTAGTGACTTGCTGGAAGCCCCACTTCTACTGAAGAGATCCTAAGCTGTATGCTGTTCGGTGGGGGATCGGCTTGAAGAGAAGCAGGAGGCAGGTGATCCAAGAGGGCTTGAATGAACCATCGGGGATCTGGTTGCCAGGAACTGACAGATAACCATAGACTGTCAGCTGGTGACCCCTATTGAGAAGAGAACTTTCTGGGAGGATTCGCTCTACAGCCCAACATTGGGCCTGTGGCAGAGGCTTTCATCTAAAACGCTAAATTCTACTAGAGCCAAGTCAGTGAAAGAGACTTGTTCCTCCCAGCAAACTTAAGTGACATTTCGGCTGCCAGGCTTGTGGCAGAAATCTGTCCGGAGGCACTTTACCCACTCTGGCTAGAGTGGCGACGAAGTGTACTATTGCAGAAGGCAGGACTGCTTTCTTTTTCATCCAAAGTCTGATACCGCAACGTTCTCTCCTTTCATCAACCTTTTCTCTCTACCTCATGTTGATGTTGGTCGTGTTGGACCGGGAAATAAAGCATTCAGAAAACTTCAGCGGCAGGTTTGGACATTTTCTTATTGCTCTACTCACTGAAGTCACCCCTAGAATACACACAAGGGTAACTTAATACGCTGATCCCAAATCGCTACACGGCCCCTTACAAAAAAAAAAAAATCAAATAAAAAAAAGGGGGTTGCTATCCGGGCCCCTTACAGGTGTACTGCCTGTACCCCCCTGATGGTGGCCCTGGGTTTGGTAGATCTTCAAGAACCCAAAACCCACTAGAATTGGAAGATTTTCTCTACCATTTACATCACAGACATCTTTTTATTTTATTTTTCTCTATACATTACCTACTGGGTATAGGATGAACTCACGAGCCAGTAAGACCTCCTAATTGGATCTTCCTATTGTTCCATCATTCTGAAGCCACATTCTTCCGTTATTCCGTGCCTTCATCTATGACATTTCTTTTTCATCAAAGCACAAGCTATCATTGAAAGACATTCCTTTGTGGTATTTCATAAAACAAATAATCTTTCTATAATAATTCCCAGCTATTGTACAGATTTCCTAATGTCCTTTCAAAGGGCTCCATAGGATTTCGCCCAATATACAGCGCTGGTACTAATTAACAGAATGATGGAACGGTGAAACTTTTATCTTAACCATTAATTAGCATCATTTATATTCAGGCTAAAATACAGTATACTGGGCATCAGGAAATGAAATAAATCTTTTCTGTACTTCCCCACCCCCTCAGCAAGCCATAAATTAATTAGTGCAGACTGATGTTTTTATTAAACAAGTCCCATTTCTAGGGATGTTTTACTTTTTCATTGTATGAATATTTCATGACTTTTTTTTACCTAATTAAAAAGCGGTTTTAAAATGGCCCTAAAAGATCCCTGAAGTGAAGATGTTTAATTGCATGGTTTTAGTACCGTGTATCATTAAAAGAAAAAAAAAAGGACTTGAAACTGCCTACCTACCTGCTTACCAGTGGCGGTGGGTGCTCAATTTAATTTGGGGGACGGGCGCAAATAAAAATAAAAAAAACGCAGCCACTGTGCCCATCAAACACAGCCACTGTGCCCGTAAATTGCCACCACTGTGCCAATAAACTAAAAAGAAAACATCAAACGCAGCCACTGTGCTCATCAAATTCAGCCATTGTGCCCGTAAATTGAAACCACTGTGCCAACAAACGCACCTACTGTAACCATCAATTGTTGCCAGTGTGTGCGCCATCAATTGCTGCCAGTGTGTGCCCATCAATTACTGATAGTGTGCCCCTTCAACTGCCACCAGTGGGCTACCAGTTTGCCCCATCAAATGCCACCAGTGTGCCCCCCCATTGCCCGGCACTTACCAGTCTCGGGTCACGGCGCTGTCCTCTGAGGCCGCGTACACACGAGGAGACATGTCCGATGAGACAGGTCCGACGGACCGTTTTCATCGGACATGTCTCCTGGGATATTTTGGTCTGATGTGTGTACACACCATCAGACCAAAATCCCAGCGGACAGAGAACGCGGTGACGTAGAAGACTCCGATGTGCTCAAACACGGCTGGGCACGTAAAGAGGACGTACCCATACATGATTGTGCCTAGCCGTGCCATTCTGCCTACGTAAATCAGGGTTAGGCGGTCCTTAAGTGGTTAAAGTGGAAATCCAGACAAAATGATTGTGGGGAAGGGTTTGAACCTCCTGTAGAGCCAAGTCACCACCGGTGTCCCGCGATCGGTCACCGGAGCTGAAGAGCGGGGAGAGGTGTGTGTAAACACACCTTCCCCCTTTTTCAATGTGGCAGTGTCAGTGATCGTCTGTTCCCTGATAAATGGTGAAAGACAATTACTGACGTCACACGACCAGCCCTGCCCCCCTACAGTTAGAAACACATATGAGGACACACTTAACCCCTACAGCGCCCCCTCGTGGTCAACTCCTAAACTACAGTTGTCATTTTCACAGTAATCAGTGCATTTTTATAGCACTTTTCGCTGTGAAAATGGTCCCAAAAATTTGTCAAAATTGTCCGATGGAAGGTACTTGTTTATTGAATAACTTATGTACATAGATGCTTTCCTCTCTTGTACGGATATGTATTGATGTATTGTTACATGTTTATTGATTCTTAATTTTTTTTTTTTATCTCTAATTTTAAACAATATTATCTGTTAATATTTGATGAACTTACATATACGTCCTACATATGTATGTACTTTGAAATAAAAAATTCCAATAAAAATGATTGAAACAAAAAAAATTGTCCGATGTGTCCGCCATAATGTCGCAGTCACGAAAAAAATCGCTGATCGCCGCCATTAGTAGTTAAATAAAAAAATATTAATAAAAATGCCATAAAACTATCCCCTATTTTGTAAATGCTATAAATTTTGCGCAAACCAATCGATAAACGATTATTGCGATTTTTTTTTACCGACAATAGGTAGAAGAATGCGTATCGGCCTAAACTGAGGGAAAAAAAAAAAATTATATCTTTTTTGGGGGATATTTCTTGTAGAAGAAAGTGAAAAATTGTCGCTCTATTTTTGTTTATAGCGCAAAAAATAAAAACCGCAGAGGTGATCAAGTACCACCAAAAGAAAGCTCTATTTGTGGGGGAAAAGGGACGCCAATTTTGTTTGGGAGCCACGTCGCACCACGTCGCACGACCGCGCAATTGTCAGTTAAAGCCACGCAGTGCCGAATCGCAAAAAGGGGCAAGGGTCCGGGTCTTAAGTAGTTAATATGGATGCAGAACGAAGGACTTTCGCAGAACACCAGCAAGAATACTTGCCCTGCTTAAAATATATTCCAGTCACACAGACATGGTCATTCATTAAATCCAACCGTTACAGGAGCTAATTATTGCCACCCAGCTGTGCGCCACCCAAATACTCCTCTGTGGATGCTTCGTTGGTATAATCAGGCCCGTTAAATTGCGGTGTGCGATACACAAGCATGATAAATAGGCCCACTTGAGTGCAGAGAAATAATGAATATTTCTTCTTGGCCGTTTAATATTTCAACTACCTTCTAAACATGTCATTAAGGATAATACCATAACATTAAAGAAAAAAAATATATTATTGCAGGATAAGTAATATAGCCATATAAATTCTCAGTGGAGCCTTCACTTTTTACAGTCATTTTCATTTTATGCCTTTTAATTCTACTCTTAAAAATATGCTACTTTTTTAACGGTTTATTTATTTTTTAAAGGCAATCAGCTTTAACGATAACATTTTTCTTAGCTGTTCCATGTGATGAATGGTATTTTACATTATCTTTTTTATTTTTTCTAGACTCTTTTTTTTTTTATTAAAAGGAAACTTTTTTTTACTTTTTTTTCCAACAGCACAAGATATTTACTCCTTCTGTGGTGGCCAGAGGTTGGATTGCCTGAAGGCTACACTCCTTTGTTATCTCTTGCCTTGACTATTGCAACTGCCTTTTCATTGGCCTGTCTCTACATATTCTATCCCCTCTTCAGTCTAAGGGTCCTTTCACACGTCCGCCACGGACTTGTAATGCATCCCTATGGGATCGCGTCCGTTAGCGGATGATGCTTCCGCTAACGTCCGCAAAGATCCGCGTCCGTAAAGATCTGTTTTTTCGGACGGAAGAAAACCCTATTTTTCTTCCCTCCGGTGGATCGGATCGGATGAATACGGACACACGGTCCGTATTCATCCGATTCCCCATAGGAGAGAGTGGAGGAGAGACAGGGTGGTCCCAGCACAATGTGCTGGGACCGCCCTGTCCGCCGACAGCTCAGCGGGCATCCCTGCTGAGCCGACGGACACACACGGAGCGGACCGAAAAACGGTGCACTCCGTGTGAAAGGACCCTAAGGCCTTGTACACACGAGGATTGTCCGCCGGATTGCTTTGATCCGATGGCTGTACACACCATCGGATCAGATTCCCCGCCGGCGGACAGCGCGGTGACGCTGTGGTGACGTTGACGCCGCCACGTGACCGCCACGTCACCGCACCAGGAAGTAAACACTTCCGCGCGCATGCGGGCAGATATGTCAGCTGGTTTGCCGTACTAACCAGCGGACATATCTGATGGACAGCTCTCCGGCGGAAAAATTACAAAGCATGCTTTGGAATTTTTCCGCGGGGGAATCTGGCCAAAACGGTACGTTTGCCCCTACACACGAGCGGATTTTTCGGCTGAAATGGTCCGTCGGACCATGTTCAGCGGAAATATTCCCTCGTGTGTACAAGGCCTAAGGGGCCTTTCACACGGATGGATAGAATGGTGCTTTTAGCTGCGGATTTTACCGCAGCTAGAAGCACACAATGCTCTCTCTCGTATGACATCATTCACACACTACAGTTACATGCATTTTTTTCCCCTGCGGTTTTGTGCGGATAGAAAAAATAGAACTGGATGCATCCAGCTGCGAAATCCCGCAGCTATCGGCACATAACCGCGGGTAATCGCAGTGCACTGTGTCAGCTGCGTTTGGTATGAATCTTGAGGGGGAACTCCACGCCAAATTTCAAATAAAAAACCAGCATGGGTTCCCCCTACAGGAGCATACCAGGCCCTTGGATCTGCTATAGATTTTAAGGAGATCCCCGTACGCTGAAAAAACGGCGTGGGGTTTCCCCCAAAATCCATACCAGACCCGTATCCGAGCAGCAGACCGGCCAGTCAGGAAAGGTGTGGGGACGAGCGAGCGCCCCCTCCCCTCCTTACCACTTCCATCAGCTCATTCCCCACAGTTACAACCTTTTGTACCATCTGCCCCACCCTATTAGATTGTAAACTCTTATGAGCAGAGCCCTTTTAACCACTTCAATACCAGGCTTTTATACCACCTCCATACTGGGCCTATTCTGGCACTTCTCTCCTACATGTAAAAATCACCATTCTTTTGCTAGAAAATTACACAGAACCCCCAAACATTGTATATGTTTTTTTAGCAGACATCCTATGGAATAAAACGACAGTCATTGCAACGTTTTATCTTGCACGGTATTTGCGCAATCATTTTTCAAACACCCTTTATTGGAAAAAAATTGTTTCATGAATTAAATAAATAACAAAACAGTAAAGTTAGCCCAATTTTTTGTATTTTGTGAAAGATTATGTTGCACCGAGTAAATAGATACCCAACAGGTTTATGCGCACACTCATGGAATGGCGCCAAACTTCGGTACTTAAAAATCTCCATAGGCAACGCTTAAGTTTTTTTTACAGGTTACCAGTTTAGATTTACAGAGGAGATTTAGTGCTAGATTCGTTGCACGCGGCGATACCTCACTTATGTGGTTTAAACGGCGTTTACATATGTCAGTGGGACTTACATATGCGTTCGCGAGCTACCGGGGACAGGTGCGTTTTAATTTTATTTTTTAATCTTTTATTTATTTTTTTACTTATTTTTTATTTATTTTTTACTCTTTTTTTCAAATTATTTTTTTCACTTTTATTCCTATTTCAAGGAATGTAAACATTCCTTGTAATAGGAAATGTGTGTGACAGGTCCTCTTTATGGAGAGATGCTGGGTCAATAAGACCTCACATCTCTCCTCCAGGCTGGAAACCATGAGATCGGTGAAAAAAAATTCACCGATCTCATGAATAGTTGCTTACAGCCGCAATCGCGGCTTTGTTTACTTACGGGGACCCGAGCGTGACGTCATCACATCGCACCCAGGTCCTCCGACAGTCATAGAAATGACTGGTGACCATCTGGTCACCAGTCATCTCTATGCTTCCTGCCTACGCCGGACGATTCGTTCTCCAGGCCCCCGAAGGCACGGGAGAGCCCGGAGAAGCACCCGATGGCGGCGGGAGGGGGGGGATGTCCCCTCCCGCGGCCTGTAAGAACGATCAAGTGGCGGAACCGCCGCTATGATCATTCTTATGTTGTGCAGAATAGCCGGCTGAACAGGAGGATATCTGGATGATGCCTATGGCTGCAGGCATCATTCAGATATTCACCCACAAAGCCCAGGACATCATTTGAAGTCCACCCAGGATGGGAGATCCCATCTGTGGACGTCAAATGACTGGGCGGGTATTGAAGTAGTTAAGCACTTGCTTACTGGGCACATATACCCCCTTCCTGCCCAGGCGAAATTTCATATAAAAATTGGCATTTTTTTCCCCCACAAATAGAACTTTCTTTTGGTGGTATGTGATCACCTCTGTGGTTTTTATTTTTTGCGCTATAAACAAAAATAGAGCTAAGATTTTGAAAAAATGACAATATTTTTTACTTTTTGCTTTAATAAATATCCCATTTTTTTCCTCAGTTTAGGCCGATACGTATTCTTCTACAAATTTTTGGTAAAAAATTCCCAACAGGTTTCCCCACTAACTTTAGCGTAACGCCCCTACAAAAAGTAAGGAAAAAGCGCCCAGAGGTGATTCATTTAGCATGCGTAGTGCTATACAAGTCATTCATTCATTCATACAGTAGTATAACTATACTGTCTCCCTTTTAAATTGTAAAGCGCTGCATAAACTGTTGACGCTATATAAATCCTATATAATAATAAAAATTACAGGCTCATAAACCAGACTGGGCTGTTTTCACCATAAGATTTTTGTGGGCCAGTGCCTAAGGCGGAGGGGTGGGGGCGTCTAGCTGTCAATCACAATCTACCCATTCATCACAGGCAGCCGATGTATAGATCGCAAAGCCTCTGCTGCTCTCATCTTCACAGCGGAGTGGAGAGTGGGAGGCAGCATAGAACTGGAGGGAGGGCAGGAGTGGGAGCTGCTCAGTTAACGTTTTGAATTAATTAGAAGGTGATTGATTGCTAGGACGCCAGGCGGTCCTAGCAACCAATTACCAGCTTGTGAATATGAAAAGGTAACTCCGGCAGTTCCCGCCCCCCATCCAGTACTGTGCTCCCCCCCCCCCGTTCTCCCCCCCCCCCCCCCGTAGGAGAGTGCTACCCACACAGTGTTGTGTTTGTGTATGGTGGGGGGGGGGGGGGAGGATGATGTTAAGGCGACAGAGGACACTGCTTCAAGGGGGGAGGGGCAGAGGGGCAAAGAACACTGCACTGGGGAGGGGGATGATGTGAAGAGGGCAAAGGACACTGTTGGAGGGTGAACAGAGGACACTGCTTTTGGGGGAAGGGCAGAGGACATTGTTTTTGGGGAGCAGAGGGGCAGAGAACAATTTGGGTGGGAACAGGACTCTGCATAAGGGGGGGTAAAGTGAAGGGGGACAGAGGACACTGATTTGGGGGGCACAGAGGACACTGCTATGAGAGGCAGAGTGGCAGAGGACACTACAGTAGAAGGGTGGCAATGTGAAGGGGCTTTGGGGGGGGCAGAGGAAACTGCTTTTGGGGGGCAAAGGACACTGCTTTGGGGGCAGGGGACACTACTGTGGGGGGGGTCAGAGGACACTATAGTGGGGGGGTGATGTGACTGGGAGGCAGAGGGCACTGCTATAGGGGGGCAAAGGACACTCATGAATTGAGGCATGGGGGGTGGGGGGAGGACACTACTGTGTGTGGGGGGGGGCAGAGGATACTACTGTGGTGGGTGATGTAAAGTGAATTGAAGGAGGGGAGAGGATACTACTGTGGGGGGGGGGGGGTGTGAAGGGGGGAAGAGGACACTACTGTGACACACTAATGCCCTGTACACAGGAAATTCCAATAAGACAACCGTGGATTTTTTTACGATGCACTTTTGGCTCAAACTTGTCTTACATACACACGGTCCCACCAAATTACGACTGTCAAGTACATGGTGACGTACAACACTACGACGAGCCGAGAAAAATCAAGTTTAATGCTTCCGAGCATGCTTTGACTTGATTCCGAGCGTGCGTAGGATTTTTCTCCATCGGAATTGCATACAGACAATCAGAATTTCCGACAAGAGCTTTTTCCCTCAGAAAATTTGAGAATTTTTTTTTGCCGGAAATTCCAAGAGAAAAATTCCATTGGAGCCTAAACACGGTCTGGATTTCCGATCATAAGCTCACATCGGACTTTTCTTGTCGGAATTTCCAATCGTGCGTGTAACGGAACCCCAAATGAGACAGGGGTTAACGCCGTTTAAGATATTCAATTCCGAACTCAAGACAGCTTATCGACACTTCACAATTCGGCGAACACGACCCATACGGATTTCCCCCAGAAAAGAGACACACAGCTCTGTTCTCTGGTTCAAAATTAATAGACTTTTTAATGAGACAATCAGGCTCTTTATATACAGTCAGTAACCAAGAATGAACAAGGACTCAACTCCACCCACAACATTATACCATGGTTCCTAATGAGCCCCCCTCAATCCACATTCCTTTAGTAGACATAATTTACATGAGCTAATTAACAAATCATTTACCCAGACAAGGTGACTCCGAGATATGACCTTTCAAGATAGACACCTGCTATACAATACACATTCCTTTAGTAGACATAATTTACATGAGCATAATTTACAGTTGACATCTAACCTTTAGACTGTGCTAACTCACAACACACATCTATCATCAATAGAACTTTCACACAATACAGTGTCAATTAGCATAACACAATAAAAGGTTCTTAGAAGCAATACTAAGATTCATTTACATCACAGTAGCAGACTTAATTACCACAGCAAGCTTTATAGTACACATCAGCCAGCACACAATGGCCCAGATTCTCAAAGAAGTTATGCCGGCGTATCACGAAATATGCCGCAAAACTTCTAGGATGCGCCGGCGTATCTTTTTTCTGTATTCAGAAGCAAGATACGCCGTAATTATACGCGTAAGTCTCTTATGCCGTCGTATCTTAGTTGCATATTTACGCTGGCCACTAGGTGCTGCTTCCGTCGATTTACGCGTTGAATATGCAAATGAGCTAGATACGCCGATTCACGAACATACTTGTGCCCGGTCGAATTTTTTTACGTCGTTTGCGTAAGCGTATGTCCGGCGTAAAGTTACCCCTGCTATATGAGGCGTACGCAATGTTAAGTATGGACGTCGGGACAGCACCAAATTTTCCGTTGTTTACGTCATTTGGGTAAAGCATTCCCAAATAGGGCTTTGCGTAAGTTACGTTCACGTCGAAACCAATGAGTATTTGCGGCGTCATTTTGAGCATGCGCACTGGGATACGTCCACGGACGGTGCATGCGCCATTTGTTAGAAATGTCATTTACGTGGGGGTCATGGTTGATTACCATACAACACGCCCAATCCAAGCCTACTTTGAGTTACGCAGGCTTACGCCGGCCAATTTACGCTATGCCGCCGTAACTTAGGACGCAAGTGCTTTGTGAATACGCCACTTGCCTCTCTAATTTGCGGCGGCATAGCGTAAAGAGGATACGCTACGCCCGCACAAAGATACGCCTCTGTACGTGAATCTACCCCAATATATATACAATATATACAATATCTATACCGCATTAAATGTGACTAGCACAGACCATAGTGGGGTTCTTATTCACCCTGTGCCCCTATTAGAGACACGGGGTGATCTACACATAAGAGGCATCGGTGAAGCTGAAACAGAAGTATCTCATACTTTCTAAGCGCTTCTGGGTCCCATGGGCCCTTCCGTTACAGTGTGTATGTGGCATAAGTGTTCTTCATGCCATCTTATTATTCATCCTTTATACTGAAATGTTTGGAGACCCCTGATTTAGAGACACAACATAATCGGCAAAGCTAGAGAGAAAATTGAATATTCATTCTTTATTTTACATTTTATGTTAAAAAAATAAAGGCTCCTCTGTAAACTTTGAAGAAAATTGCAGGAAAAATCTGCAAATAAACCGTTTTTCTCGGCGCACAAAAATCAGCCATCTGCATAATAATATTTAAGGTACAGGCAAACTAACAGCAGCTGTGCTCCACTGTCATCAAGATTACTCGATTCTATATGTGAATTTATTAGCATAGTTTATTTGTTCTTCCTGTAAAGCTTCCCCGCAGTTGAAGTGAAGAGTGTCTGAAGAAGCTTGTATTGAAATTATCAAGTTGAATAATAATGGCAATATATGACAAGAAAATAAAGCACAATTACCGCCTGCTAAAGGAGTTCAGAGTAACAGTGAAATGTTTATTCATAATCAAATGCAAATTCATTGACTTTGCTAAAAAAAAAGGACGTTAGAGCGCACTTTGCTGTTAAATTCAAAATGCAGTGCTGGCAAAACATTTTTTTTGGCTCAATAGGTACCGTATTTAAAAAAAAAAAAAGCATTTTTAGATAATGATTATTCATTCAGATTGAGCAGAGCATCATTTAATCTAGATTCTAGAAGAATGAGGACATCCTGTGAGTGCAAAGCATCACGGACCCACCCCCGAGGGACTATTGCCTCGTTTCCACTGAGCGGATCGGTACGGTTCGGTACAGTTCGCTATTTTGGGTGTTTCCATTATGAAAGCGTGCCATAAAAGCGAACCGTACCGCACCAGCAAGGGTCCTGCTTCTCATGTGGGACCAGAGAAAGTGGAACGGTTTCATTAGGGCGGACCTACAAATACATCTCACTGATTGGTGGACACGCTAGGAATTTTTTCTAAAACCTGAATGGTCCCTGATGGTGCGATTTGCAGTGGAAACAAGGCATATTGCCACTGCATCCTGTACTCACATTTAATAATGCAGTTAGCAGTAGGCATGTGCACTGCCAAAAAAATGTTTTATTTTTCGTTTTCATTTGCTTTTCTTTTTTTTTCAGAAAATCCGCATCACCCCTGACACACGCCAGCAGCTACTAGAGTAGTCTCACAGACAAGAGTAGTGACTGCTGGCGTGCATTATTGTGGGCTTGTATTTAATGACAGCGCTCCTCTCCAGCAGATCATTCATAACACAAGCCAACAGTTAAAACTTCATCTCCTTCTTGGATCTAAAGTCGCATGCTGCTGCTGGCCTGCGGCCGGCGGTGGGGGCTTTGGTTGCTTCAGTGCTGGCTGTACCCCCCCCCCCCACCAATAGGAACATAAATTGGGCTTCAGTCTGGGGTGGAGCTACAACCAGCACTAACCTACAATTGTAATTTTCAATAAAAGCACCTGCACACATTTAATCGGAACAAAGTGCTATGTGGGCTGGGTCCTCCGGGGGTATCGACCCTGGCAATACCTTTTCTTGAAGGGTTAACTCACAAGCTAAGAGTTAGCGTTCAAGTCTATCTACATCCCAAACTTGAAGGGGTTGTAAAGGTAATTGTTTTTTCACCTTAATGCATCTTATGCATTAAGGTGAAAAAAAAATCCAACAGCACCGCAATCGCCCACCCGAGCCCCCGTTTTACTTACCTCACCCCTTGAAAGTCCCCATCATCCTCTTCGGTTCCCAGCCTGGCCGTTAATTGTCTAGGTTGGACGGATTGATAGCAGCCACAGCCATTGGCTGGTACTGCTGTTAATCACATCCAATGACGCGGCGCACCGGGGGGTGGGGCAGAGTGATACAGTCGGCGGCTATGCCCGCCTCTGTATCACAGGAGCGCGGCCGCAAGAGCTTTCTACCATGCAATTTTGCGGGCATGAAGGTAGAAAGCTCTTGCGGAGGGGGAGCAATGACAGCCGCTGAGGGACCCCAGAAGACGTGGATCGGGGCCACTCTGAAATACGAGCCTAACATGTATAACATGTTTGTTATGCAGCGCCCCCTTTCTATCAGAAAAGGCGCTATGCTAAAGTTAGTGGGAGAGTGGGAGAGTGGGAGAGTTATGTTGCTCCCACTCCTAATTTTGCTAAATTGGGCTGCTGTCAGCCCTGAATTATCCTGTGGGTCATCCTGTGCTCCAGAGATGTAGTTCCATCTTTGGGTGGCAGGTGCCGCCAGAGGGATTCAGGCAGAGCCACTTTTCCCCAGCAGCCAATTGGAGGAGTTTTCCCTCGCAAAGCATTCTGGGGAGGGGTATATCTGTGGCAGACGCCATTTTTCAGGGTTCTTTGCGGGTTCCAGGTGCGGAACCCACCTTCAGGGTGTGCGCACCCAACGGACCCCGGCAACATGGCCTACCAGGTCAGGGTCGCATGTTACGTGGAGTTCCCGGAGGAAACCCACGCAGACACAGGGAAAACATGCAAACTCCACGCAGATGGTGTCGTGATCGGGACCCTTTTGCCGCTAGGT
Source organism: Rana kukunoris (assembly GCA_029574335.1). Lineage (NCBI taxonomy): Eukaryota > Metazoa > Chordata > Amphibia > Anura > Ranidae > Rana > Rana kukunoris. The sequence goes on from CM056053.1 coordinate 29,351,471, forward strand.
GAAAGTGCTAACCACTACACCACTGTGCTGCCCGTGGCTTCACTGTGCGGTTCCCTAATGCGCATTTGCGAGCCGCGTGGCGCGCCCTCACTGGTCCCCGCTGTCTCCCGGGACCAGTGTGTTTCCCATAAGACAGCGGGGGTAAAACGATGGGGCATGACTCCTGGGGGAGTCTATTCCCGGAAGTGGGTGCAAATACCACTTCTGCACCCCCTCCCCCTGCAAGGTGCCAAATGTGACACCAGGGGGGGGGGGGGGATTCCGAAAAGCAGGGAGGAAATAAACTCTTTATTATGTGTAAGTGACAGGTCCACTTTACTTTTTTTTTTTAAATGGCTGCAAAAAATATTGACAATTCCTCAAAAAGAAATAAAAACATCACAAGAAGTTGGAAGCACAAAAGAGAATGTTTTATAAAATAAGGACCCACCGCCGAGCAGTCCCATTATGGAGGTAATTCTGCGGATGTGCCTCTGAAAACCTCAAAAATTACACGATGTCAAGCTCGAAGTAAAAGGCAGATGAAAGCGAGGAATAACAAAAGCCTTTTACTCAGTCGGCTTCTTGCACAAATCCCGAGTTCTGAAAGCACGCCGCTCCCCATCGCCGTAAACACATTACATGGTCATTTTAACTTCCCGCGTTTTAGAACACAAACCTCCCCACGAGCTGAGCAAGATGAAAGGCAGATAACATTTTCAGACTCTTTCTGCTTTTAGCCACTACTAAATTCATTTCATTTTTATCATTTACATGAGGCGCCGATACATGGTATAAATATTTATGAATAGGTAACGCAGGGAAACTCAAGCAGATAGAATAGAGAGGAATGTATTCAGGACTCTGTGCAGGTCAGTCAAGTTCTTCCACACCACACTCGCTTATTCATGTCTAGGGATGAGCTTCGTGTTCGAGTCGAACTCATGTTCGACTCAAACATCGTATGTTAGACCGTTCGTCAAATTGCAATTGTTATGGGCCGTTCGCGACAAATTCGAGTTTGGCGCGCCAAGGCCCATAATTCACTGCGGCATCGCAGTGCATTGCTGGCTAATGATTGGCCAAGCATGCACTATGACCTGCATGCTTGGCCAATCACAGCGCCGTCTGTACAGAGAGTCGTAATTGACTAAAGCGAGGGTGGCTTTGGGCAATTATGCCTCAGGGGATTTAGTACATGCCCCACACTTTATAAGGCCGCCTGTGTAGTGTGTTGTGGCGTTGGTGAAAGACAGAGAGAGAGAGAGACAGTGTAATTTCAATTGAGTTAGCAGGCAGGCGAGTCAGTTAGCTGCAGTTAGTGTGTAGAGGATATATATGCATGCCAGGTGTTGTATATATATATATTTATACACTGTATTCAATTTAGCTAGACCCTTTCCTGTATGCTCTTCCTAATATACTGTCAGGCAGGCAGGTGATTGTGCTAGCTGCATTATTTTCAATTAGGCCCTGTACACACGATCAGACATGTCCGATGAAACTTGTCCGACGGACCGTTTTTAACGGACCACGCTGAAGTGGTCTGTTGGTCTGATGTGCATACACACCATCGGACCAAAATCCCCTCGGACCAGAACGCGTAGAACACACGTAGAACGTAGAACACAACGACGTGATGAAAAAACAAAGTTCAATGCTTCCAAGCATGCTTCGACTTGATTCTGAGCATGCCTCTGAAAACCTCAAAAATTACACAATGTCAAGCTCGAAGTAAAAGGCAGATTAAAGCGAGGAATAACAAAAGTCTTTTACTCAGTCGGCTTCTTCCACAAATCCTGAGATCTGAAAGCACGCCGCTCCTCATCGCCGTAAACACATTACATGGTCATTATAATTTCCCGCGTTTTAGAACACAAACCTCCCCACGAGCTGAACAAGATGAAAGGCAGTTTTTGGTCTGATGATTTTGTGTACTAACCATCGAACCTGTCCGACGGACAGGTTTCCAGCGGACATGTTTTCAAGCATGTTTTGAAACTTTGGTCCGCTGGAAAACGGTCTGATAGGCCGTACACACGATCGAACATGTCCGCTGAAACTGGTCTGCTGACCAGTTTCAGCGGACATGTTCGATCGTGTGTACGCGGCCTTAGTGTACTGTGTCCTTTGCACAGTGTGCACCTAAAGCTTACCTGGATACAATTGCCGGTGTTCTCATACAAATACAGGCAGGGATATACAGTATTCAGTTTTAGTGTTCTTTGCACAGTGTGCACCTAAAACTTACCTGAATACAATTGCTGGTGTTCTCCTATAATTACAGGCAGGGACCTACAATATTCAGTTTTAGTGTCCTTTGCACAGTGTGAGGTTTCAAAAGCCCTGGCTGATTTACCCTTCAGGGGTGGGTGGTTTTTTGGTACCTTACTGGATGACATTATCAAGGATGTCACTGTCCCTCAGTCCACCAAAGGAAAAGAGGCGCGCCGTAACTCGGGTCCTTGATTCCCCACTCAGAAACGTTATTTTGGTCAGTCAGGGCCCACGGGTAAACCCTCCTAGGCCAACAAGGGCTCAGCTGGGGGACAGAAACATCCCTGGGTGTGTAAGCTGAACAAGCCGGCACCCAAACCTGCCAGTGCATGAAGCCTTGCCCCTGCACGACTCAGGGGTGGGGGGGCGGCTTTGCAGGTTCACAGCTCGGTGAACCTCCCTGCTCTCCGAACCAGTGGGTCTGCGAGGTGGTCTCTTCGGGGTACGAGAGTTTCTTTCCTATCCACTGAACAGATTCTTTCATTCAAATCTCCCTCTCCTTTCGACTGGTTGGTCTGCCCTGCTAGGGGCAGTGCAGGACTTGCTAAGTTGCGGGGTAATTTTACCCGTTCCGCAGGATGAGAGGTTTCAGGGATTTTATTCTAATCTGTTTGTGGCCCCGAAGAAGGATGGGGTCCGTCTAAATTTTGGACCTTAATGCCCTAAATGCCTTTGTGAGAGTAAGGAAGTTCCGCATTGAATCCATTAGTTCGGTGGTAGCTGCACTCCATCCGGGGGACTTTCTGGCGTCCTTGGCCATCAAGGATGCTCACTTGTATGTCCCAATTTGCGTAAGTCACCAGAGGTTTCTGCGCTTTGCGATAGGGGAGGACCAGTATCAGTTTGTGGCCCTTCCTTTTGGGCTAGCGTCAGCACCATGAGTTTTCACCATGGTGCCCGCACCGGTCCGAGCTTTGCTGAGACAGCGAGGCATTGGCCGTCGTGGACTACTTAGAAGACCTTCTTCTGAGAGCAGCCTCTGGCTCAGAATTAGAGGTGTATCAGAGCCAGCCAGACCCTCCAAGAATTTGGGTGGGTGTTAAACATTCAGAAGTCGGTCCTGGTCAGCGTTTGGAGTACCTAGGGTGGATTCTGGACTCCTCAGAAGCGAAGGTCTTTCTTCCCTTGGAGAGATTGCAGACTCTTCAGTCTGCGGTGAAGTTGTTGGCATCCCGTAAATGGTCATCTCTCTGTTTTTTGCATGCGAGTCCTGTGCCTAATGGTAACCTCCTTCGAGGCGGTACCTTATACCCAGTTCCACACTCGTGTTTTGCTACACCTCTCCTCGTGATCATGGAGGTTGCAATGTCCCCTGATCAGGACTTATGTCACCCATCATGGAAAACTGGCAGGCGGACTACCTGAGTCGCCAGATGCTGGACTAGGGCGACTCGTCTTTGCACTCGGAGGTGTTTCAACTCCCCTAGAGGAGGTGAGGCTCACAGGGCGTGGATCTCCTGGCCTCTCGTCTCAACCGCAAGGTTCGTGGCCAGGTCTAGAGATCTCTGTGCAGACACGTCAGTCGCCTTGGTTGCCCTGTGGGGTCAGTATCGGCTACTTTATGCCTTTCCCCCATTGAAGTTGCTTCTTCGGCTGCTCCACAGAGTGGAGGCTGAGGGGATCCAGATGATTCTAATCGCTCCAGATTGGCCTAGGCATCCTTGGTACGCCGATCTCGTGCGCCTGGTGGCAGATGTACCCTGCCGGTTAACATTGCGGGAGGACATTCTGTCTCAAGGTCCTATACTTTATCCTGCTTTAACAGTCGCTGGTTTTATCGGCATGGCTATTAAAGGCCAGATATTAGGAGCCCGGGGTCTTTCCGGCTCGGTCATTTCAACAATGCTGAGGGCACGGAAGTCTTCTTCCAGGAAGATCTACCATCGCACCTGGAAGGCCTACACCTCTTTGTGTGAAAAGATGGGGTGGCGTCCATGAACGTATTCGGTGTCCAGGGTCCTACTGTTTTTACAGCTTGGAGTGGATCAAAAACTTGCCTTAAGCACCGTTCAGGAGCAGTTTTTTTAGCCTTGGCTGTGTTCTTTCAGCGGCCTTTGGCAGCCCATTCTCTGGTGGGTACCTTTGTGCAGGGGGTTCGTCATATACTTCCCCCTCTTAAACCACCTCTTCCTCCATGGGATTTGAATCTGGTGCTCTCGGTTCTCCAGGAACCTCCCTTTGAAAACATCAGGGAGATTCCTCTCTTGATGCTCTCTCAAAGGGGGGTCTTTTTGGTGGCCATTACTTCTGTCAGAAGGGTTTCTGAGTTGGCGGCCTTGTCTTTCAAGTCCCCATACTTGATCATCCATAAGGATAAGGCGGTGTTGCGCTTACAACCTTCCTTTCTTCCGAAGGTGGTTTCGGCCTTTCACCTGAATGAGGACATTGTACTTCCATCCTTATGTCCTCGGCCAGCGCATCCTAAGGAGGTTGCGCTTCATACTTTGGACGTGGTACGAACTTTGCGGGTGTACCTGTCTGCGACGGCTTAGTTTTGGAGATCTGACTTACTTTTTGTGTCGGTGTCTGATCCACAAAAGGGCCTGGCGGTCTCGTCAGCCACCATTTCTCAGTGGATCAGGCAGACCGTCATACAGGCCTATGCTCTTAAGGGGCATGCTCCCCCCTTTCCAGTCACAGCACATTCGACCAGGGCAATTTGTGCTTCCTGGGCTTTCCGACATCAAGTGTCTGTCTGACCGGTGTGTGAGGCGGCGACTTGGTCGTCTGTTCACACTTTTTCCAAGTTTTACAAGGTTGATGTGAGTGCATCTTCTAAAGCTTCTTTCGGCTGCAAGGTTTTGCAGGTGGCTGTTTAGTGTTGCACCTCCTCCGTTGAGGAGCTCTGCTGGTTATTGTGGTGAAGTTGGAACTTGGTTTTACTGATACTGTTCCCACCCCTAATTTTTGACACTGCTTGGGGGCGTCCCAATTGTCAAGATTTAAGGAGCTGTGTCCATCCATGGACGATAAGAGAAAATAGGATTTTTTGTTCTCACCGTAAAATCCTTTTCTCTGATGTCCATGGACGGACACAGCACCCACCCCTCCTTTTTAGGTTTGTACTGCTTTTTACGAACTGAGGCTGCATGCTGCAGGGAGGAGGGTTATGTCCGGAGGGACCACCCCCTGGGCGTGGCTGTTCAACTCTGTTAAAGTAACATGTTCTTAATTATGTAACATGTTTCTGCCTAGTCCTCTCCTGTGAACAGAAACATTACCCACTTGTCAAGATTTAAGGAGCTGTGTCCGTCCATGGACGACAGAGAAAAGGATTTTAAGGTGAGTATAAAAAATCCTATTTTTTTTCCCCCAAAATGTTCAATCTTTTTTCATTTGTTTAGCAAAAAAAAAAAAAAAACTCAACGGTGATTGAAAACCACCAAAAGAAAGCTCTATCTGTCCCAAAATAATAAAAATTTCATATGGGTACAGTGTTGCATGACTGCGCAATTGTCATTCCAAATGCGACAGAGCTGAAAGCTGAAAATTGGCCTGGGCAGGAAGGGGGTGAAAACACCCAGCATTGAAGTGGTTAAATAAAAATCATACAATTTCACTAGTTTACCACTTTATCATTTGACTATTATGGTAGGATCATTCCAAGCTTCTCTTCTATAGATTGTTTTATCAAAAAGCAGCAACACTGACATAATAAACCTCGATATCCTGAGAAAGAAATCTTCATGCTTTGTGGCAAAAAAAAACAAAACTTTTTTTTTTTTTTTTTTGTCTGATCCATCATGGAGCTGTTGGAGATTGAGGTTACCAAGGTAATCCATAGAAAAAAAGTAATAATGTCAGAGAAGAGGCCAGCGGGAGAGCTGCTATAATTAATAAAACAGACGTTGGACGAGTGAGATTGAATCCTAATGCAAACCAAGACCCCATGGCAGAAGATTGTCGTCTTTAACCCACTTTTCATAATCTTCATGCAAGCACCAAATTCACTCATAGTAGGGTTTCTCACCAAGTTTGTGTTTCAAAGCCACGGGTCAAAAGTCCTCTGGAGACCTTTGAAATCCTGCGGTATTGGGCCTCAATCACAGAGGCAATGTCATATCTGCCATTTCAGGACATTTCTAAATGCATATTATAATTTTTAACCACTTAATCACCAAGGACGTCCTCGGCTTTGTGCGGTGATATCTGAATGATAGGTGCAGCTACAGGCATCATTCAGATATCGCCGTCTTCAGGCGCCGATTCTGTGCACCATAAGAACGATCAAAGTGGTGATTCCGCCGCTTGATCATTCTTATAGGCAGCGGGAGGGGACGCCCCCCCCCCCCTTATAGGCAGCGGGAGGGGACGTCCCCCCACTTCCCGCCGCCATCCGGTGCTTCTCCGGGCTCTCCAGTGCCATCGGGGGCCCGGAGAGCGAATCGGCCGGCGCTCGTTGGTGAAGCATAGAGATGACTGTGACCAGACAGTCACCAGTCATCTCTATAGAACAATTGGTTTATGGCGCACGATCAACTCAAGCATAAACAATAATACATAATGAATAATAAAAATAAAAATAAATATCAGTCAATATAAATATGGGTCTGTATAGAACTTAGGGCTAGTGTCCAAAAAGTCCTGGTTGACAAAATATATAGTGGCTATGAGGGGGACTTAGCGGCAGCACCTGAAGCAGACCTCTGGAGGAATCAGAAAAAACAAGACAAGATGCGCCAATCCAAGTGCAGAAAGCCAGCATTTAATAAATGATAAATACACAACAGTGACATGGCTACTCACAAACAAAGGAATAACAGGGGCCTTGATATGGAAGCAGGTCCGGAGTCACAATGGTCATCGTCCGTAGGAATCCCAGTCCAGGGCAGCGAGCTGCGGATGTAACACAGACGCGGATACCGGAAGAGACGTTCGGATGCGGCATGCGTTCCACCGTGGAGTGCGGCGTGCCGTCGTTGCACCGGAAGTGACGTGGAAGTCCAGGCCGACCAATCGGATTACGCGTTTCACAGCGTCAGCTGTTTCATCAGATCCATGACATGACCAGTCATCTCTATGACCGTCGGAGGCCCGGGCGTGACGTTATGACGGTACTCCCGGATCGCGGCTGTCGTCATGTAATTGGTGATTTTTTTTTCACCGATTTCATGCTTGCAAGCCTGGAGGAGAGGTGTGGGGTCTTATTGACCCCACATCTCTCCATAAAGCGGACCTGTCACACTGATTACTATTACAAGGAATGTTTACATTCCTTGTAATAGGAATAAAAGTGATAAAAAAAAAGTGTACAGAAGCGAACATGCATGGTAGTCCCGCCCACATATGTAAACGCCGTTCAAACCCCACATGTAAGGTATCGTCGCGTACGTTAGAGCGAGAGCAATAATTCTAGCACTAGACCTCCTTTGTAACTCTAAACTGGTAACCTGTAAAAAAAATTAAAGCGTCGCCTATGGAGATTTTTAAGTACTGAAGTTTGGCGCCATTCCATGAGTGTGCGCAATTTTAAAAGCGTGACATGTTAAGTATCTATTTACTCGGAGTAACATCGTCTTTCACATTATGCAAAAAAATTGGGCTAACTTTACTGTTTTGTTATTTTCTAATTCATAAAAACATTTTTTTCCCTAAAAAAAGGCGTTTGAAAAATGATTGCGCAAATACTGTGCGAGAAAAAAAGTTGCAATGACCACCATTTTATTCCATAGGGTATCTGCTAGAAAAAATATAGAATGTTTGGGGGTTCTGATTAATTTTCCAGCAAAAAAATTGTGGTTTTTACATGAAGGAGAAAAGTGCCAAAATAGGTCCGGTGATCAAGTGGTTAAAGCCCAACTATGCTTGCCAGTGGGACCCCTGTTCACTACAAGGGTTGAATGCTTGGTATGTCTAGGGGTCCCAGAATAAGAAGTTATACTTACCTGTGTGTAATGTCCCAGCTGTGTGTGTGTTGCTGTTTAGAGACACAGCTTAACATCAAGTATAACCGAATCCCAATGAAAGATGCGCTTGTTAATGAACTGATGCAGTCTTTACTGAGATATCATTCACAAGAATGTGTACAATAGCATGTGAAAATGTGTGATATGATTTGATTTGGTAAAACTGTAAAACAAACATAAAAAGACAAATGTAAGCATGGCTATTCAAGCAACATACATTCTACATAGCTAATACAAAGGATTGGGCCTAACATGTGCTTGCTTGCTACAGACTGAAACACACATTATACTAGCTGTGCCTAGCATCCCTCTATATAAGCTGAACTAGCAAACCCCTTTACTTACAGGCTTTGGTGTTCATCAGCTTTGCAACCTGTAATAGCTTCTAAGAAGTCCTAAGGATGTGCTCACTTCTGTAGCTGGAGTTGAAAGGAAAGGATATGTGCATGCTCTATAGGAGTACAGGGAAAACCCGCCTCTAGGCTTCAAGAACATGGAGGGTCTTAAAGGAACAGACACTGCCGAGTGCCATGCATATAATATATACTGTGAAGGCAGCACACTCCCCACCTGGCATACTTTTTGTTATGCCACTAACTTTTGGACAGAAGTAAAACTACTTCAGAAATTGGCCTAGCATACACCTTGGGAATGCCTTGTCTAACAATTCTAACTTCTACCTTTCTAACTCTAGCATCACTACTAGGATCAGTTCCCACAATGAGTCCAATGGGCCATTCGTTCCTGTGGGCCTGAGTGTCTTTTAATAAGACAATGTCTCCAACTTGTAAGTTGGGCTTGTCATCTTGCCATTTCTTGCGTGGCTGGAGTGTCACCAGGAATTCCTGTCTCCACCTCTTCCAGAAAATGTCCGCAAGACTTTGAACTTGTCTCCATTGCTTGGTGTACAAGTCCTTGAGGTTAAAGTCTCCTGTGGGAGCTGTCATTGGTTCCATCTTCTGTGTCAGCAGCATTGCGGGTGTCAAGACTGACGGCATCTCCGGATCTGTAGACACTGGAACTAAAGGTCTGGCGTTCATAATGGCCACGACTTCAGCCATTAGTGTAGTCAAAGCTTCATGAGTGAGGCGAGTAGACCCAACCTTCAGGAGCATGGCGTCCAGAATACGACGAGCTACTCCAATCATCCTCTCCCAGGCTCCTCCCATATGAGATGCGTGTGGAGGATTAAAAGTCCAAGTGCATCCTTGATCTTGAAGATAGGAACTTGTTTCGGAGTCTGTAGAAATGATCTTCAATTCCTTGCAGGCCCCAATAAAGTTTGTGCCGCGGTCTGAACGAATCAATTTCGCTGGTCCTCTGATGGAGAAGAATCTTCTCAAGGCATTGATGAAACTTGAAGTGGATAAAGATTCAATCACTTCAATATGAACTGCTCTAGTACTCTGACAAGAGAACAGAACAGCCCAACGTTTACTTTCGGCACTGCCTCCTCTGGTCTTGCGAGAAGAGATGTTCCATGGTCCAAAGACGTCTAGACCTACGTGAGTGAACGGAGGATCTGAAGCAAGTCTGTCTGCAGGTAAGTTTGACATCTTCTGAACTTCAAGTTTCCCTCTAATCTTCTTACAGGTAACGCATTTGCTGATCACGCTGGAGACTAGTCTCTTACCTCCTATGATCCACAATCCTGCTGACCGTACTGCTCCTTCAGTGAAGTGTCGTCCTTGATGTGCCACTTGCTCGTGATAGTGTCTTACCAGAAGAAGAGCGATGTGATGATTCTTGGGTATGATGAAGGGATGTCTCTCTTGGATAGTCATATCTGCTGCCGACAAACGACCTCCTATTCTTAGTACTCCTTCTTCGTCGAGGATAGGGTTTAACTTCTTGAGCGAACTCTGTCGAGAAATCTCTTCCTTTTTCAGAAGGCTTTGAATTTCTTCTTTAAAGACTTCCTGCTGTACGCATTTGATGATCACGACCTTGGCTTGTTCAAGATGGTCGCTGCTACGCTGATCAGTATTAGTAGCTCTGCAGGAGTGTCTGGCTAGACAGATAAGTTTTCCGATTGCACGTGTCAGCGACTTCCAATTGGAAAACCTCTCAAATCTATGGGTGCCCAAACTGTATCTGGTAACTAAAGTCTTACAAACTATAACTTGAGGTCTTACCTCTTTGTCTTGATCTGGTTCTATGAGCTGAAAGGTCTCTACCTGGGTAGTCTCTTTGGATTCTGGCTTACCAAGAAACGATGGACCTACGAACCAGTTTGTTTGCTTGAGTACAGCGGCTGACACCAATCTTGTCCCATGATCTGCTGGGTTCTTGTCGGTGTTGATGTGATGCCACTGATCTGGACTTGTAGATTTTCTGATACGTGTCACTCTGTTGGTCACATATGTGTAAAATCTTTTTGAAGCATTGTGAATATATCCTAACACAATCTTGCTGTCCGTATAAAAGTTCACTGCATGGATCTCAATGTCTAGTTCAGTCGTAATCATGTCTGCTATCTCTACCGCTAAGACAGCAGCACAAAGTTCTAGACGTGGGACAGTGTGAGCAGGTCTGGGAGCTAGTTTAGATTTTCCCATGATGAACCCAACATGGCTTTGTCCCTCAGTGTCTATTACTCTAAGGTAAGTTACAGCTGCGATAGCTATAGTGGAAGCGTCAGAGAATATGCATAATTCTCTTCTCTTTGTAGCAGACAAAGAAACAGGTACGTATGGTCTTGGGATGTTGAGTTGTTCAAGCTCTAACAATGAGTCTTTCCATAACTTCCACTGCATTTGCTTCTCTTCAGGGAGAGGTACGTCCCAGTCAATTTGTTCTTGTTCGGTAGTGATCTGTCTCAAAAGAGCTTTGCCTTGCATGATGATGGGTGCTACGAATCCCAGGGGGTCATAAAGACTGTTGACTGTAGATAGAATACCTCTTTTCGTGAATGGTTTCTCTTCTCTGGAGACCCTGAAGGTGAAACTATCGGTCTTTAGGTCCCAACTAAGCCCAAGACTTCTTTGCAAAGGTGGTGATTCTGTCCCTAGATCTAAGTCTTTAAGATCTTTAGCACGGTCTTCCATTGGAAATGCTTCCATGACTCTGTTGCTGTTGGAAGCTACTTTGTTCAATCTTATGTTGGATTCTGCCAACATTTCTTTTGTACTTTTTAGGATGCTAATAGCTTCTTCGTTACTGGAGAAAGAGGCAAGTCCATCGTCCACGTAGAAGTTCTTCATGACGAACTGTTTGGCTTCTTGGCCATGTCTTTCACCTTGCTGTGCTGCTCGTTTCAGGTTGTAGATAGCTACAGCTGGGGAAGGGCTGTTTCCAAACACATGTACCTTCATCCTGTACTCTATGATGTCTTTGTTAAAGTCATTGTCTGCATACCACAGGAACCTTAAGTAGTCTCTGTGATCTTCTCGAACGAAGAAACAGTAGAACATCTGTTGTACGTCTGCTGTTACTGCTACGAGTTCTTTTCTGAACCTGATGAGTACTCCAAGGAGTGTATTATTCAGGTCAGGTCCGCTGAGAAGGACATCATTTAGTGAGATGCCTTCGTGCTTCGCACTAGAGTCAAATACTACACGTATCTGACCTGGTTTCTGAGGATGATACACCCCAAATATTGGTAAGTACCAGTGTTCTTGGTTTTCTTGTAGTGGTGGCGCCTCTTCTGCCTGCTCGTTGTCAAAAATCTTTTGCATAAAGGCTTGGAAGTGTTTCTTCATATTTGGCTTTCTTTGTAGAGTGCGCTGCAACAAACTGAAGCGTTTCTCTGCTTGTACCCTGTTGTTAGGAAGGCGATGGCGTGGTGACCGGAAGGGTAGAGGGGCTACCCAGCTGCCTGACTTGTCTCTGTAGACTTCTCTGTCCATGATCTCGAGGAAGAAGGTATCTTCTACCGAGGGTGCTGGCTTGTCGTCGTCTCTTGTTCTTTCAAACACCTTACAACCCAGTTCATCTGTATTTCCAGTTGAGGCTAAGTCTTCCATGCACCTCTGGATACTCCGATGATGTGTTGGATTATCTAATTTCTCTTTAATGTGTAAACTGTTGGTACATGGGCAAAGACACGAGGTACGACCATTCTGCAACAGGTGTGTTCTGTAGACATTTACTTTTGCTGGCTTGTGCAGTCCGTCTAGACATACTTCTCCAACGATGACCCATCCGAGATCAAGGCGTTGTGCAAATGGTGCATTGTGTGGCCCATTGTACTGTTCTCTGACTTTGTGCACTCTGAGGATATCTCTCCCAAGTAGAAGGGTGATTGCAGCATCTGGATCTAGTGCTGGTATCTGGTCTGCTATTTGCACCAGATGAGGGTGATGACGAGCAACTTCAGGTGTGGGAATCTCTGACCTGTCGTCTGGTATCTCATCACATTCTATGAGGGTAGGAAGAGTCACCTTTGTCTTTCCATCTAATGACTCGACGATGTAGTTGTTTGCTCTTCTTCCTATTGTCTCTACAACTCCAGAGCAAGTCTTCAAGGTGTATGGGGTTGGAGTTCCTTTGTCACCGAAGAGGTCAAAGAATTCTGTTTTTGCCAGCGATCTGTTACTCTGTTCATCCAAGACTGTGTACATCTTGATTGCCTTTTCTCTGAAACCTGCTGGATACACCTTGACTAAGCATATCTTGGAGCATGATCTTGAGCGGCCCTGTTCTGTACAGATCTCAGTGCACTTTGAGGTTACTGCTGGCGTTGAACTTTCGCCTTGCTCCCCACCATGATCTTCCTGAGTTACCGGAGCTTCTTGTTTCCATGGTGGTGGTCCCGGGTGCAGTGTTGACAAGTGTTTGTCACTGTTACACTCTGTGCATCGTATTGTTTTTGTACAGTCTTTTGCAATATGCTGAATTGAAGCGCAGCATCTGAAACAAATGCGATTGTCTTTAAGATAAGCTCTGCGCTCTTCTAATGTCTTACTTCTGAAATTGCGACATTTTCTTAGTGGATGAGGCTTGTTGTGGATAGGACATATTTTGTCTGGCTCTTCAACTTTCTTACTTGTGTTGTCTTCCTGATTGGCTGCAGATTCAGGTGGAACTTCTGTCTTCCTTACAGAAACTGTTGGTCTGCGTTCTTTGTAAAGCCCTGGAGGTTTCTGCTCTACCTTTGGGAAGCTCGCTGTTCTCTTGTTCAGGAAAGCAAAGCTTGGGTCATTGCGTATTTCAGCTTGGTCTTCTATGAATTCAGCGAAGAAGGCGAACGGTGGAAATGCAACTCGATGATCTTTCTTGTATCTTGAAGCTTGAGCTACCCACCTTTCTTGCAAGTTGTAAGGAAGTTTCTCGATTATGGGCTCAACTCCACGTGCTGTATCCAGATATGAGAGACCTGGCAGATATCCACTAGACTTAGCGACTTCTATTTCTAAGAGTAGGTCTCCCAAACCTCTCAGCTTTTGGTAATCATTGTTTGTTATTCTTGGATAGTTTTCTATCCTTTTCAGAAGAGCATCTTCAATCACTTCAGGTGATCCATAGCATTGTTCTAACCTCCGCCACACCATTGCAAGTCCTGCAGTTGGGTCATGAACATGTACTGATCTGATTCTTTGGGCTTGTTCAGTGGACTCTGGTCCTAGCCATTTGACGAGCTGGTCAAGCCTTCCTTTATCTGTCAGCGTTAAGTCTTGGGTACCGCTCAGGAAAGATGACTTCCAGGCCCAGTAGTTTTCCGGACGGTCATCGAATTTCATGAGACCAGCGCTCACTATCTCACGGGTCATCAGATGATTTACCACTTCTATAGCACTTGTTGCATCTGGCGAATACTTCTTGGGTGTACACTCAGGGTATGGATGAGGTTGGTAAGGCTGATAAGGTGCTTGACAGAATACACTTTGTTTAGGTGGTGGTTCTCGTCTGTTGTAAGTCTTTCTGTTATAGTCCGGACTTGTATTTGCTTGAGGAGAGAGTATGCAAGCATCCGTTTGTCCTCTTGGAGGGTTGGCAGATTGGTCTCTGCGCATGCGACCATTTGACTTCCTACACTGAGGTTCTGATCCAGTCTTGCAATGTTGCGTAATATTGAAGTTGTCTATTGCTGGTGGAATCGATGAAGACCTAGGTGCATCATTGGGCTGCTGGTCAGTGTACATGGTTGCTTGTGACTGTACGTACTCACGGGTGCGTTGGATTGCGCTGTGGGATGACATCTGGTTTTCTATGCCATTGAATTGAGCTTCAGCAGCTCTTCCGAAAACTTCTGCTTCGGCTAAGGCTGCTGCAGCGTTTTTCTGCTGTTTGAGTAAGTGTAAAGATGCTTCCACTTCTGCTTTTCTTGTGAGTGTTTCAGATTCACGTCTTGCTAATTCTCTCATCAATTCAGCTTCCTGCTCTGCATAAGAAGCCATGGCACAAGCTGCCTCTGCTTTTGCTCTTGCCTTAGTCGCTTTGTCGCTAACCGATGACAGACTTGTGATGCTTGAATGTCTAGAACTAGTACGTTTAAATCTTGCTGAATTGGCGCTAGCTGAAGTAAGATTTGTTTGACTGGACGCTCTAGACAGTGTTGCGCATCTAGACTTGGTTCTTGGCAAGCAGTGTGTGTCTTCCTCCTTATAGTAGCATTGAGGGTTAACAGTCAGAGAGTTAGTCTCTGTGTTCTCCATCTTGTTTTAGCTGGCAGCGTGGATAATGACACAGGCAATATCAGTGTTATAGTGAGTGAGAGAAATTAGTTTCACTTTCATTTGCATGTGGCTGAAAGGATTTGTCCTTTTATTGTTGAGGACGATTCAAAGCTGTTTAGTTGCTTCTGACAACGTTTTAAAGCCTTTTTACTGTAATGTCCCAGCTGTGTGTGTGTTGCTGTTTAGAGACACAGCTTAACATCAAGTATAACCGAATCCCAATGAAAGATGCGCTTGTTAATGAACTGATGCAGTCTTTACTGAGATATCATTCACAAGAATGTGTACAATAGCATGTGAAAATGTGTGATATGATTTGATTTGGTAAAACTGTAAAACAAACATAAAAAGACAAATGTAAGCATGGCTATTCAAGCAACATACATTCTACATAGCTAATACAAAGGATTGGGCCTAACATGTGCTTGCTTGCTACAGACTGAAACACACATTATACTAGCTGTGCCTAGCATCCCTCTATATAAGCTGAACTAGCAAACCCCTTTACTTACAGGCTTTGGTGTTCATCAGCTTTGCAACCTGTAATAGCTTCTAAGAAGTCCTGAGGATGTGCTCACTTCTGTAGCTGGAGTTGAAAGGAAAGGATATGTGCATGCTCTATAGGAGTACAGGGAAAACCCGCCTCTAGGCTTCAAGAACATGGAGGGTCTTAAAGGAACAGACACTGCCGAGTGCCATGCATATAATATATACTGTGAAGGCAGCACACTGTGGAAAGGGCCAACTCACGCAGTGCACACTTGCTGACTGTCTACAGGTGCCTTGCAGTCCCACGATACTCACGCCACCTCCGGATGCAAAATTATAAAGGAGACACCAGTGTGCTGTTCCACCAGTCCGGCTAGACTCCTCCGCCCATCTCCCAGTGACAGAGCGGATCCTGCCAAGGAACCAGTGCGAACCCCATGCGTGTGCATAATTACCTGTTCTGTACTATATGCGGTTATATCCCTAGGGTCCCTGCCATGTGGGTCTGGTCTTTGGTCTGGGGCACTGACCGCTTGGGTGGTAGGCTATGAAGTGCTCCCCTCACTATACAGGAGACCCATCACCCCTGCCGGTACAGTACCTCTCTCCCGCTGTCTGGCTGTCATATTATCCTTCTCTGTTACTTGTTGCCTTTAGCAACTGAATGTCACCACCTCATCACATATGTGTGCATTACAGCCCTGTTCTTCCATACGCCATTACCACCATGCACCCCTTTAAGTAACTTTAGACCAGGCTAGGGCAACGTTTCAAAAGCTTTCCTGAAAACTTGCAGCATAACAGTTCCAAAACAAAGTGTACAGTCCTTTCCCCAAACTAATCCCTAACTCAGGCTTGTGTTTGTCCCTGGCATACCTGCTTGGAAAAGAGTCCATTGCCCACATCTTCTGGAAGGATTGCAAGTCCAGCAATCCCCCACCATGCAGGACTCAGGAGACTTCAGGACACAAGTTTTTGGCAGCTTTGCTGGAATCAGTATCAAATACACTCTCCCACACCTTGCTGGCTGTGTGTGTCTTTCCTTTCCATGTAGCAGGCTGTGTGTTGTGGGACTACAGGTCTCGGCAGCCCCAGTCAGGGCTGCCATTGGGGAGGGCAGCCCATACACATATAAGGGGCCCAGGAGTCATGAGGGGCCAAGTCACCTGGGCCCCAACCATGGCCGGAGCTTTCCCCAGGCATTGCTGGATTGGGTTGTCGCTTTGCTGGATTAGGTTGTCTCTTTCCTGAATATATGGGGATGGCTCTTTGCTGGATTTGGATGTCTCTTTATTGGATTGGGCTGTCTCTTTGCTGGATTGGGCTGTTTCTTTGCTGAATATATGGGCTACAATCAGGATCAGAAGTTTGCTGAAGGCAAAGAGGCATGGGCCCCTCATGGCTGGTAGTGTGCTGGAGGTTTGATTATATAGCAGCAGTCAGCCCATCTTTTCTCCCACGTGGATGGAAGTCTGTCTGGGCAAAACCCCTTCCTAATTTATATGCACAAGAAAAGGGCAGAGTCCCGCAGAAGTGTGCCAAGAAAGACCTGCCGGGCAGAAGCTACAGTGCCTTCTTGCTAAAGTGCCTTAATACTAGAGTATTTATACCCCTTGAAATTTTCCACATTTTGTCATGTTACAACCAAGAACGTAAATGGCATGTTATTGGGATTTTATGTGACAGATCAACACAAAGTGGCACATAATTGTGATGTAGAAGGAAAATTATAAATGGTTTTCAAAATCCCTATCAGGCAGAGTACCTGTCCCTATTCTACCCACTTGCAAAATGCACAACAAGCCTGGGCGACAGGGCCTTAAATAGGCTCTGCTTGACTCATGATGGTACCTAGAGTAAGGTGACCAGATTTTTAAAATGAAATCCGGGGACATATTTTTTCTTTACTAGTAATGGCAACAATCAGCGACTCTCTGCCCGTCGCCACCCACCTAGCTTCTCAAGTCTTATTCCGCGTACAAACGATCATTTTTCATCATGAAAAAAAATGTTGTTTTTCAGCATGTCCAAAAAACAAAGTTTTTCCAACTTCATCATTAAAAACGACGTTGCCCACACACCATCGTTTAAAAAAAATGCTCTATCAAAGCGCGGTGACGTACAACACGTACGACGGCACTCTAAAGGGGAAGTTCTATTCGCCTTTGGGCTGCTTTTAGCTTATTCCTTGTTAGTAAAAGACGATTTGTGCTTTTTTGTCTGTTACAGTGTTTTACTCCATTATGAAGGGTAGTTTTACCAGAACGAGCGCTCCTGTCTCATAACTTCTGAGCATGCGCGGGTTTAAAACATCCTTT
The DNA here is from genome assembly GCA_029574335.1 of Rana kukunoris. Taxonomy (NCBI): domain Eukaryota; kingdom Metazoa; phylum Chordata; class Amphibia; order Anura; family Ranidae; genus Rana; species Rana kukunoris. Next base: position 29,369,057 of record CM056053.1, read on the forward strand.
TAGCCCACATACGATAATTTTTTTTCAACCAGAAAAACAACATAGTTTAAAACGACGTTAAAAAATGCAGCATGTTCGAATTTTTTTTTTTTTTTGTCGTTTTTCAGAACCTGAAAAATGTGTAGCCCACACACGATCATTTTAAATGACGTTTTTCGAAAACGTTTTTTTCATGCTGAAAAATGATCGTGTGTACGCGGCATCACTCTTCGGGCCCCGGCTACTACTGGATGGGGAGCGGAGGAAGATCACTCCACCAGGGAAGGCAAAGAGATAGGCAGGTGGCTGGCAAGGATTTGAGCCAAAGCAGAACTATATGTGAGCAAAGCTGAAGAAATATTCCCTCCGCTCTGACCAGCACATGATCATCAGAAAGGGGCGCAGATGATGGGAAAAATACAACCCCCCTATGCTAGTAGGCACGGCGGAGTGTGGGGATGTGTAATTCTAATTTTTTTTTATTTTAATTCTGCACTGACTGTCTTTGAAATTGCCCCAGCCCCCTATTAAATCCAATCTGGGGACAAAACCAGGGACAGACTTGGTCCGGGGACAGTGCCCTCAATCAGGGGACTGTCCCCTGAAACTGGGGATGTCTGGTCACCCTATGCTAGAGTCACAAGGGGTGGCAGCATCCAATTAAATAGCTTCCCCAGTGACCAAGAAAATCAAAGTTGAACCCTGTTCCTCTTGACTTCCTCTCCAACTGCAAGGCTGCATTCAGGAATTCCTCGCTTACACCTCTAACTCTGGGTCCCTGGTAGTGTAAACAAAAGGTGCAGGAGTGCAAAGTGGCACCAGTGCCTGTAGGTCTTGCCAGTAGCAGAGTGGGTATTCACGCTAGGCAGGAGAGGACGAATTAAGCAGACAGAAGCAGAGGTCAAGGACAAGCTGGGGTCAGTGCAAGCGTAGTTCAGAGAGTGGTCAGTCAAGCAGGGTCAGCAACTGGAAACAGGATACAGTATACCAGGGTCACAGGGTACAGGGAAGGCTGAAAGACAAAGCAGCACTGATCCTCAGCACTGAGCTGAGTTTAAAGCATAACATTCCCCTCTGGGTGATCTATGTACATTGCAAGGATTATAACAAACTTTGTTGCAGATTCCTACCTTTTGTAAATCTGAAGTAATCCCTGTGTGTTTCTCTGTGCCTCTGTAATGAGAGGGTCTAATGGGAGTGGTTTCATAATTAACTGTCAGGTGTGCACCTGCAGGGCACTAATGAGGAAATATGCTGGGCCTGCATCCCTTTAGATGTGTTTCTAATGAGAGTATCTCATCAAAAATGAAGTTTTTGTTGCAGGAGATGCCTGAAATCTGACTTGTATCTTATGCAGACTTCTGGGAAAATTGGTGAGCCAATCACACAATCAGGAAATTATGTTTCTGGGGAGTGGTCAGTACACACGCTGTGTACAGAACAACTCCAGGTAGCCATATTGCAATGCATTCTCAGAAAATTACAGCAGCTGAAGATTGAAAAAAAGGAAAGGTAATTAATAATAATATTCAATTACAATATGTCAAAATTGTATACGCTATATTATTTCTTCTACATTTGCTACATTTTTTCCCCACAAAAGTGGAGTTACCCTTTAAATAGCGTGTTTCGTGCCAACATCTGCCACAGGTGCACGCTTGTGTGTGAGTATGCGTATATGCATTAGCCAGGGCCCCATTCTTGCTATCACGAAGCCGAACATGTTTTAGCCTGTGCATAGAAGTCCATCCAGAGGAGTCATCTCGTCTATTGGCAAGTCTTTCCTTACAGAGAGGACTGGAGCCTGTTGATTGGCTGAGACCCTGCTAGGCACTTGCAACCTCTACAGACCCCAGGAACAGACGGGGACTTAAAGCGGAGGTTCACCCTAAATATAAGCCCTCCCATGTGATCCAGCATACTGGCGTCAGCGCCAGTATGCTGTTTTTTTTTTTTTAAATCCATGTACTTACTGTCTTATGCAGAATTTTATTTTTTTTACCCCGCGGTGGACGGCGCCAGTCTAGCGCGTCACATCTTACGAAAGTACCCGAAAAGGACTCGGGTAATCTCGGCGAAAATGCGGCGCCTGCGCACAGACCTAGGAGCTGACTGCGCAGGCGCCGTATTTCTCCGAGTCCTATTTCGGCGTTTTTCGGAGGGCGTGACGCGCCATAGCCGTAGGACTCGGAGAAATACGGCGCCTGCGCAGTCAGCTCCTAGGTCTGTGCGCAGGCGCCGCATTTTCGCCGAGATTACCCGAGTCCTTTTCGGGTACTTTCGTAAGATGTGACGCGCTATACTGGCGCCGTCCACCGCGGGGTAAAAAGAATAAAATTCTGCATAATACAGTAAGTACATGGATTTAAAAAAAAAAAACAGCATACTGGCGCTGACGCCAGTATGCTGGATCACATGGGAGGGCTTATATTTAGGGTGAACCTCCGCTTTAAAACCCTGTTAGGGGATAAGTATTACTGGTGATGAGCCATAGTTTTGTTTGTAGACTAGAAGCTTTGGACTGTTTAGGATGCTAATCCACTTGCTAACTGGGCGCATATACCCCCTTCCTGCCCAGGCGAAATTTCAGCTTCCGGCACTGCGTAACTTTAACTGACAGTTGCGCGGTCGTGCAACGTGGCTCCCTAAATTTTTACCACAAATAGAGCTTTCTTTTGGTGGTATTTGATCATCTCTGCAGTTTTTTTTTTTGCGCTATAAACAGAAAAAGAGCGTCAATTTTGAAAAAAAACACAATATTTTTTACTTTTTGCTATAATAAATGTCCCATTTTCTTTAGGCCGATTCTTCTACAAATTGTTGGTAAGAATAAATCGCAATAAGCGACTGGTTTGCGCAAAAGTTATAGCGCTTACAAAATAGGGGACAGAATTTTTTTTTTCAACTAGTAATGGCGGCAATCAGCGATTTTTATTGTGACTGTGACATTATTTAGTGGTTAACACATCGGACACTTTTGACAAATTTTTGGGACCATTTACATTTATACAGCGAACAGTGATATAAATATGCACTGATTACTGTATAAATCTTACTGTCAGGAAAGGGGTTAACACTAGGGGCGAGGAAGGGGTTAAATGTGTTCCCTACTAGTGATTCTAACTGTAGGGGGAGGGGACTGACTGGGGAAGGTGACCGATCTGTGTCCCTATGTACAAGGGACACAGCATCGGTCTCCTCTCCCTGACAGGACGTGGATCTCTGTGTTTACACTCAGAGATCCACGTCCTTGTTTGTGTAATGCCCGATCACGGGTACCTGGTGGCCGCCAGGCATGTGCATCGGCACTGCAGTGATGCAGCGGGTGCTCGCGCACCCCCCAGTGGCCAGAGGAGGCGAGGACGTCTATAGACGTCCTTCCGGCAATTGAGAGACACCTTGTGGTCGTCTTTTGCCTATGGCTCGGATACAAAGTGGTTAAACTGACAAAAAGATATGTTTGTTTTGCCTGTTTTTTGGAAATAAAGACAGTTTTTCTTTTACAGTCGGCTGGCCAGTGACCTCAGGCTCCCCCATATCCCACCATTCATCTCACTAAAATGACTGCATTGTAGTCTTTGGAAAGGTACTTTTTCTGTGGCTTTATGTAGACATATGCAAAACGGGAAAAAAAAATGTTTACGTTTTTGATTTATTATTTGCATACATTTGTTAAATCTGTATAATTAGTTGTTGGAATTTTTTTTGCTTATTTTATTCAAATTGATTCAAATTTGAATAGTGTTCGAATTCGAAAATATTTCAAATTCAAAAGGTTTTGGAATTCAGAAAGATTTCACATTTGAATTCAAAATGTTTTCAAATTCAAAACATTTTTTAATTGGAATAGTTTTCAATTTGTTTTCCAATTTCCAAAGAGAATATAATAGAAAAGAAGATAAAGGAATATAATAGAAAAGAAGATAAAGGAATATAATAGAAAAGAAGATAAAGGAATATAATAGAAAAAAATTGAATAGAAAAGAATATATCAGAAAATGAAATGACAGAACAAAATAGAAACAAATAGAATAGAATGGAAAAAGAATAGCATAACATAAAAATAATGTATCTATCTTCTGAAATAAAAAAATAAATAAAATAATAGAGTACAATAGAATAGAATAAAAAAAACAATAATATAGCGCAGGGATATGCAATTAGCAGACCTCCAGCTGTTGCAGAACTACAAGTCCCATGAGGCATAGCAAGACTCTGACAGCCAAAAGCATAACACCCAGAGGCAGAGGCATGATGGGACTTGTGGTTTTGCAACGGGCTGGAGGTTCGCTAATTGCATATGCCTGGTATAGAATATAAAGAATAAAACCATTTCCCAAAATTCAAATAGAATCAATTCAAATTTGAATAGAATAGAAAAGAATAGATTAAAATGGGAAGATGGTTATGTTCTTTCTATTATATTCTATTGTTGTTGTTTTTTTGTATACTATTCTGTTATTTTCTATTCTATTCTATTGTAATCTATTCTTTTCTATTCTATTCGAAATTGATTCTATTTGAATTTTGGGAAATGGTTATATTATTTATATTCTATTCTTTTTTTATTCTATTGTTTTTTTAATTCTATTATTTTCTATTCCATTGTAGTCTATTCTAGTCTATTCTTTATTTTTTCTACTCTATTCTTTTCCTTATGAATTCAAATATATTCTCCTTGAAATTCGAATTTCAGAAGATGGCTATATTTTTTTTCTATTTGTCTATTCCTTTATTTTCTATTCTATTTTATTCTCTTTGGAAATTGGGGAAAAAAAATGAAAACTTTTCGAATTCTAAAAATGTTTTCAAATTTAAAAAACTTTGCAATCCGAAAACTTTTTGAATTCAAATACTATTTGAAAACTATTCGAATCTATTCAAATACAAATTTTGTTCGCATTTTTTTTTTCAATTCGTTTCAATCAGGTACTATTGTAATTCGAAAATTCGGATACGCCTGAATTTCCGAAAACTGAAAATTTGGCAGAATTTAAATTCGGAACAAAACAACTGCATAGCCCGGATTCACATACATCGGCGCATATATATGCCGCCGTAGCGTATGTCTTTTACGCTACGCCGGCGCAGCGCGGAGAGGGAAGCATGGAATTCACAAAGCAAATGCTCCCAACTCTGCGCCGGCGTAACGTAAATTCGTAGGCGTAAGGCAGCCTAAGTCAAAGTAGGTGGAAGTGGGCGTGATACATTTAAATGAAGCGTGACCCCATGCAAATGATGGGCCGAGCGTCAGACAAGTACTTAAAACGAACTGCGCATGCGTCGTGCCTTGGACGCATCCCAGTGCGCATGCTCACAATCACGTCGAAACAACTGCCTAAGATACATCGAATCACTGCCTACGACGTGAACGTAACCTACGCCCAGCCCTATTCATGCACAACGTAAATGACGTAAAATTTGACGGCATTCATTCCCTGGTCCATACCTTTGCATGAATTGCGCCTCCAATATGGGAAATAACTTTACGCCGGACGTACGACTTCCGCAAACCGCGTATATTATGCACCGGGCGCAAGTACGTTCGTGAATCGCGTATTTGACTCATTTGCATATTTGAATCGAAAATCAATGGGAGCGCCACATGCGTCCAGCGTAAATATGCGCCCACTCTACGCCGGCGTAGGAAAGTTACTTTGGGCGGCTGAAGCCTATTTTTCTACGTAACTTGGTTTGTGGGTCGGCGCATTGATACGACGGCGCACATTTATACTTACGTCGGCGTATCTGGAGATACGTCGGTGTAAGTGCTTTGTGAATCCGGGCTCATGTGTCTAGATCTAGGTTTGAAAACGATTACCAGAGCTGGATTAGCCGCCCAATGAAAGGCTACCAGGGTCTGCCTCGGAAGTTGCGAGAAGGAAACACGATTATTGCGCCGTACGGTATAATTCCTGAAAATCTTTTGTTGGATCGCTTTAGTCTATCTTGTTCAGGACATGAAAGCCCACACACGCATTACCACCATACTGAACACAATGCACCGATACCGGGAAGAAATGCTGTGCTGTATTTATCCAACACCTCCAGAAATCTTCAGCACTTCGCGTACCAATAAATAACGCAGAAGACCGCGATTACCTGCAAGGAGAAGAAACGTTCTCCTGGGTTGGTGGGCTGTGATGACTTATTACCTTCATCTACCTCCATTGTTCACTAATGAACGGTACACTCATTATTCCTTCACAAACACTCATTTCTTTTCTTTACGGTAAAATGGAAAAAGCAATTAGAGGGAAGAAAATGATTATAGAGCATAGAAATCTCCTTATTTCATCCAAGTGAAGAGTACGCAAAATACATACAATACATTTCTCTTATTTGCTCCCCGTGGGGTAGATTCACATAGATCAGCGGATCCGCCAGCGCCAGTTTTTGAGGCAAGTGCTGTATTCAGAAAGCACTTGCCTCGTAAGTTGCCCTGGCGGATCGTAAATCCCCCGGCAAATTCCGTGGCTAGGGGGAGTTTACTATTTAAATCAGGCGCGTCCCCGCGCCGATCGTACTGCGCATGCGCCGCCGGCTAAATTTCCCAGCGTGCATTGCTCCAAATGACGTCGCAAGGACGTCATTTGTTTCGACGTTAACGCAATTTACGTATGGCCGTATTCGCGAACGACTTACGTAAACGACGTAAAAATTTCAAAACTCGACGCGGGAACGACGGCCATACTTAACATAGGATACGCCGCACTTACCCCGCATATAGCAGGGGTAACTATCCGCCGGAAAAAGACGAACGCAAACGACGTAAAAAAAAAACGACGGCCGGGGGTTCGTTTCTGAATCGGCGGTTCTCCTCATTTGCATAGTCGTTGCGTAGAAAAACGGAAGTGCCACCTAGCGGCCGGCGGGAGATTGCAGCCTAAGATCCGACAGTGTAAGTCACTTACACCAGTCGGCTCTAAGGGAGATCTATGCGGAACCTGATTCGAGGAATCAGCCGCATAGATCCGAGCATCGGATCTCAGAGATACGACGGTGTATCAGTAGATACGCCGTCGTATCTCTATGTGAATCTACCCCCGTGTGTCTGTTAAAGCTGAACTCCGGGCAGATATCATTGAACGCAGCTCAGTAATCAGTAATACATCCTCCATTTTTTTTTTTAATACAAACAGTATAAGTACAGTGCTGTGAAAAATATTTCCCCCGTTCCTGATTTTTTATTTTTTTTTGCATATTTATCTGACTTAACCACTTGCCTACTGTGCACCTACAAAATGTTAGCTTCCGGCACTGCGTCGCTTTAACTGACAATTGCGCGGTCATGCGACGTGGCTCCCAAACAAAATTTTCCCACAAACAGAGCTTTCTTTTGGTGGTATTTGATCGCCTGTGCGGTTTTTATTTTTTGGGCTATAAATTAAAAAAAAAGAGCGTAAATTTTGAAAAAAAACACAATGGGCCAGATTCAGGTAGAATCGGCTTACTCTGCGGCGGCGTAACGTATTACATTTACGTTACACCACCGCAAGTTTTACGGGCAAGCAGGCCAGCGCAAGCCCGGCGCAAGCTCGCCTAATTCAAATGGGGAGGGGACCATTTAAATTAGGCGCGTTCCCGCGCCGAACGTACTGCGCATGCTCCGTCACTGATGGGCATGTATAGGTGGCACTGACGGGCACTGATAGATGGTACTATAAGGCAGCACTGATCAGAGGCGCTGTTCAGGCATCACTGATGGGCACAGAGTGCCATCCATAAGGCTGCATTCAGACCTGGGCGTATGCTGCAGCGGCGTATTGCGGCGACAAATCAATAAGCGTTTTGTCCCCGCGATTTGCGGCGACAAAACGCCTATTGATTTTTTGCAGAAGAGGTGAATTAACACTGTCGGCTATGCCCGTACGCCCGATACGCCTAAAAAAAAGGCTCCGGGACTTGTTTGAGCTTCAGGCGTACGGGCGTTTGGGCGTTCGGCGTGGAGATGTGAACCATCTCCATAGCCGACAATGTTAATTCGCCCCTCCAGCGTATCTAGGGCTGCTTCAGCGACAAAACGCCTAGGTCTGAATGGAGCCTAATGGTCAATGAATGCCATCCCTGGTGGGCTCTAGTGGGCATCCCTGGTGGTCATAGGTGGGCATCCCTGGTGGTCATAGGTGGGCATCCCTGGTGGTCATAGGTGGGCATCCCTGGTGGTCTTTGGTCATCCTCAGGGGAGGGGGGATAATCAATCAGTGCAGACCGCCCATCAGGAGAGCAGCCGATCGGCTCTCCTCTACTTGTGTCTGACAGCACAAGTAGAGAAAAAGCCGATACACGATGATTGCTGGTCATGGACACAGCTGATCATGTGGTAAAGAGCCTCCGTCAGAGGCTCTATACCTGGATTCGAGACTGACACCCCACCAATCTCTGTGCTGCACTCCCCCACGGGTGCGTGGGCTTGTTATCCTGCTGGACCTCATATGACGTCCAGTCAGGATAACTGAACTATTTCCCGGCTGTCATTCTTCTATAGGCTGGGTGGGAAGTGGTTAACAACCGATGACTCATCAGCTGTCAGCGGGCTTCCCCACTCAGAGCTGAAATGTAAACAAAAGAATGCCGGCAATGGAAAATACCAGGCCCTTTGGGTTTGGTATGGATTTTACCAGACCCTTATCCGAGCATGCAGCTTGGCAAGCCAGGAAAGGGGGGGGGGGGACGAGCAAGCCCTTAAGATTGGAGGGGTGCTTTGAGCAGGGGGAGCTTCTTCCCCACAACCCTGGGCAGTGGTTGTGGGGGTCTGTGTGTGGTGTGCTTAAATTTCCCCTCCCTGCTATGTGAATGACCATGGGGTAAAAATAAAAAATAAAAGTGTCCCCCCATTCTCCCCTCATACATTGTACACAGATCAGTGAGGTGATTGGGAGGACGCTCTGTACACAGATCAGTGAGGTGATTGGGAGGATGCTGTGTACACAGATCAGTAAGGTGATTGGGAGGATGCTGTGTACACAGATCAGTAAGGTGATTGGGAGGATGCTGTGTACACAGATCAGTAAGGTGATTGGGAGGATGCTGTGTACACAGATCAGTAAGGTGATTGGGAGGATGCTGTGTACACAGATCAGTGAGGTGATTGGGAGGATGCTGTGCTCTCCCCTCATACATTGTACACAGATCAGTGAGGTGATTGGGAGGATGCTGTGTACACAGATCAGTGAGGTGATTGGGAGGACGCTCTGTACACAGATCAGTGAGGTGATTGGGAGGATGCTGTGTACACAGATCAGTGAGGTGATTGGGAGGACGCTCTGTACACAGATCAGTGAGGTGATTGGGAGGATGCTGTGTACACAGATCAGTGAGGTGATTGGGAGGACGCTCTGTACACAGATCAGTGAGGTGATTGGGAGGATGCTGTGCTCTCCCTCATACATTGTATACAGATCAGTGAGGTGATTGGGAGGACGCTGTGTACACAGATCAGTAAGGTGATTGGGAGGACGCTGTGTACACAGATCAGTGAGGTGATTGGGAGGATGCTGTGTACACAGATCAGTGAGATGATTGGGAGGATGCTGTGTACACAGATCAGTGAGGTGATTGGGAGGATGCTGTGTACACAGATCAGTGAGGTGATTGGGAGGATGCTGTGCTCTCCCCTCATACATTGTACACAGATCAGTGAGGTGATTGGGAGGATGCTGTGTACACAGATCAGTGAGGTGATTGGGAGGATGCTGTGGTCTCCCTCATACATTGTACACAGATCAGTGAGGTGATTGGGAGGATGCTGTGTACACAGATCAGTGAGGTGATTGGGAGGATGCTGTGTACACAGATCAGTGAGGTGATTGGGAGGATGCTGTGCTCTCCCCTCATACATTGTACACAGATCAGTGAGGTGATTGGGAGGATGCTGTGTACAGGGCCGTCTTTAATATGGTTTGGGCCCTGGGCAAACATTTCTTTTGGGCCCCCCCTTTAGCTTATTTTGGGCCTGGCTGGTTCATATGTATGTGTTTTGGCGGCCCTCATTTGTGCAGCACAGCATTGATTTGAATGGGCTGCCATGCCTTTGTTTCCTGCAGAAAAAAGGTGCATTCAGCATTTTAAAAATCGGCCTTGAAATCCATTCTGCTTTTGCACCATGCTACTTACCTGCAGTTCTTGCACCATGCTACTTACCTGCAGTTCTTGCACACACAAACGCACTGTGTTTTTAAAAGCGTGACCTAAACATCTAAAAATGCAGCGAGTTTGACAGTGCGGGAACTGCAGATAAGTCACAGCAGAATGGACAGACAGTGCTGTATTTCATTGCTTGATGGGCATAGGTGTGCCGTGTGCTCAGCCTATTACATGAGGCATCAAATGAATGGGCTGCTGTGCCTGCGCAAATGTGGGCCGCCAAAACACATACATGTGAACCAGTCAGGCCCAAAATAAGCCCATCAAGCAGTTAAATACAGACAGTAATGCCATGTGCTCTGAGGCCTTACTCAGCCTGGACTGCAGGTCTGGTCTGTGATTTGGGGAGTTCCTCTATTTTACACATGGCATGGCCTGGGGTCCCATGGTGCTAAAGCAGAATGGACAGACGGTGCTGTGACCCCATGCCATGCCATGTGTAAAATACAGGAACTTTTTAAAACACTGACCAGTCCTGCAGTGAATCATCAAATATTATAAAGACTTTGGGCACACTCTACAGAAAACTTCTATTTACAATATAGAGTAGCAAACAGTGACATACATTGAGGAGCAGGACATGAAGAAGTCAGCCTCGGGAAGAGCAAACTGGGGATGTTATAAAATCACATTCTAATTCACTTTTATATACAAGCAGCACCCAGTGGCAGGAAGGGAGAAGTGCACGTCTAAAGGGAAGCCAGGGGTTTTGTACATTTTAAAACACTGGGAAGGGAAGCAGTACTGTCACCTGGCTGCGTGCCGCTGATGATTTTCAGCCTGATTTGTGGGCAGCACAGGGGCTTAACGGGCGGCAGGGCCGCCATCAGGAATTATGGGGCCCCTTACACAGCTTCAGGCATGGGCCCCCTGGAGCAGAGAACGGGGGGGGGGGTGCTGCCCCCTTAAATTGAGACACAAAAATATATATAAAAAAAGGGGTGTAGCCATCCGGGCCCTGGGGACCTCTGGGCCCTTTAATAAAAAGAAAAAAAAGAAATTAAAAATTAATATAAAAAATATTTTTTTTTTTAAAAAAGGGGGTTGCCATCTGGGGACCTCTGGGCCCTTTAATAATTTTTATTTTTTTTATAAAAATAAACTACAAAAAAGGGGGGTTGCCATCCGGGACCTCTGGACCCTTTAATAAAAAAATAAAATAAAAAAAATATATTAAAAATAAACACTTATAAAAAAAAAGTGGGGTTGCCATCCAGGGCCCTGGGAACCTCTGGGCCCTTTAATAAAAAAAAATATAAACAAAAATAAAAAAATAAACATTTATAAAAAAAATAAAAAAGGGTGTTTGCCACATGGGGCCCTGGGGACCTCTGAGCCCTTTAATTTTATATATATATATATATATATATATATATATATATATATATATATATATATAAATAAAAATAAATAAAAAAATAAAATATAAAAAAAAAGAAAAAAAAAGGGGGGTTGCCATCCAGGGCCCTGGGGACCTCTGGGTCCTTTAATAATAATAACATTTATATTATATAATATGTATATATATATATATATATATTAAAAGAAATATATAAAAAAGTTTTTTTTTTATAAAAAAGGGAGTCGTCATCCGGGGCCCTGGGGAACTACGGGCCCCTGGGGACCTCCAGACCTCTAAAAAAAATTGTCCCTTTAATAAAAAATAAAATAAAAACATATAAAATAAATATATATTTTTATTTAAAAAAAGGGGGTTGTCATCTGGGGCCCTGGGGGCCTCCGGGTCCCTGGGGACCCCTAAAAAAAATTGGCCCTTTAATAAAAAATAAAAATATATTTTAAAAAATTGGCCGTTTAATAAAAAATAAAATAAAAAATATATAAAATAAATATATTTTTTTTTATCAAAAAAAAAATAAAAAAAGGGGGGTTGCCATCTTGGGTCCTGGGGGCCCCCGGGTCCCTGGGGACCCCTAAAAAAAATTGGCCCTTTAATAAAAAATAAAAATATATTTAAAAAATTGGCCCTTTAATAAAAAATAAAATAAAAATATATAAAATAAATATATTTTTTATTTAAAAATAAATAAAAAAAAGGAGGGGTTGCCATCTTGGGCCCTGGAGGCCTCCGGGCCCCTGGGAACCTCCGGACCACCGGACCCCTAAAAAAAAAAAAAAATAAAAAAAAAAAAAAAATTTTTTTTTTTCAAAGGGGGTTGCTTTGGGCCCCCAACAGTGACAGGGCCCTGGGCAGCTGCCCCTGTTTGCCCTATGGTAGAGACGGCCCTGGCTGTGTACACAGATCAGTGGGGTGATTGGGAGGATGCTGTGCTCTCCCTCATACATTGTACACAGATCAGTGAGGTGATTGGGAGGACGCTGTGTACACAGATCAGTGAGGTGATTGGGAGGACGCTGTGCTCTCTCCTGACCTCATACATTGTACACAGATCAGTCAGTGACTGGAGGAGAACGCGGAGTGCACAGTCTGGTCCCCTCCCGCTCTCCGTACTCCGCCCCGCCCCTCCCCCTTCCTCAGTACACGTAGTCAGTGTGTGTTGGATGTCTGAGTGGCCAGCATGGACCGGGACGGGATGAAGCACCGGGACGGCCGCCCGGAGATGAGCGGCTACAACGTCTATGAACAAGAAAACGATAGGCTGACCGAGAGCCTCCGCCTTAAAGCGAACGCCCTGAAGTCAGTAAGTGTGACTCCCCCGGGCCGCCGTACACCAGAGAGGGGGCTTTGGACTCCATCTCCCATCATGCACCACACACTGCTACAGGCCGGGAGAGGCTGCGGGGCACGCTGGGATATGGAGTCCCCTCATAGTGATTGTGATGTGTTCCAGCTGTGTGCAGCCACAGGTCCTGTGGTCCCTACACTGTGTCCCTTCTCATACACTGTCCCTGCCAATAAAGTAACCTAAACCAAAAAAACATTTTTGATGATTTCCCCTCTACTCTTCTGGTGACAATCTGTTGCATCCCTCACATTTCCTGACTGGAATACTCCCAGGACGGTGCTTAGCGTGTCTGAATCGCCCACAACAAGCGGTGTATTCTCATTGTGTTGCTAAGCCTGCGATTATATGCGGCGTATGTCACTCGCACAGCGTTGGTCATAGTCCTCAGTGATGTTTGTGAACTTCAGTCTCTGAATCAACATTGACAAATCACCTTTCCTTTCCTTACACAGATCAGCTGCGCTCAGTTGGCTGCCCAATGGCCAGAGCATTTTTTTTGCGATTCGGCGCTGCGTCGCTTTAAAGGGGAGGTTCACCTAAAAATAAACTTTTAACATTGCATTTATGACATTAATGACAATTAGAATCGGACGTTTTTTTAAAAAGAATACGTCCGTACATACCGATTCCTATATGCCTTCTCATCGCCGCTTCCGGGTATGAGGGTCGGGGATGGGCGTGCCTAATTGATTGACAGGCATCCGAGCGACGCATACAGCGCGTCACAAGATGCCGAAAGAAGCCGAACGTCGGTGCAGCTCTATACGGCGCCTGTGCACCGACGTTTCGGCTTCTTTCGGCATCTCGTGACGCGCTGTATGCGTCGGTCGGATGCCTGTCAATCAATTAGACATGCCAAACCCCGACCATCATACCCGGAAGCGGTGAGAATGCATATAGGAATCGGTATGTCATTAATGTCATAAATGCAATGTTAAAAGTTTATTTTTAGGTGAACCTCCCCTTTAACTACTTAAGGACCAGCGCACGACAATTTACGTCGACACAATGGCTTCTGTGGGCAGATGGACGTACCTGTACGTTCCCTTTAAGATGGGGTATTGTGGGCATGCGCGGCCGCTGTGAGTCCGATCGCGGGTTCTGCGGACTCGCTATCCACCGGGAGTCCTGCGATCGTCTCACGGAGAGGAAGAACGGGGAAATGCTGATGTAAACAAGCATTTTCCCAGTCTTCCTAGTGACAGGACACTGATAACCGCTTCCTGTAATCGGGAGCGGTGATCAATGTCGTGTCACTTGTAGCCCATCCCACCTACAGTTAGAATCACTCCCTAGAACACACTTAACCCCTTCAGCGCCCCCCTAGTGTTTAACCCCTTCCCTGCCAGTCACATTTACACAGTAATCAATGCATTTTTATAGCACTGATCGGTGTATCATTTACAATAGTCCCAAAATGGCATCAAAAGTGTCGCAGTCACGATAAAAATCGATGATCATCTTCATTAGTAGTAAATATATATATGCCATTAATGCCATTAATTTATCTCATATAATTTATAGACGCTATAACTTTTGCGCAAACCAATCAATAAATGCTAATTGCGATATTTATGATTTTTTTTTTACTAAAAATAGGTAGAAGAATACGTATCGGCCTAAACTGAGGATTTTTTTTTTTAAATATATATTTGTATAAAGTAAAAAATATTGCTTTTTTTTTTTTTTAACCACTTAAGCCCCGGACCAATATGCTGCTAAATGCCCAGAGGCGTTTTTACAATTCGGCACTGCGTCGCTTTAACAGACAATTGCGCGGTCGTGAGACGTGGCTCCCAAACAAAATTTTGCGTCCTTTTCTTGCCACAAATAGAGCTTTCTTTTAGTGGTATTTGTTGACCTCTGCTGGTTTTTATTTTTTGCGCTATAACCAAAAATAGAGCGAAAAAAATCAATATTTTTTAATTTTTGTTATAAGAAAAATCGAATAAACAAAATTTTAGTCAAACATTTAGGCCAAAATTTATTCAGCCGCATGTCTTCAGTAAAAAAAAATCGGAATAAAAAAAAAACTAGCTACCTAGCGGCAACAATGACACTAATACAGCGACCAAAAAAACGATCGCTTAGTGACACTGGCAATAGGGAGTGAAAGGGTTAACTAGGACGGTGATCAAGGGGTTAAATCTTTATTAGGGGGGGTACGGGGGCTACCCTGAACCTAACACTAACTGCCTGACACACTAACTGTCACACTGACATTAAATGCAGTGATCAGTAAATATATGATCACTGCAATCAGTGACAGTGTGACAGGGGGGGGGGGGGTGATCGGAAGGGGTTAGTGTGTGGTGTCAGTGTAGTGTTTGTGCGACTTACTATGTGAGTCTCTCTCCTCTCGGCGGATTGAAAATACCGCCGAGAGGAGAGCTGACATCACTTCCTCTGCCAGTGTTTACATTACACAGGCAGAGGAAGTGACACACGGAGGCTCAGGGGATTGGCTGGGAGCGATCACGAGGGGGCGGACAGAAACCAACAGCCGCCCCCTCGTCCTGGATCGCTCCCGGAGGTAAGCCGCTCGCTGCACGCAGCAGAGTGGGTCCCGATCGGACCCCCGACCTGCTAGAAGGCAGGGACGTATATATACGCCCATCTGCCTGTGCGTGCCATTCTGTGGAGGTACATAGTCGTGCGGTGGGCGTTAAGCGGTTAATTGTCGCTCTATTTTTGTTTATAGCTCAAAAAATAAAAACCGCAGAGGTGATCAAATACCGCCAAAAGAAAGCTCTATTTGTGGGGAAAAAAAGGACGCCAATTTTGTTTGGGTGCAACGTTGCACGACCGCGCAATTGTCAGTTAACCACTTAAGCCCCGGACCATTTGGCTGGCCAAAGACCAGAGCACTTTTTGTGATTCAGCACGGCCTCGCTTTAGCTAACAATTGCACTAATAAAAAAATGCAGAGGTGATCAAATACCACCAAAATAAAGCTCTATTTGTGGGGGAAAAAAGGACGCCAATTTTGTTTGGGAGGCACGACCGTGCGATTGTCAGTTAAAGCGACGCAGTGCTGAATCGCAAAAAGCCCCAGCCAAATGGTCCGGGGCTTAAGTGGTTAGCTGACAATTGCACATCGTGCGGCATTGTACCCAAACAAAATTGATGTCCTTTATTTTCCCCACAAATAGAGCTTTCTTTCGCCATCTCGATTCACCTCCCGCGATCTCCAGGCTGGATTACCGCAATTTTTTTGGGTCTCCCAGGATGTAGCCTGGACCGAAGGAGAAGCCGTCAGCAGCAGAATCTGTAATTGGCAGAGACGTAAGACACTGTCCTCCATTGGTTTTAACAAAGCTCTTTGGATAACGTGATTGGCCCCTGGCTGTAACTTCCTGTGGCTGTGATTGGATAGTGCAGGAGGAAAGTGTGCAAGTGGAGAAGCTGCATCCTTGTAATGGAAAGCGGACACCGAGGGAGCCTGGGACGTGCAGCCTATGGCAGGGAGGTGATGTGTGGTAGCTGGAGAGGAGCCCCATCCGCTCACACAATAAGGCTGCGCAGGGCGTAATGCTTACGCGTTTCACTCGTGACCGAGCTTCTTCAGAGCAGTATAATGATGGCGGCTGGTCGGCAAGTGGTTAAAGAGCGAGCATAGCCAGGACTGGATAGGAGTGCGTGTCAAAGACTTTGTTTTACTCAGAAGGTGGGTTCCCAGAGGTCAAAGGTCATGGGGGGCGTGGCTGACCCACCCTCACCAAAGTGCACCATCTACCCCAACTAAGTCTGGGAAAGCGTTTTGCCAAATAGCATAGTTACATTGTTCCAGCTTTTACCAGTGTAACCATGTATACACCATACCTAGCTGACCCCCCCCGTAAGTTGGAAATCGTCACTACTACAGTGATCTCCGCTTCCTGGTCCTGTGCTAAGCAGCTGCTCCATTGCATTGTGAACATACAGTCGAAGATCATCTCCTTGGTACGGGCGCAATTCATTTTCTCAATTAGAAGAAGTGGAGATGCAGGAAGGTGATGTCACACTCTTCACCTCGTTCTTCATGCATCCTATACATTAAGGTAAAAATCACCTTGCACTGTCCAGCCCCCCAGAACCCCCCTTCCCCCATTTTTTACTTACCTGAGCCCCGAATTTCCATGGGTGTGATCCCGCGTTGCTCTCTCTGCGGCTTCTCGGCTCTTCATTGTATAGATTGATAGCAACGCAGCCATTGGCTCCTTCTGCTGTCAATCAAATCCAGTGATGAATAACACCTAGAAGAGTGAAACACGCTGACAGTTTCCTTGCTCCCATAGTGTCTCTGTTTGCTGTATTCTGTGTTTTTAAAGAACACGCTGAAAAAACTGCATCCACTTTATTCATAATCTTTAAAACACAGAATACAGCAAACAGAGACACTATGGGAGCAAGGAAACTGTCAGCGTGTTTCACTCTGCTAGAGCTTATTCATTAGTCAGGAGTATACTCCAGCAGAGTGAAACACGCTGACAGTTTCCTTTCTCCCATAGTGTCTTTGTTTGCTGTATACAGTGTTTTGAAGATTATGAATAAAGTGGATGCAGTTTTTCCAGTGTGCCGCCCTTTGGATCCTATTTCACTTGTTTCATATGACTGGATGAGTGATACTTGCACCTGAATACACAGGAGGTGAAAGAGAGGGCTTGTGTGACACACCCTCATGGAGCAGCAGCGGCATACACATTTAGGGGGTTGTAAAAGTACAATTTCCTTTATCTTAGTGCAGTCCTTCTTCATGCCAATTTTGATTGGGAGCCACGTTGCACGACCGCGCAATTGTCCGTTAAAGTGACACAGTGCCGAATAGCAAAAAGGGGCAAGGTTCTTAACCTGCATATTGGTCTGGGTCCTAAAGGGGTTGTAAAGGATTTATTTTTTTCCCTAAATGGCTTCCTTTACCTTAGTGCAGTCCTCCTTCACTTACCTCATCCTTCCATTTTGCTTTTAAATGTCCTTATTTCTTCTGAGAAATCCTCACTTCCTGTTCTTCTGTCTGTAACTTCACACAGTAATGTGAGGCTTTCTTCCTGGTGTGGAGTGTCGTGCTCGCCCCCTCCCTTGGACGCCCACTAACACACAACTCCTTTCTCTATCTGCAATGTAGAGAGCGTCCTGACACTCCTGCTCGCCCCCTCAAGAGGCTTTCTCCGCACCAGGGAGAAAACCTTGCATTACTGTGTGGAGTTACAGACAGAAGAACAAGAAGTGAGGATTTCTCAGGAGAAATAAGGACATTTAAAAGCAAAATGGAAGGATGAGGTAAGTGAAGGAGGACTGCACTAAGGTAAAGGAAGCTATTTAGGAAAAAAAAATTGTACCTTTTACAACTCCTTTACCCTATAGGGAAAGTACGTCCTATTTTTAAAGATGGATATCTTGGTAACGGCAGCAGCTGCTGCCACAACCGAGGTATACATCTTTGCAGTGGGCGGTCCTGTACACGATAACTGCCGTCTCTGCGGCAAATCGCCGTTATCGGTGGTGGGAGAGGCCCCCCCCCCCGCTCTCCTGCGCCCTCCGCCGCTTACCGTAGCAGCGGAGGCAATCGGGTCTGTTCGGCTCCTCAGCGTGAGGGAAAAATTGCCCCCACCCGTCCCCATAGCTCTGCTGGGCGGAAGTGACGTCAAAACGTCAGTCCCGCCCAGCGTCTTAAACAAACATTTTTTTTTATGTCATTTGAAAAAAATTACAGTTTATTTTTTTTGCATTTAAGCCTAAATATGAGATGTGAGGTCTTTTTGACCCCAGATCTCATATTTAAGAGGACCTGTCATGCTTTTTTCTATTACAAGGGATGTTTACATTCCTTGTAATAGGAATAAAAGTGATAATTTTTTTTTATTTCAGTGTAAAAAATTATAAACTAAATTAAAATAAATAAGAAAACAACATTTTTTTTTTTTTAAAACGCCCCATCTCGACGAGCTCGCGCACAGAAGCGAACGCATACGCGAGTAGCGCCGCATATGAAAACTGTGTTCAAACTAAGTGAGGTATCGCCGCGATCGTTAGAGCGAGAGCAATAATTCTAGCCCTAGACCTCCTCTGTATCTAAAAAAATGCAATCTGTAGAATTTTTTTAAACGTCGCCTATGGAGATTTTTAAGGGTAAAAGTTTGACGCCATGCCACGAGCGGGCCCATATTTTAAGCGTGACATGTTGGGTATCATTTTACTCAGCGTAACATTATCTTTCACAATATATTAAAAAAATTGGGCCAAATGTATTGTTTGTTTTTTTAATTTAAAAAAGTGAATTTTTTCCAAAAAAAGTGCGCTTGTAAGACCGCTGCGCAAATATGGTGTGACAAAAAGTATTGCAATGACTGCCATTTTATTCTCTAGGGTGTTATATATATATGTATAATGTTTGCGGGTTTTAAGTAATTTTCTAGCAAAAAAAACAGTTTTAGTCTCGTAAACACCAAATCTAAAAAACAGGCTCGGTGGTCAAGTGGTTAATCTATGTATTGTACTTCTAACTTCCTCTTTGACGCGACAACTCGGCTCTGAATACCTAAGCAAGTGGTGTCAGCCCTGCCTATTTATTTTCTGATGAATTTAAAAAAAACACAGACACCTCCTCATCCCCCCCCCCCCCCCTTTTCCATCTCCGTACCCCCTTCTTGTGTCCAGGCAGAGAGTACAAGGAATTATCAGATCACAGGTTTTCTAGCAAAACATATATATTTTTTTTGCACCTATAAAATAGATATAACAAACTACTCAATAATCAAAATGAAGCAAACAAAAAAAAAAGTTCATTTTGGAGGTTACAAACTGTAACATTTTTGTTTTGTTTTCTTTACTTCTTTAGCTTTCCATTGATATTGGTACAGAAGTGAAATACCACAACAAATTACTGGGAGAGATGGTGAGTATTTTGTACCAGATCTGTATCTGTTGGATGTTGAACGTTTGGATCTGATTGGTGTCTATAGGGAATGAAGTAATTTTTTTTT
This sequence comes from Rana kukunoris, assembly GCA_029574335.1. NCBI lineage: Eukaryota > Metazoa > Chordata > Amphibia > Anura > Ranidae > Rana > Rana kukunoris. The sequence continues at coordinate 29,388,852 of CM056053.1, forward strand.
AGTAGGTATACAGTAAGACATCAGAAGTTCTTGGAAAGAAGTTGCATAGTCTAGTTGAAAAAAAGACACTTCTAGTTCAACAGAAGGGGGAAACAATTATACATACAATCCTGGGCTGTGTGATTGGCGGACTGGCTAAGGGATTCATGGTGTCTGTTCTCAGCCCCCCTTCACACCACAACCCCCCCTTTACAGCACAGCCCTGCTTTATATCAGTGTATTCAGTTCACCCCCCTCCCCCCAGTGCAGTCCCCTTTACATCAGTGTCCCTTTTACATTACTGGGACTGTGATGTAAAGGGGTCACTGATGTTAAGGGGACTGCAATCATTATAGTACCCCTTTATGTTAAATTGCCCCTAGCCATCACAGCCTCCTCCATCCCAGTGCCCCTGCAGTCTCTCCCCATTCTAATCTCTGTCTCCCCTGCAGAGGACTCTTACCTTTGACAGGGCAGAGGCTGTGCTCAGTCTGTGTGTCCTCTTCTGGGTCCCCTGCCCGCCCTACAATGTCATCCTATCAGCAGGGCAGGGGGGTGGAAGGAGCTCTCAACTCTAATCTGCAGAATCTCCCGCCCCCTGCCCTGTTGATAGGATGACTTCATCAGCCAGGCAGGTGGAGGAGCTGGGAGAGGACACCCGGGCATGGTGCACAGCGGGTGGTGAGTGGCGACCATGGTCTGTGATAGGGCCACGCAGACCACGGCCGCCACTCACATCCCACTGTGTGGCCATGTCATCAACAGGCCGGTCTGCGGCCCTGGAGTCCCCTTATCTAAGCCTTTCAGAAGCCTCCTGTGGACTTGCAGAGAACAGTGTACTGACTGATCTTCCCTGAGCATGCTTTGGATCAGGGGTCACCAACCTTTTTTGCAATGTATGTGAATGCATGGAGGGCCGCATTCACCTGCTTATAAATGAAGATAATAATAATCCTAACATAGTAATAATAAAAGTACAGGTTTACCTCACTTTAAGGTGCTTCACTAATACAAAGCCAGTTCACCCTGAGGGAGCATATGGTCCCTGTCCCCAAGTAAGGGGTCCCTAATTTCCCCCCTTTTGCAGTGTCCTTTGTCCCCCTTTACATCCCCCCTATAGTGTCCCCCCCCCCCTGTGCCCCCCAAAGCAGTCCTTTGCCCCCCATAGTGTCGGCAACCAATCACCTGCTGTTTTTAATACCAAAAGTTAACTTCAGCGGTTCCTACCCCATCCAGCCCTGTGATATCAGCCGCTGTACAATGAAGAGGATAGTGGCAAACGTGTTCATAGGCTGGGTGCCCGTGAGATAATCACGAGCACTAACAGGCCAGACAATTAGCGGTGGCAGGCCGGTTGTGACTTGCAGGCTGCCGAGCCCTGCTTTAGATGCATACCAGCCCATGGGGATCTTCTCCGGGGCACTGCAGGGGGCATTTGTGATTTTGGGGTTCTGTGTGAACCAAACTCTGTAGCTGGCTGACTGATTCCCATTTAATTTTCAATTCCAGGATTCGGACTTTGACAACACAGGCGGTATCCTGGGCTCCACGATGGGCCGACTGAAAGCCCTCTCCAGAGGCAGCCAGACCAAACTTCTTTGCTATATGATGCTGTTTGCTCTCTTTGTCTTCTTTGTCATTTATTGGTATGTGAAGCTTAGGTGATGATTTTGTATATATTTTTTAATTAAATATTGTGCCACTGTTGCAAGTCTTGTCTTTTTTCATAACCTATTTAATTTAAAGTGATATTAAAGGTTGGATTTTTGTTAATAATAAACATGTTATACTTACCTACTCTGTGCGGGTCAACCGCTCCTGGCTCATCCCTTTTTCTGAGTCCCCCCCCCCCCCATATAGCAAGCTGAAAAGGGGCGCCTGTGTGTGCTCGCTCCTGATACCCACTCTGTGTCCACAGGGCTCAGGTATGTATTTGGAGGAGGGGGAGCTGCATGCGGTTTTTAGCCGCTTCCCTATTGGCCACAGTATATATACACGTTGAGGTAGGGAAGCGGTTGTACCGGGATCATGATTGAGGCTACAACTATGATCCCGGTCACATTTTCTAGGGCCGGCGATTCTCTTTAATGTAAAAGTACTCCGAGCAGCTGGGCAGTCGCTGGAATACGTTTACAGGTTGCGGAAAGGGGTCCCACCCCCCCCCTCCTGGCCCCACATTTACAGGTGGCGGAAAGGGGTCCCACCACCCTCCTGGCCCCACGTTTACAGGTGGCGGAAAGGGGTCCCAGCCCCCCTCCTGGCCCCACTGTTTCAGCAAATGTGTATGCTGTTCTCCCTCCCCTCCACCAGCTGGCACCCGCCATGTCTGTCCACCAGGTGGGGGGGGGACACCAGTACTGGTGTATGAAAGCAATCTGGCGTCAGCGCAGCCGTCCGACTGCTTCCACTTGATAGGCAATCCTGGTGGCCGCAGCCACTGAATTGTGTGCGAGACCCCCACTGCCAGGTCCGAACGATGTACGGCCTGCCAGTCAAAGGGTTTAAGGAAACTCGCAATGGTACAACAAATGGGAGCTACTATTGCACATCTCTATTTTTACTGTCCTCATCATCCTGGCATAAGTACCTAATAATAATTGACCAAACTGAAACCAGACGGGTACTTGTAGTTGTTTTTTGCTTACCACTTCCTGTGCTTAATTTTTTTTCCTGCATGACAACTCACGCAGCATCCTGTCTGAGTTATCAAACTGCTGCGTTACAGTGGAAATATCTAATTTAAATCAATACTGTTGAGCCATAAGTGACCTTTATAGCTTTAGAATACCTTGTGCTGTCAGATAGAGTTAAATTCATTAAGACTGCAGATAGCAATAACAGATGGCCCCCCTGGTTTGTAATTTATCCCCTTGCAGCAACTATCATTAAATTGCAGGCCATGGTCTGGGCACAGACTGAGCAATACTTCTGTCCGGACCGTCATCCAGCCAGTCTGAAGTGCCAGCTCCCTGTTGCTCAGCAGTCATTGGTTGCTAGGACGCCTGCGATGCCAGCAAGAATCAATGAAAGGAATTCATGGACAGCCGCACACCAAAATAAACCTGAAAAGGTAGCCTTTATTGGTATAAAAAGCACTACAAAACACAGCAAGCAGTGGGATAAAAAGTTGACGCGTTTCGCACAAAGATGCAGTGCTTAGTCATAGCTACCTGCGGTCCCAGCAACCAATGACGTCACATGTACGCCCTGCCCCCTTCAGCAAGGTTCTCAGTGCAGCTCCCATGTCCTGTAGCTTGTTGCCTCTCCCAGCTTTCGCTCCCTGCCCGCCCAAAAGGTGAGCTGTTTAGCGACATGTTGTTATGCTAGATACATGCTGTTGTGCTGTTTACAGGGGCATGCTGATAGGCACATATTGTGGAAAAGGGCACTCTAATGGGCACATATGGAAAGGGGCACACTGATAGGCACAAATTATGGAAAGGGGCATTCTGGTGGGCACATGTTGTAGAAAGGGGCACTCTGATGGGCACATTGTGGAAAGGGGCACTCTGATGGGCACATTGTGGAAAGGGGCACTCTGATGAGCACATAATCTAATTGAACAAGTAAAAAGGCGCAATGCTTGACAAAGGAGCGTGGCTACCGTACCATTTGTAGCACGACCCGTTTAGAAACGCGTTGCATACTAGCAACGTCATTATCCTGTGCCACGCTGTTTTTGCTGTTCAAGCCTCGTTCTGGTTCCTACACCGCACGGCCGTTCGCCATCCTTGCGGTCACCAGACAGGATTATTAAGCTGCAGCTGTCTCCCACAGGCTCTGACAACTTACCGCCCTTAGCCTCCCTGGAGCCTGATGTGCTGCACTTTGCCAGCAAGAAGCAGACTCTGATGCCATGTACATACGTCAGAATTTCTGACAACAAATGTTCGATGTGAGCTTGTTGTCGGGAAATCCGACCGTGTGTACGCTACATCGGACATTTGCTGTCTGAATTTCCGACAACAAATGTTTGAGAGCTGTTCTCAATTTTTCCGACAAGAAAAAAGTTCTTGCTCGGAACCAAGCAGAAGAGCCCTACTTTCGGAATTGCCGACAACATTTGTGTGAGTGTGTGTATGCAAGACAAGTTTGAGCCAACATTCCGTCTGAAAAAAAATCCACGATTTTGTTGTCGGAATGTCCGATTGTGTGTACGCGGCATTAGACTTGTACTCCCATCTGCTCAGCCCATAGATACACTCAACTTTACAATCTTCCATGTGAGTGGATATTGTTTTTGTATTAAAGTGTTTATGATACATACTCAGAGGCGCCCCTCTCCTTGTCTGGCACATAATATAAAGAGGCACTCTGGGCACATGCTATAGAAAGGTTAACTCTGCTGGGGACATACTATGGAAAGGGGCAAGCTGATGGGCATATAATGTGGAAAGGGGCACTTTGATGGGCACATACAATAGAAAAAAGGACTCCGATTGGCACATTTTATGGAAAGAGGCCCTCTGATGGTGGAAAGGGACACTGATGGGCACCTATTGTGGAAAGGGACACTGATGGGCACCTATTGTGGAAAGGGACACTTTGATAGGCATACTATTGTGGAAAGGGACACTGATGGGCATATACAATGGAAAGGGACACTGATGGGCACCTATTGTGTAAAGGGACACTCTGATGGGCATATACAATGGAAAGGGACACTGATGGGTATATACGATGGAAAGGGACACTGATGGGAACCTGTTGTGGAAAGGGACACTCTGATGGGCACCTATTGTGCAAAGGGACACTGATGGGCATATACGATGGAAAGGGACACTGATGGGCATATACGATGGAAAGGGATACTGATGGGCATCGAGGTACTGGGCCTGATCTGCTACCGTTGTGGGAACCTCTCCATGAAGATTCAGCCTTTTGCCCAATGTCAGACGTGTCGGGTCTACTCGTTTATGGCTGTGTCGCCCACCTTGGCCGCGAAGGAGTATCGGGCGAATCTTCTTACCGCTGCTCTCACCGCGGAGGTGGAACCTACGTGGCCGGAGCCATCCCCGTCAGTGTTGGTAGTGGATCCGGAAGTCAATGACCCCAAGGTGATCTCCATATCGTCCACACTCACCTTGCCGTCGGCGGCCTCGCCGCTTTCCTCGCTGGAGGCGAATCCCGAGGATGTTCCGGAATTGAAAAGTGTTTTATCAAGTGTGTCAAGTTCATCGGATGTGACAAACCCTCGAAGCGAACCCGCTTCGGAGACGACAGAATCTTCCTCTACATTCTCCTGGTGGCACGCTTGTGCAAAGAGCAAGCCCACACTGGTTTCCCTCAGTTGTGACCGAGATCTGCCTGTCGGAAATCCGCCATCCCTGGAGGAGTGGTGTTTAACGGATTTTGACCTATCGCCGGAGAAGCCAGCGGATGATGATTGTAGTTCCCGCTCGGAGCCAAAAGACATGGAGAAATCCGGTGCTCCCAGCCGACCGAGTTTCCGAGTCTGACCTAGGGAGTGGGTGAGTCAAGTTTTACCATAGTTGCTGCCCCAGATGCATTGGTCTTACCGGGTCGCAGGGACCCAAAGACTCTGCCGAGACTGGCTCGTTTGCAGTGTGTGGTGTCTCAGATAGTCGCTGCCGAGTACGGGTATAAGTACCCCTATGTGCCTCCTTCCCTCCTTTGCCAAGTCGACCGGGAGCGAGAGACTTGGTGTCAGGAGGCTATTTGGTCGTATCTGAAAGCACCTGGTGTTCTAGTGGGTGCCGACCTGAGGCTGTCTAAGTTGGAAGCCAGATTTGAGGAGTGTCATCACAATTGGAGTTGGGGCCGTCGTCTTTTCCGAGACCGTGTTGTGTTAAAATGTCCCGGTAAGGAAGACAAGATTTTCAAGGTGAAGATCACCACAGCGGGGGGAGATATTATCTGGCTGCCAGACCCCCAATTCTAATATTGAAAAAAAATGTATATCTGTTGGAGTTTTGGTGTGCGAATTATGGGAAGTTACGGACAAGTATGCCCCCCATTCAGTGTGATGTGAAGGTTCTCCAAGTTCCCCCCCCCTTACTCCCCTGGAACCATAAGGCCTCTTGTGTGATAAACTTTCGGGAGGGGTTTGGGTTCAGTCAGTTAGGATGGTGAGGGCCCTTGTGCAAATGATACCCTGGAACCATTGAAATCAAGAGAAACAGAAAGAGGACATTTCAGCTCTTTGCAGCCACTTCCGCACCTTTTTGAGTTTGTGTAGACTGTTGCAGTGCCAGGGCGCTGACCACTGGAGGCAGTGTTCTGCACCGCAGAAAGACAATGGGAAAGCATTGTATGTTAGATTCATTGCATCTTTATGCTCTGTTTTTTTGTATACACGTATATACCGTATTTATCGGGGTATTGCACGCTCCAGCGTATAGCGAGCACCCCTAAAGTGGACCTGCATTCCTGTAAAAAAAAAAAGATTTTAGTACTTACAGTTTTGGTGTCTTGCGTGGCGTCCATCGGTGGCCTCGTCTGGTCCAGCGTCCGTCTGCGGCTTCGGTGGTGTCCTCCTCGTCGGGTCCGGCGTCCTTCTGCGGTGTCCTCCCCGCTCGATCCCCGCTTCCCGCGCTGAATTTGAATTACTGCGCCGGCATATACCGAGCGCAGTACACTCGTGTATAGTCGGGCAGGCTCGGCTCCTCTCGCGGTCATGTCCTGTGCGTCCAGGACGTGACTGCGAGAGAAGCCGAGCCTGCCCGACTATACACGAGTGTACTGCGCTCGGTATATGTCGGCGCATTAATTTAAACTCGGCGTGGGAAGCGGGTATCGGCGTATATCGCACACCCACGATTATGCCCTGAATTTCAGGGCAAAAAAGTGCGTGGTATACGCCGATAAATACGGAATAATACTTATTGATATGACCCCCCTGGAGTGGAGGGAAGTTTTGTGCTCAGGCTTGAGTTCACAGCTTCACTCCTGCTTCGGGAGTGTAGATGTAGATACCGTTTTATCTTGTATATTTAGGAATACATATATTTTTGTTTTTGTAGGATTTTGAAATTGCCCTAATCACCAATGCTGCGGAGACTGTTGGAGAGTTTTTCCTCTCGCTGGGCATGCTGGGGAGGGGTATATCTGGAAGGGAGGTCAGGTGTTCTGGGTCCTTTTTGGCATTCCCTGTGGGGGGTCCCGGAGTCGGGGTGCGGCATCCACCTTTAGGGTGTGCGCACCCAGGGACCCCGCCGGTGTGGCCCATCCGACCAATATCTGGGCTCTGCTGAGTCTCGGTCGGAGATGAATCTGACGGGACCCCAGTAGATGGCTGGGTTCCTGAATGTCGCCGGGAGGATCCGGTACTAGGGCCATAGACAGGTACGCTTTGCTGTCACATGGTGCCGGACGCACGGGAAATAGCTGGGAGGATTTGCTCTGTTCGGGTGTCGAAAAAACTATTCAGATTACATTGGCCTGTGGCAGAGGCCTAGAGCCGGGTCAGAGAGAGAGACCCATTCCTCCTAGCCTGCGTTGTGACGGCGACGTGTGTGAATTGGCGCTGTCTGCGACCGAGTTGCGATGTGTGCTTATCCCGGCCTGACATCAAGAATCTCTCTCTCTTGTTCATCAACATGTCCTTCTTCATCGAGTTGATGTTTGGCTATGTTGGCCTGGAATTAAAGCATAAGAAAATCTTTATTGCCTGTCTGGACATTCAAGTTATTGCAAAGTGTTGTGGTGCATCCCTAGACCAAGCAAGGGTGACTTAAACATGCCGGTCCCATCATAAAGGGGGAGGGGGAGGAAGGAAGCCCACATCAACCACCATCCAACCCTTTTCTCTTTAATAACGGTGCATCCGCCCATAGTGATCGGCCAACTGCTGCCTCTTGGGATGCCCATGTCACACATCCCAGGAGACAGTGCTTCAGTGAAGGACAACGTATCGCATTCTTTTAACCCTGGGTACAAGTTATTTTGGACCAGACCTGCACATGCACGAGATCCCAGGGGGTGTCATCAGGGGTATACAGAAAAAACTCCTGCGCACGACTGGATTGTCCAACAATTATTCAATATTTCGCATTGAAAATACCAAAAACGTCAAGAACAGTAACAGTGGCCTTGCTGCCCTTCATGGATAGGGAATATCCTAGTAGAGAACAGAACTACTGGGCTCTGATGAAGATGTCCTTGTCGCCTCGAAACACTTCAGCCGGCAGTAACACACCTCTATCCCCCCTATTCTGGAGTGTGGTTCGAGGGGTATCTACCACATCATTGTTGATAAGCCTACTATGTTATTTCCCTTGTGAGTAGTTTTCCATTATTATTTTATTTTATTAAACTGTCAACGGTAACACACTAGGCTGGTGCGCCTTTCTTTCTCTTCTTTTTTTGGTGTCATCAGGGGGCTGGCTGTGGGAAAAAAAAAGAAAGCAGTCAACTACTTCAGCCCCGGAGGTTTTGGCTGCCCAATGACCAGGCAATTTTTTGCGATTCGGCACTGGGTCGCTTTAACTGACCATTGTGCGGTCGTGCAACGTGGCTCCCAAACTTTGAGTTCTTTTTTTCCCAAAAAATAAAGCTTTCTTTTGGTGGTATTTGATCACCTCTGCGGTCTTTATGTTTTGCGCTATAAACAAAAAAAGAGCGACAATTTGAAAAAAAATATATATTTTTTACTTTTTGCTATAATAAATATCCCCAAAAAAATATATAAAAAAAACTTATTTTTCTCAGTTTAGGCCGATATGCATTCTTCTACATATTTTTGGTAAAAAAAAAATCGCAATAAGCGTTTATTGATGGTTTAGCGTTAAAAGTTATAGCGTCTACAAAATAGGGGATAGTTTTAGGGCATTTTTATTGTTATATATATATTTTTTTTACTAGTAGTGACTGCGATATTGCGGTAGACACATCGGACACTTTTGACGCGATCAGTGCTATAAAAATGCACTGATTACTGTGTAAATGACACTGGCAGGGAAGGGGTTAACTAGTAGGGGCCGTGGAAGGGGTTAACTGTCTTAGGGAGTGATTCTAACCGCGTGGGGGCTGGGCTACCTGTGACAACACTGACCACTGCTTCAGATGACAGGGAGCAGACAATCGGTGTACTGTCACTAGGCAGAACAGGGAGATGCCTTGTTTACACAGGCATCCCCCTGTTCTGCCGCACTATGAATGAATGAATGAAGAACTTATATAGCGCAGCACATGCAAATTAAATCGCCTCTGGGCACTCGTTGTTCCTGTCTCCTTTGATATCAAAAGAGCAGAGTTTTGATCTTTCTTCTAAAGGCCAAGTGGTTCTCCTCCAACCGAATGCTGGTTGGTAAAGCGTTCCATAGTCTGGGACCCTGGAGCACAAATCTTCGCTCTCCTTTGGACTTGTATCTGGCCTTGGGTATTTGGAGTAGATTTTGGTCGGTGGATCGCAGAACGCGATTGGAATTGTGAGATTTTATTTTTTCACATAGAAATTGGGGGGGCCTTCCCATGGATGCACTTATGGGTAAGACAGAGTGCTTTAAAAGAAATTCTGTCCTTTACTGGCAACCAATGAAGGGCTCTCAGTGAAGGTGAGATTGATTCCCATGTTTTTTTCCCAGTCACAAGTCTGGCGGCCGTATTTTGAACGACTTACAGACGAGAGATTTGGTACTTCGGGAGTCCAAGAGGGCATTTGCATAGTCCAGTCTGGAGTTCACAATTGTTCCCACCACGGCTGCTATGTCTTCTTTAGGAATAAGTCTGCATAGTAGGCAGGGCCGGCGCTACCACTAGGCGGATTAGGCAACCGCCTAGAGTGCACTGCTGCCTAAGGCGCTCGGCCGGTGTTTACCTCCAGGCTGTCATCATGTGTAAAGCCATGCCGCATGGCTCTCAGCTCTCCGCTTTGACATTTTTAGAAACCACGCAGCAGACCCCCCCCAACAGGGCGCTCTTCTCTCTGATGTCCAGCAATCCCCTCTCCGTTCTGAGATCACTCCCCGAGTCCTACCCCTCGTGTGTGCTCCATCTAATCCACCTCCAGCATGTCTGTCCCAATCAGCTTCACAATTCTCCTGTATCCCACCCCTCGTGTGTGCACCATCCAATCCGCCTCCAACATGGCTGTCCCAATCAGCTTCACACTTCTCCGAAGTCCCGCCCCTCGTGTGTCCTCCATCCAATCTGCCTCCAGCATGTTTGTCCCAATCAGTTTCATGCTTCTCCCTCCTGTGTTTGCTCGTCTGTGAAGGGGAGGTGAGCGGGAAGATTAAAACAAGCAGCTAACAAAATGATGAAATGATGAACCAGCCCCTGGGGACAATGCCAAGTGAGTGAGCACTTCCACTGACCAGACCCTGCTCTCTCCTCTCTGACCTTTCTCTTTCTGTGTCTGATTTCTCTCAACCCCTCTCTCTGAGCCCCTCTCTCTCTCTCTTTCTATGAGCCTCTCACTCTGAGCCCCCCTCTCTCTCTCTCTCTCTCTCTCACTCTGAGCCCCTCTCTCTCTCACTTTGAGCCTCTCACTCTCAGCCCCCTCTCTCTCTCTCTCAGCCCCCTCTCTCTCTCTCAGCCCCCTCTCTCTCTCTCAGCCCCCTCTCTCACTCTGAGCCCCTCTCTCTCTCACACTCTGAGCCCCCCTCTCTCTCTCACTCTGAGCCCCCCTCTCTCTCTCTCACTCTGAGCCCCACTCTCTCTCTCTCTGAGCCCCCCCTCTCTCTCTCAGCCCCCCTCTCTCACTCTGATCCCCCATCTCTCTCACTCTGAGCCCCCTCTCTCTTACTCCGAGCCCCCTCTCTCTCACTCTGAGCCCCCCCCTCTCTCTCTCTCTCTCTCTCTCTCAGCCCCCCCTCTCTCTCTCTCTCTCTCTCTCTCTCAGCCCCTCCCTCCCTCTCTCTCTCTCTGAGCCCCCCCCCTCTCTCTCTCTCTCTCCCTCTGAGCCCCCCCCTCTCTCTCTCTCTGAGCCCCCCTCTCTCTCTGAGCCCCCCCCTCTCTCTGAGCCCCCCCTCTCTCTCTTTGAGCCCCCCTCTCTCTCTCTCTGAGCCCCCCCTCTCTCTCTCTCTGAGCCCTCTCTCTCTCACTCTGAAGCCCCCCCCTCTCTCTCTCACTCTGAGCCCCCCTCTCTCTCTCACTCTGAGCCCCCTCTCTCTCACTCTGAGCCCCCTCTCTGCCCCCTCTCTCTCACTCTGAGCCCCCTCTCTGCCCTCTCTCTTACTCTGAGCCCCCTCTCTCTCACTCTGAGCCCCCTCTCTCTCACTCTGAGCCCCCTCTCTCTCACTCTTGAGCCCCCTCTCTGCCCCCTCTCTCTCACTCTGAGCCCCCTCTCTGCCCCTCTCTCTCTCACTCTGAGCCCCCTCTCTTTCTCTCTCTCTCTCTCTGGCCCCCCTCTTTCTCTCTCTCTCTCTGGGCCCCCCCTCTCTCTCTCTCTCTCTCTGCCCCCCCTCTCTCTCTCTCTGGCCCCCCCTCTCTCTCTCTCTCTCTCTGGGCCCCCCCTCTCTCTCTCTCTCTCTGGGCCCCCCCCCCCTCTCTCTCTCTCTCTCTCTCTCTCTGGGCCCCCCTCTCTCTCTCTCTCTGGGCCCCCCCCCCTCTCTCTCTCTCTGGGCTCTCTCTCTGGGCCCCCCTCTCTCTCTCTCTCTGGGCCCCCCTCTCTCTCTCTCTCTGGGCCCCCTCTCTCTCTCTCTCTGGGCCCCCCTCTCTCTCTGGGCCCCCCCTCTCTCTCGCTCTCTCTCTCTCTCTGGGCCCCCCATCTCTCTCTCTCTCTCTCTGGGCCCCCCATCTCTCTCTCTCTCTCTCTGGGCCCCCCATCTCTCTCTCTCTCTCTCTCTGGGCCCCCCATCTCTCTCTCTCTCTCTCTCTCTGGGCCCCCCATCTCTCTCTCTCTCTCTGGGCCACCCATCTCTCTCTCTCTCTCTCTCTCTCTCTGGGCCACCCTATCTCTCTCTCTCTCTCTCTCTGGGCCACCCTATCTCCCCCCTCTCTCTCTCTTTCTCTGCCCCCCCCCCTCTCTCTCTCTCTCTGGGCCCCCCCTTTCTTCCCCTCTCTCTCTCTCTCTCTGGGCCCCCCTCTCTCCCCCTCTCTCTCTCTCTCCTCCCCCCCCCCCTGCCAACCAGTCTGTTTGCCAACCAGTCTGTTTATCTCCTGTTTCAACTCCTTCCTTCCCATCATCTGCCTATACATTGATGTATTACTTGATTAACTTTATCAACTTAAAGCAGTATTAAAGCAAAATATTATACTGCAGTTTACCAATTCTTAGATGGGTGGCTGCATTAGTTTTGTTTTTAGGTTTTCTCTTTCATATTCTCTTCTGTATATCTGGTGATCCTTCTAGTAAGTCTGCTTTTCAAAAGAAAGAGCTGGCTTGCACATGTAGCAGTTATAGGGTTGAATCAAACAATTTAACAGTGGCAATGGGGGTGGAGCCAGAGGGGGCGGTAAAATGAGGTTCCGCCTAGGGTGTCAAAAATCTTTGCACCGGCCCTGATAGTAGGCGCAGCAGATGGTGAGATCCGCTGACTACTGACCCTATTTGTGCGTCCATTGTCATGTAGGTGTCAAAGATGACCCCAAGACTTTTGACTTTGGTGCTAGAGGTGATGATTTGGCCCAAAATGGGCGGGGGGGTCCAGGTTGTTGCAAGTTGACTCTTCCGACTGGCGTGAAACAGGAGAAGTTCTGTTTTTGAGCCGTTGAGTTTAAGATAACTCTTTGTCATCCATCAAAGAGAGGCATGTCTCTAGACTGAGTTGATGATCCTTTTTGTTGCAGATGCGAAAGTACAATTGTGTGTCATCTGCATAAGAGTGATAAAGTAGTTTTTGGCTAGTGATGATTTCAAAGAGAGGGCAGAGGTAAATATTGAACAGCACCGGCGACAGGGGGGATCCTTGGGGGACCCCGCATGACACCATGCGTTTTTCAGAAGTGAACGGTCCTAATTTCACTATTTGTGATCGGTTTTCCAGAAAGGAGGAGAACCAAGGTAAATCACATTCCGCGACTCTGGCTACTTCAGCTAGCCGAGTCAGTAATAGTTTGAGGTCTAACGTGTCAAACGCTGCGCTTAGGTCCAACAGTACCAGAAGACAAGATTCTCCTTCGTCTGTGGCCTCGAGAGCGTCATCCCATATATTGAGCAGTGCTGTCTCTGTCCCGTGCCTGGGACGGAAACCCGATTGAAAAGGATTGAGCAAATTATGGGTGTCTAGATGCTGTTGCAGCTGTTGTACCACTACTTTCTTCATTATCTTGGAGAAGACATTCAGGCCTGGTATGGGGCAACGATGTTCAGGGGCCTTGGGGTCAAGGGTGGGTTTCTTTAAGATAGGTTTGATTATGCCTTGTTTCAACAGGGTGGGTACTATGCCTTCCTTAAATGATTGATGATTGATAAGCTGCTTGATAGGTGGTGCCAGAATATCGGCGCATTCCTTCAGCAGTTTAGTGGGAATAATGTCATTAGGCGCCGTGCTATTTCGTCAATGATGTTTTTGGTAGCCTCAATGGAGATGGGTTTTAGGGTAAACCTCGTTGACTGCGGCCAATTTGTATGAGAATTGAGTGTAAGACTTGGGGGAGGACTGAGGGGGGTACTGTTTTACTGAATGCTTTCACGGATCCTTTCAATTTTGTTAACAAAATAATCCGATAATTCACTGCAAAATTCGTGGGTGTCAGAATTGGGGGCTTCCAGAGAGACCGGATTCATGATCTGGGTGACAAGCTTGAAGAGTTCGCGGGGGCGGTTTAGGGCATTATTAATGATGTTAGAAAAAAAAAAATTTTGGCCTTGAAAATTTCTTTGTGGTATTTTTTTGATACTACCTTATAGATTACGTGGTTTTCCAAGCTGCTTCAGCTCTTCTGCGCTCTTGCTTTGTCAACGCCAGCTGGTCGTTAAACCAGCCAGCGTTGTTTTTCCGGATGCAAGTTTTGCGTTTGGGTGCTACTACGTCGGCTGACTGTAGTAACGCTGAGTTGATGGCATCCAGGGTTTCATGAATTTGATTTGATGCGGTTTACAACCGCTTTAAAGTAAAAAATATAGTTGTATTTTCAACATTTTCGCTCTTTTTTTGTTTATAGCACAAAAAATAAAAACCACAGAGGTGATCAAATACCACCAAAATAAATCTCTCTTTGTGGGGAAAAAAGGACATCAATTTTGTTTGGGTACAACGTCGCATGACCGCGCTATTGTCAGTTAAAGTGACAGTGCCAAATCGCAAAAAAATGGCTTGGTCATTGGGCAGCCAAATCCTCTGGTGCTGAAGTGGTTAAGCAGATAAGAGAAGCAACAAAACATCTGATTTTTATTTCTTTTTTTCTCTCCCCTTTTTTCTTTTTATCCTAAAGGAGCATTTATTGAAAACAGAAACTAAAAGCTATAAAAAAGAAACATAAAAGTTAATTTAAAAATGAGAGATATGGTCTCCCCATCAGTGTAATGTTTTCCTATGGCAGGATCCCATTGTGTAATGGTCGTTTTATGATGCCAGGCAGAATGCCCAGACTACACCAGAAAGGGATTTTGAGCTGGCGAAATCTATATGTGAGTAAATATTTTTTCAGCATCAATGTTGAGTTGCAGGGAAGGAGCTCAGCAGGAGTTTCACTTTGGAAGCAATTATATTAGAAAGTTGTAATTAATAGAAACATTATGCTTTCCTTGTGTATGAAGCCATTACATGAAATAATAGGTTCGCTTGTGTCGGTTCCGCGGGGCGTGAATGTATTATGCCGTCTGGGATGCCCAGCTGGGAAAAGACTTGGAACGTGCCCCAAACCGCTACAGCAAATTACATATTTCAGGGCCTTTTTGTGAAGACTGTCACAAGAATTGCCTTCCATTTAGCTGAACTTTGCCAAATGTTGCTGCTAAATTTAACTCATTTCTTTTTCTTTGAATATAAAAAAAGTAATGTGGTGTCAAAAATTGATGAAAAATAAACAACATAATACAATAATAAAACGGTAATATTCGTGAAAAATGTCAGATCCAAAAATGAAAGTTCCTTCAGCCTCTCTCTACTGAAAATAATTGCCTGGTACTAAATTATCAATGATAAACTTTGTAAACAGGTGAGAGCAGTCTACTCTTCAAATAAGATTTAGCATTTTTATTTTTTACCCATAAATTATACAACTTGATCCCAAATTTTGGACAATTTTGCTAGTAGTAGTCATGTTGATCATTACCCTATTCATGCCTGAGGGTAATGACATTACCTTAACCGCTTGCCGACCGCCACACGGCTATAGACGTCGGCAGAATGGCGCGGCTGCACCAAAGGACGTGTATACGTCCCCTTAAGAAGCGGCATTGTGGGCGCGCGTCCGCCGCAAGCACCGTGACTCCGACCGTGGGTCCTGTGGAGATACCCGTGATCGTTAGGGTGACCACATTTCCAAACTACCAACTGCAACGCTCATGTGCTATACAGAGCTTCAGGACAGACTGGATCCTTCCTAAAATTCCAGGAAGAGATCGCCGAAGCCCTTCTGTTTCCAGACGGTGCTTTGCCCCACATTCCCAACACAAATGCAGTGAGCCGGCTGCATGAGAGGCATTTTCCTTTTATCATCCCTGGTACCCCTACCCAAAGAACCCGCCAAAGAAGATGTCGTGTCTGCAGCAAACTCGGATTTAGGCGTGACACCCGCTTTTATTGTCCCGACTGTCCTGACCAACCTGGTCTTTGCATTGGTGTATGTTTCAAACGCTACCACACACTAGTTGAGTTTTAGCGTAGGGTACAGCACCACACAGTCCTAGGCACAATGACACAGGGTTTCGGAAGATGTGATGACCATCACATTTTGAGAGACCATAATCTTGAACGTTCAGTTTACAGTTTATAAAAGTGAAAAAAAGTGGAAAAAATTAAACTCACACAAAAACACAAAAAAAATATAAAATAAAAAATCCAAAAATAGTTGTGGTTGTATTTTTCTCCTCTCTTTGTTGTTCTCTTATGTTCACTCTCTACTGTCTACTCACTATTGTTTTATATCTATTCTCTCTAATTTGTTTTTATAGTATTTGCTTTGCAGGTATTGTATGTTATACTGTAATGTTTGTTTTATTGTTAACCATCATTTACTTAGCAGGTACGCCATTTAGTTGCATCGCGGATTTATTTAGCGTGACAGCAACAGCGTTTGCTCCCACGATATATAAAGCCACGACTCCAACACTGTGGGAGGTGATTTCACCACCACAGCTAAAAAAAGAGCATATATGCCGAAGCATGGGGGCATTAGGGGTGGAGGAGCGACTTTGCTCCTAATGCCGCATACATACGATCGAAATTCCGTCGGAAGCTTTCCCGTGGAAAAGTTCAACCGTGTGTACGCAGCATAACTTTTTTTGAGGGAGGATGCCCCCATGCTTCGGCATATATATTTTTTAGGCACAGGTTGCGTTAATTTATTTTTTACTGTTTTTTTATTTTTTGGTATTTGATTTGCAGGTATGGTATGGTAAGATCTTACTGTTAGAATGTAATATTACTTTGTTTTAATGTTAACCATCATTTGCTTAGCAGGTACGCCATCCAGTTGCATCGCCGATTTATTTAGCGTGACAGCAACAGCGTTTGCTCCCACGATATTTAAAGCCGTGTCTCCAACACTGTAGGAGGTGATTTCACCACCACAGTTAAAAAAAGAGCATATATGCCGAAGCATGGGGGCATTAGGGGCGGAGGAGCGATTTTGCTCCTAATGCACGTACATACGGTCGAAATTCCGTCAGAAGCTTGTCCGTGGAAAAGTCCGACCGTGTGTATGCGCCATAACTTTTTATGCAGCGTACATACGTCTGTGAGCGGCATAACTTTTTTGAGGGAGGATGCCCCCATGCTTCGGCATATATAACTGGTGCATGTATGCCCATCATTAGAAGTGGGTGGATGAAGGGAGGTATTCTAATGGTGGGCATACCCACCGATCAATCAATTTTTTTCGTTCAGCCAACAGGCTGAATGAAAAAAAAAAGATTACAATACATGTCCAACAAGAACCATCAACGTATGGTATGTTGCTGGACTTTGAATGGTTATACCAGAATGATGCCTGTGGGTTTAGGTATCATCTTGGTATCATTCTCTTCAGCCAGCGGTCGGCTTTCATGTAAAAGCAATCCTAGCGGCTAATTAGCCTCTAGACTGCTTTTAAAAGCAGTGGGAGGGTATTCCGCCCCCTCGGATATAAACTGCGCCATTGGGAAAGTGGGAAAACATTTTATCACACCGATCTTGGTGTGGTCAGATGCTATGAGGGCAGAGGAGAGACCTAGGGTCTGATAGACCCCAATTTTTTCAAAAAAGAGTACCTGTCACTAACTATTGCTATTATAGGGGATATTTACATGCCCTAAGATAACAATAAAAATTATAAAAATAAATAAAAAAAGGAAGGAACAGTCTAAAATAAAATTAAAAAAGCAAAATAAATAATAATAAAAAAAAAAAAAAGCACCCCTGTCCCCCCCCCCTGCTCTCACGCAAAGGCGAACGCAAGCGTCGGTCTGGCGTCATATGTAAACAGCAATTGTACCATGCATGTGAGGTATCACCGCGAAGGCCAGATCGAGGGTAATAATTTTAGCAGTAGACCTTCTCTGTAAATCCAATGTGGTAACCTGTAGAGGCTTTTAAAGGCTTTTAAAAATGTATGTTGTTTGTCGCCACTGCGCATTTGTGGGAAATTTTAAAGTATGTCATGTTTGGTATCTGTGTACTCGGCCTACGATCATCTTATTTATTTCATGAAATATTTGGGCAATATAGTGTGTTTTAGTGCTTTAAAATAAAAAAAAGTGTATTTTTTCCCCAAAAAAATTGTTTAAAAAATCGCTGCGCAAATACTGCGTGGAAAAAAAAAATGCAACACCCACCATTTTAATCTGTAGGGCCTTTGCTTTAAAAAAATATATAATGTTTGGGGGTTCACATTTCTTGCAAAAAAAAAAAAAATGTTTTTATGTAAACAAACAGTGTCAGAAAGGGCTTTGTCTTCAAGTGGTTAGAAGAGTGGATGATGTGCGACATAAGCTTCTAAATGTTGTGCATAAAATGCCAGGACAGTTCAAAACCCCCCCAAATGACCCCATTTTGGAAAGTAGACATCCCAAGCTAATTTTCTGAGAGGTATATTGAGTACATGGAATATTTTATATTTTGCCACCAGTTGCTGGAATATGACAAACTTTTTTTTTTTTTTTGCACAAAGTTGCCACTAAATGATATATTGCTCAAAATGCCATGGTTATATGTGGAATTACACCCCAAAATACATTCTGCTGCTTCTCCCGAGTAGTGTTGCTCACGAATATTCGTATTGCGAATATTCGGCTCGAATATGGCATATTCGAGTATTCGCGATATATTCCGAATTTCGTGGTGAATATTCGCTATTTCGAATATTCGAATTTTTTAAAAAAAAATTTAAGGACAGATCACATCCTAGACATCCCCGTCGACGTGTAAAAGCATTGCTGGTATGATTAGAGACCTTGGGCCGAGTAGCTGCAGCGATCCTTTTATATTACCGAATATTCGCAATGCGAATGTGCGTCACTAGGCTTATCGCGCGATCATTGTATATTGCCGAAAAATTCGCAATGCGATTACGAGACAGTAGCGATATCGCGCGATTATCTTTTCTTCCGCCTCAGAACGATTATTTCAGTTTCATTATTAAAATAGATCACATCCTAGTGATCTCCTTCGACGTCTAAAAGCATTGCTGTTATTATTAGAGACCTTGGTCCGAGTAGCTGACGCGATTTTTTTATATTGCCGAATATTCGCAATGCGAATATTCGGCAATAGGGATATTGCGCGATTATTTACTCCGCCCTTCTGCATCAGAGCCAATCAGAGTTCTCCTTCCACACTCGTCATAGGTTAGCAACCAATAGGAACCTGCCTGTATGGGCATTATATAAGGTCACTCCCAGCAGCATTTCATTGCAGATCCAGAACTTGGCTAGAGAGTGTGGAGACTGTTTCTGTGTTGCTGGTATTTTGCATCTTGCATCATCATCATCAGCATTGTCCTTTATGGTTGCTATTTGCTACAGTACTTACTGATTCCAGTGGATATTTTCCAGCTCATAATCCTAAACTGATTTTTTCAAAGCAATACACCCAAGAGCTTTTTTAAAAGCTAATTTTTGTTTTGTGCTCTGTTGTTCAACTTCTGTTAGTGTAGTAAGTAGCAGCTTAGCTATTGACTGCTTCCTATTGCTTTAATTGCAGATATTCCAGATTTCCTGATTTCTGAAAGGCCCAAGAGATTTTTTAAAAGCCCCTTTATTTTTCTGCTGTGTTGTTCAAATTCTGTTAGTTCAGTAAGTTGCAGCTTAGCTATTGACTGCTTCTTATTCATTTAATTGCATATATTCCAGATTTCCTCATTCCTTAAAGGCGCAGGAGCTTTTTTAAAAGCTCTTTTTTTTTCTGCTGTGTTGTTCAACTTCTGTTAGTGTAGTAAGTTGCAGCTTAGCTATTGACTGCTTCTTATTGATTTAATTGCAGATATTCCAGATTTCCTCATTCCTTAAAGGCGCAGGAGCTTTTTTAAAAGCTCTTTTTTTTTCTGCTGTGTTGTTCAACTTCTGTTAGTGTAGTAAGTTGCAGCTTAGCTATTGACTGCTTCTTATTGATTTAATTGCAGATTTTCCTGCTTCCTGAAAGGCCCAAGAGCTTTTTTAAAAGCTAGGTTTTGTGTTGTTCATTTTAGTTAGATTTCTGTATAGTAAGTGTACATACTGTTGGTGTACATTTATTGCAGCTAGCTTACTTTAGTGTGTGTTTAGTGTCTGTGTTCTGTGTTAAAAAAAAAAAAAAAAAAAAAAAAAAGTTATTAGTTAGTGTTTCTTTATTTTTTTGTAGTTGTAGTCCTTGTCAGTTAGTGTTTAAAAAAAAAAAAAAAAAGTAGCCTTAGTTTATAGTCATATACGTTTGTGTAAGCAGTTAGTGTTTGTTGAGTGCATTTCTTTTTATTTTTGGTAGTTCTTGTCTTTGGTGTACTAGTTTTATTAAAGTTTAGTAGCTGTCTGTGTACGTCTTTGTCTGCGTGCCTGTCTTTTAAAAAAACACCAAAAAACATTTTACACACATTTCCCTCCCCCAATAAAGTTTACCCCCCCACACACACACATCAGCAATTATGAGCGGCATCCGTGGCCGTGGCAGCAGGGGTAGGGGAGTTACTCCCAGTGCTGGGTCGCTGCCAGCACGGGGTACCTCTCGTGCCCCTACTATTGCTAGAGGATCAGGTGGAAGGGGAGTCCGCCTCATGCGTGATTTTTTTGCATCTGGCAGCCGCCCCATATTGCCATCTCAGGCTCAAGGAGTGGTGGACTACATGGGGCACAGCAGTGCCACTGAGTCGTCGGTCCCGACTCACAGTAGTTCCACTATTACACCGTTGCCTGTATTACCCCCCCCCAGCCCCCAAGAGTCCAGCATCTTACTGTTCGACAGCGACAGTGAGAGGGATGTCTTGGTGGAGGCCATGCATCGGGCAGAGCTCCCGCTCTGTCCTGATGGTCAGGACCTTTTTGAAGGGATGGACGATGAGTATGGGATACCTGCCGTCAGTATCCCAGAGACATCCCTTCAAAGTGGTGGTGCTGTTTTGGTGCAGGAAACATCAGCACCTAGTCAGACCCAGGCGTGGGTGAGGGAACAGCGGAGCCAGGCTATCGGCTCCATGTCAGCTGGTTCCCTCATACCACAACATCACAGCCCTTGGTCTGACATCTCTGGGGGCGAGGAGGGTGACCCATCATGGTTGCCATCTGTCTCGTCGGCTCACTGCGACAGTGACGACGGGGAAGGTAGGCACCCTGTGGAAACGGTGCGCCAGGTCACCACCAGGGAGACCAGCGTCAGGGTCTCCACTGGAGATGGCAGCAGGAGGTGTCAGCAGCAGCAGCAGCAGCAGCAGCAGCAGCAGCAGCAGCAGGCAGCTCCACCTGTGCGTACCGAGTCCCAGCAGATGCAAGTCAGCGTTACCCCATCTGACGGGAGGGTGACGCTGAAGTCACCTGTCTGGGCCTACTTCACCCTGGTGGCAGACAACCCTCTAGTGGCCATCTGCCGGATCTGTTCAGTCAGGGTGAAGAGAGGGAAGATTTTGGCTCGGGTGGGTACCACAGCCCTGAACCAGCACCTGAGGATAAATCACTGGCGGGTGCATGACGAAATGAAGCGTGGTGGTGGTAGCAGCGCCACCACCACAAGTGAGCAGGGTACAGCAGCCCCTGCCACAGCTTCATCTCTTCCCAGCAGGTCATGCCCCCCCGCTCCCTCTACTAGTGGTACTGGTACCGGCAACCAGACCTCTACTTTGACAGCACCCTCCGCGTCCGTGTCCCGCACTGCCGTCCGGCGCCAGGCGACTATTTTCAGACGCCTTTGAACGCAACACTCCCTTCTCCACCGGAGACCGACGTGTGCGTTCCCTCAATGGGCTCCTGGCAAGGGTTATTGCCCAACATCTTCTTCCCTTCAATATCGTTGACAGCAACCCCTTCAGACAGATGTTGGAGCAGGCCCAACCCCAATGGCGTGTCCCCAGCCGCCATTTCTTTGCCAGGACTGGTGTCCCTGCCCTACACCAGCACATTGTGAAGAATGTAACCCTGTCGCTGGATCACGCTGTCAGTGACAGGGTGCATCTGACAATGGATGGCTGGACCAGCAGGCATGGGCAGGGGCGCTACATAAGCTTTACTGCCCATTGGGTTTCCCTCCAAGGCGCCGGGGAGGGATCGGCGGCAACAGATTTTGTGGTGCCGCCCCGGGGTGTCCAGGGGAGAACTGCTGGTCTCCGTCAAGCCTCTGTCTCCGCAGCTGCTGAGCCTCCCAGCAAGCGCCCCCGTAGCTACTCAGGTGTGGTGCACGTGCGCTGTCAGGCCGTGCTCCAGCTTGTTAGCTTAGGGGACCGGAGACACACTGGACAAGAAGTGCTGACCGCACTTCAGGCTCAGGTCCAGAAGTGGCTGACACCACGAAGGCTCCAGGCAGGTATGGTTGTCTGTGATAACGGCAGCAACCTACTCTCCGCCCTTCAGGCTGGCAGTCTGACTCACGTGCCCTGTCTGGCACATGTCCTCAACCTAGTGGTGCAGAAGTTCATGCGCACCTATCCTGGGTTGAGTGACATTGTGCTAAGGGTGCGTAGGATTGCCAGCCACTTCAGGCGCTCCCCAACCGCTACCGCGTCCCTGTCCAAGTGGCAGCGGGTCAACAGGCTGCCCCCTCACAGGCTGATTGTGGACAGTGTAACGCGGTGGAACTCCACCCTCCAAATGCTGGAGAGGTTGTGGGAGCAGCGAAGGGCGGTGAGGCAGTACCTGCTGGAGCAACCCACTGCCGGCCCAGCATCAACACTCCCGTACATCACCTGTGCGGAGTGGGGGCAGATACACCAGGTCTGCCAGGTGTTGGGCCCTTTTGAGCAGGCGACCAAGATGGTCAGCAGGGAGCATGTCGGCCTTAATGACGTGCTCCCTATAGTGTTCGTGCTGGAGAGGACACTAGATCGCCTGCTCCAAGCTGGGGAGAGTGCCTTGGTGGAGCAGGAGGAGGCAGCACTGCTCCACCGAGACCAGGGCCAGGACGAGGAGGAGGAGGAGGAGGAGGAGGATGATGATGATGAGGACGAGGTTGCTGGTGTCGTCCTGGAGTCAGGGCCTGGCCAGGAGGGACAGCAGGTGTTGGGGGCACCGATAGTCCGGGGGTTGGGCATCTCTGAGCGTGATCAGCAGCGCCTCAGGGAAGAAGAGTCTGACCTCATTGACCTGGGCAGCAGTGAGGAGTCACAGCGGGCTGCGCTCTTCCCCATGGCTGCCCACATGCTGAGATGCCTCAGGAGGGACCCCCGGGTTAAGACCATCAAGGGCAGGGATGATTATTGGATGGCCACCCTTTTGGATCCCAGGTGCAAGGGGAAAGTGGAGCAGTTCATCCCAGCCAGTCGGAGACAGCGCCGGATGGAGGAACTGCAGGCAGGCATTGTCAGCCGTTTGGAGCAGGCAACTCCCCGTCCTCCAGTTGTCACCCCTCATCTCACCCAGCAGGTGTCTGCACCCAGCAGCAGCCGAGCAGGGGACCTAATGGAAGAGATGAGGATGTTCTTCCAATCGGATCAACCCAGTACCAGCAGCAGCAGAAGCAGTCACCACCAGCGTCTGGCCCACATGGTGGCAGATTACATGGCGTCCGCCGGTGCTTCGGAGAGTATGAATACCGACGACCCCATGGAGTACTGGGTTGCCCGATTGGACACCTGCCGCGAGCTCGCTCAGTATGCGCTGGAGCTATTGTCTTGCCCCCCCTCCAGCGTACTATCTGAGCGGACATTCAGCGCGGCAGGTGGGGTGGTCACGGACAAGAGGACCCGTCTGTCCACAGACTCCGTGGACAGACTCACATTCATAAAGATGAATGAGTCCTGGATCGGCGGTGACTTTCTGGCACCCGCCGTCGGTTCAGGGCACTGAAGGGTCCCTTGTCATGCATTCCCTGATCTATTTACACTGCTGCAAAAAATTATTTGAACACCTGAGTAAATCAATGTAAATATTTGGTAGAGTAGGCTGTGTTTGCAATTACAGCGGACAAACCTTTCTTGTAGTTTTTCACCAGCTTTGCACACACTGTAGGAGGGATATTTGACCCACTCCTCCACACAGATCTTCTCTACATGAGTCAGTTTTCTGGGCTATCGCTGTGAAAACCCGAGTTTGAGCTCCCTCCAAAAATTCTCTATTGGGTTTAGGTCTGTAGACTGGCTAGGCCACGCCAGAACCTTGATATGCTCCTTACAAAGCCACTCCTTGGTTATCCTGGCTGTGTGCTTTGGGTCATTGTCATGTTGGAAGACCCAGCCTCGACCCATCTTCAAAGCTCTAACTGAGGGAAAGAGGTTGTTGCCCAAAATCTCGCAATACATGGCCCCGAACATCCTGTCCTTATTATAATGCAGTAACCCTGTCCCATGTGCACAAAAACACCCCCAAAGCATGATGCTACCACACCCATGCTTCACAGTAGGGATGGCGTTCTTGGCATGTTACTCATCATTCTTCTTCCTCCAAACACTGTTAGTGTAATTATGACCAAACAGTTATATTATGGTCTCATCTGACCACATGACTTTCTCCCATCAGTCCTCTGCATCAGTGAAGACACCTATGTCACAAGTTATTTGCCACTATATACTACTATTACCACTGCTGCTGCTGCTGCTGTTCATGGTTGCTCTTTCCCGAGTCATTACACACTATATTGTCTACTGCTACTAATACTGCTGCTGCTCACGACACCTATGTCACTAGTTATTTGACACTACGGACTACTATGGTCACTACTGACGCTGTAAAGTCCTGCCCACATGTTTAGATGTACTATGTCTGCAGTCTCTGACCATCTCCTGTACTATGTCTGCAGTCTGACCATCTCATGTACTATGTCTGCAGTCTGACCATCTCATGTTACATGAGATGGTCAGACTGCAGACATAGTACAGGAGATGGTCATAGACTGCAGACATAGTACAGGAGATGGTCAGACTGCAGACATAGTAAAGGAGATGGTCAGAGACTGCAGACATAGTACAGGAGATTGTCATAGACTGCAGACATAGTACATGAGATGGTCAGACTGCAGACATAGTACAGGAGATTGTCAGAGACTGCAGACATAGTACATGAGATGGTCAGACTGCAGACATAGTACATGAGATGGTCAGACTGAAGACATAGTACATGAGATGGTCAGACTGCAGACATAGTACATGAGATGGTCAGACTGCAGACATAGTACAGGAGATTGTCAGAGACTGCAGACATAGTACAGGAGATGGTCAGACTGCAGACATAGTACATGAGATGGTCAGAGACTGCAGACATAGTACATGAGATGGTCAGACTGCAGACATAGTACAGGAGATTGTCAGAGACTGCAGACATAGTACATGAGATGGTCAGACTGCAGACATAGTACATGAGATGGTCAGACTGAAGACATAGTACATGAGATGGTCAGACTGCAGACATAGTACATGAGATGGTCAGACTGCAGACATAGTACAGGAGATTGTCAGAGACTGCAGACATAGTACAGGAGATGGTCAGACTGCAGACATAGTACATGAGATGGTCAGAGACTGCAGACATAGTACATGAGATGGTCAGACTGCAGACATAGTACAGGAGATTGTCAGAGACTGCAGACATAGTACATGAGATGTTCAGACTGCAGACATAGTACATGAGATGGTCAGACTGAAGACATAGTACATGAGATGGTCAGACTGCAGACATAGTACATGAGATGGTCAGACTGCAGACATAGTACAGGAGATGGTCAGAGACTGCAGACATAGTACAGGAGATGGTCAGACTGCAGACATAGTACATGAGATGGTCAGACTGCAGACATAGTACAGGAGATGGTCAGAGACTGCAGACATAGTACAGGAGATGGTCAGACTGCAGACATAGTACATGAGATGGTCAGAGACTGCAGACATAGTACAGGAGATGGTCAGACTGCAGACATAGTACAGGAGATGGTCAGAGACTGCAGACATAGTACAGGAGATGGTCAGACTGCAGACATAGTACATGAGATGGTCAGAGACTGTAGACATAGTACAGGAGATGGTCAGACTGCAGACATAGTACAGGAGATGGTCAGAGACTGCAGACATAGTACAGGAGATTGTCATAGACTGCAGACATAGTACAGGAGATGGTCAGAGACTGCAGACATAGTACAGGAGATGGTCAGAGACTGCAGACATAGTACAGGAGATAGTCAGACACTGCAGACATAGTACATGTCTGCAGTCTGACCATCTCATGTACTATGTCTGCAGTCTGACCATCTCATGTACTATGTCTGTAGTCTATGACAATCTCCTGTACTATGTCTGCAGTCTGACCATCTCATGTACTATGTCTGCAGTCTATGACAATCTCCTGTACTATGTCTGCAGTCTCTGACCATCTCCTATACTATGTCTGCAGTCTATGACAATCTCCTGTACTATGTCTACAGTCTCTGACAATCTCCTGTACTATGTCTGCAGTCTCTGACCATCTCCTGTACTATGTCTGCAGTCTATGACACTCTCCTGTACTATGTCTGCAGTCTGACCATCTCATGTACTATGTCTGCAGTCTATGACAATCTCCTGTACTCAGGGCCGTCTCTACCATAGGGCAAACAGGGGCAGCTGCCCAGGGCCCTGTCACTGTTGGGGGCCCAAAGCAACCCCCTTTGAAAAAAAAAAAAAAAAATTTTTTTTTTTTTTTTTTTTTTTTTTTTTTTTTAGGGGTCCGGAGGTCCCCAGGGGCCCGGAGGCCCCAAGGGCCCAAGATGGCAACCCCCCCCCCTTTTTTTTATTTATTTTTAAATAAAAAATATATTTATTTTATATATTTTTATTAAATTTTTTATTAAACGGCCAATTTTTTTAAATATATTTTTATTTTTTATTAAAGGGCCATTTTTTTAGGGGTCCCCAGGGACCCGGAGGCCCCCAGGGCCCCAGATGACAACCCCCTTTTTTTATTTATTTTTAAATAAAAATATATATTTATTTTATATATTTTTATTTAATTTTTTATTAAAGGGCCAATTTTTTTTAGAGGTCTGGAGGTCCCCAGGGGCCCGTAGTTCCCCAGGGCCCCGGATGACGACCCCCCTTTTTTATAAAAAAAAAACTTTTTTATATATTTCTTTTAATATATATATATATATATATATATATATATATATATATATATATATATATATATATATATATATATATACATATTATATAATATAAATGTTATTATTATTAAAGGACCCAGAGGTCCCCAGGGCCCTGGATGGCAACCCCCCCTTTTTTTTTTTTTTTTTTTATATATTTTTTTTTTCTTTTTATTTTTTATATATATATATATATAATTAAAGGGCTCAGAGGTCCCCAGGGCCCCATGTGGCATACACCCTTTTTTATTTTTTTTATAAATGTTTATTTTTTTATTTTTGTTTATATTTTTTTTTATTAAAGGGCCCAGAGGTTCCCAGGGCCCTGGATGGCAACCCCACTTTTTTTTATAAGTGTTTATTTTTAATATATTTTTTTTATTTTATTTTTTTATTAAAGGGTCCAGAGGTCCCGGAAGGCAACCCCCCTTTTTTTGTAGTTTATTTTTATAAAAAAAATAAAAATTATTAAAGGGCCCAGAGGTCCCCAGATGGCAACCCCTTTTTTTAAAAAAAATATATTTTTTATATTAATTTTTCATTTCTTTTTTTTCTTTTTATTAAAGGGCCCAGAGGTCCCCAGGGCCCCGGATGGCTACACCCCCCCCCCCCGTTCTCTGCTCCAGGGGGCCCATGCCTGAAGCTGTGTAAGGGACCCCATAATTCCTGATGGCGGCCCTGCCGCCCGTTAAGCCCCTGTGCTGCCCACAAATCAGGCTGAAAATCATCAGCGGCACGCAGCCAGGTGACAGTACTGCTTCCCTTCCCAGTGTTTTAAAATGTACAAAACCCCTGGTTTCCCTTTAGACGTGCACTTCTCCCTTCCTGCCACTGGGTGCTGCTTGTATATAAAAGTGAATTAGAATGTGATTTTATAACATCCCCAGTTTGCTCTTCCCGAGGCTGACTTCTTCATGTCCTGCTCTTCAATGTATGTCACTGTTTGCTACTCTATATTGTAAATAGAAGTTTTCTGTAGAGTGTGCCCAAAGTCTTTATAATATTTGATGATTCACTGCAGGACTGGTCAGTGTTTTAAAAAGTTCCTGTATTTTACACATGGCATGGAATGGGGTCACAGCACCGTCTGTCCATTCTGCTTTAGCACCATGGGACCCCAGGCCATGCCATGTGTAAAATAGAGGAACTCCCCAAATCACAGACCAGACCTGCAGTCCAGGCTGAGTGAGGCCTCAGAGCACATGGCATTACTGTCTGTATTTAACTGCTTGATGGGCTTATTTTGGGCCTGACTGGCTCACGTGTATGTGTTTTGGCGGCCCACATTTGCGCAGGCACAGCAGCCCATTCATTTGATGCCTCATGTAATAGGCTGAGCACACGGCACACCTATGCCCATCAAGCAATGAAATACAGCACTGTCTGTCCATTCTGCTGTGACTTATCTGCAGTTCCCGCACTGTCAAACTCACTGCATTTTTAGATGTTTAGGTCACGCTTTTAAAAACACAGTGCGTTTGTGTGTGCAAGAACTGCAGGTAAGTAGCATGGTGCAAAAGCAGAATGGATTTCAAGGCAACTGATTTTTAAAATGCTGAATGCACCTTTTTTCTGCAGGAAACAAAGGCATGGCAGCCCATTCAAATCAATGCTGTGCTGCACAAATGAGGGCCGCCAAAACACATACATATGAACCAGCCAGGCCCAAAATAAGCTAAAGGGGGGGCCCAAAAAAAATGTTTGCCCAGGGCCCAAACCATATTAAAGACGGCCCTGCCTGTACTATGTGTGCAGTCTATGACAATCTCCTGTACTATGTCTGCAGTCTCTGAACATCTCCTGTACTATGTCTGCAGTCTATGACAATCTCCTGTACTATGTCTGCAGTCTGACCATCTCATGTACTATGTCTGCAGTCTGACCATCTCATGTACTATGTCTGCAGTCTATGACAATCTCCTGTACTATGTCTACAGTCTCTGACTATCTCCTGTACTTTGTCTGCAGTCTGACCATTTCCTGTACTATGTCTGCAGTCTGACCATCTCATGTACTATGTCTGCAGTCTGACCATTTCCTGTACTATGTCTGCAGTCTGACCATCTCATGTACTATGTCTGCAGTCTATGACAATCTCCTGTACTATGTCTGCAGTCTCTGACCATCTCCTATACTACGTCTGCAGTCTATGACAATCTCCTGTACTATGTCTACAGTCTCTGACAATCTCCTGTACTATGTCTGCAGTCTCTGACCATCTCCTGTACTATGTCTGCAGTCTATGACACTCTCCTGTACTATGTCTGCAGTCTGACCATCTCATGTACTATGTCTGCAGTCTATGACAATCTCCTGTACTATGTGTGCAGTCTATGACAATCTCCTGTACTATGTCTGCAGTCTCTGAACATCTCCTGTACTATGTCTGCAGTCTATGACAATCTCCTGTACTATGTCTACAGTCTCTGACAATCTCCTGTACTTTGTCTGCAGTCTGACCATCTCATGTACTATGTCTGCAGTCTGACCATTTCCTGTACTATGTCTGCAGTCTGACCATCTCATGTACTATGTCTGCAGTCTGACCATTTCCTGTACTATGTCTGCAGTCTGACCATCTCATGTACTATGTCTGCAGTCTATGACAATCTCCTGTACTATGTCTGCAGTCTGACCATCTCATGTACTATGTGTGCAGTCTATGACAATCTCCTGTACTATGTCTGCAGTCTATGACAATCTCCTGTACTATGTCTGCAGTCTCTGATCATCTCATGTACTATGTCTGCAGTCTCTGACCATCTCCTGTACTATGTCTGCAGTCTATGACAATCTCCTGTACTATGTCTGCAGTCTCTGATCATCTCATGTACTATGTCTGCAGTCTCTGACAATCTCCTGTACTATGTCTGCAGTCTATGACAATCTCCTGTACTATGTCTGCAGTCTCTGATCATCTCATGTACTATGTCTGCAGTCTCTGACCATCTCCTGTACTATGTCTGCAGTCTATGACAATCTCCTGTACTATGTCTGCAGTCTCTGATCATCTCATGTACTATGTCTGCAGTCTCTGACAATCTCCTGTACTATGTCTGCAGTCTATGACAATCTCCTGTACTATGTCTGCAGTCTGACCATCTCATGTACTATGTCTGCAGTCTATGACAATCTCCTGTACTATGTCTACAGTCTCTGACAATCTCCTGTACTTTGTCTGCAGTCTGACCATCTCATGTACTATGTCTGCAGTCTATGACAATCTCCTGTACTATGTCTACAGTCTCTGACAATCTCCTGTACTTTGTCTGCAGTCTGACCATCTCATGTACTATGTCTGCAGTCTGACCATTTCCTGTACTATGTCTGCAGTCTGACCATCTCATGTACTATGTCTGCAGTCTGACCATCTCATGTACTATGTCTGCAGTCTGACCATTTCCTGTACTATGTCTGCAGTCTGACCATCTCATGTACTATGTCTGCAGTCTGACCATCTCATGTACTATGTCTGCAGTCTATGACAATCTCCTGTACTATGTCTGCAGTCTCTGACCATCTCCTGTACTATGTCTGCAGTCTATGACAATCTCCTGTACTATGTCTGCAGTCTATGACAATCTCCTGTACTATGTCTGCAGTCTCTGATCATCTCATGTACTATGTCTGCAGTCTCTGACAATCTCCTGTACTATGTCTGCAGTCTATGACAATCTCCTGTACTATGTCTGCAGTCTGACCATCTCATGTACTATGTCTGCAGTCTATGACAATCTCCTGTACTATGTCTACAGTCTCTGACAATCTCCTGTACTTTGTCTGCAGTCTGACCATCTCATGTACTATGTCTGCAGTCTGACCATTTCCTGTACTATGTCTGCAGTCTGACCATCTCATGTACTATGTCTGCAGTCTGACCATCTCATGTACTATGTCTGCAGTCTATGACAATCTCCTGTACTATGTCTACAGTCTCTGACAATCTCCTGTACTTTGTCTGCAGTCTGACCATCTCATGTACTATGTCTGCAGTCTGACCATTTCCTGTACTATGTCTGCAGTCTGACCATCTCATGTACTATGTCTGCAGTCTGACCATTTCCTGTACTATGTCTGCAGTCTGACCATCTCATGTACTATGTCTGCAGTCTATGACAATCTCCTGTACTATGTCTGCAGTCTGACCATCTCATGTACTATGTCTGCAGTCTATGACAATCTCCTGTACTATGTGTGCAGTCTATGACAATCTCCTGTACTATGTCTGCAGTCTATGACAATCTCCTGTACTATGTCTGCAGTCTCTGATCATCTCATGTACTATGTCTGCAGTCTCTGACCATCTCCTGTACTATGTCTGCAGTCTATGACAATCTCCTGTACTATGTCTGCAGTCTCTGATCATCTCATGTACTATGTCTGCAGTCTCTGACAATCTCCTGTACTATGTCTGCAGTCTATGACAATCTCCTGTACTATGTCTGCAGTCTCTGACCATCTCCTGTACTATGTCTGCAGTCTATGACAATCTCCTGTACTATGTCTGCAGTCTATGACAATCTCCTGTACTATGTCTGCAGTCTCTGATCATCTCATGTACTATGTCTGCAGTCTCTGACAATCTCCTGTACTATGTCTGCAGTCTATGACAATCTCCTGTACTATGTCTGCAGTCTGACCATCTCATGTACTATGTCTGCAGTCTATGACAATCTCCTGTACTATGTCTACAGTCTCTGACAATCTCCTGTACTTTGTCTGCAGTCTGACCATCTCATGTACTATGTCTGCAGTCTATGACAATCTCCTGTACTATGTCTACAGTCTCTGACAATCTCCTGTACTTTGTCTGCAGTCTGACCATCTCATGTACTATGTCTGCAGTCTGACCATTTCCTGTACTATGTCTGCAGTCTGACCATCTCATGTACTATGTCTGCAGTCTGACCATCTCATGTACTATGTCTGCAGTCTATGACAATCTCCTGTACTATGTCTACAGTCTCTGACAATCTCCTGTACTTTGTCTGCAGTCTGACCATCTCATGTACTATGTCTGCAGTCTGACCATTTCCTGTACTATGTCTGCAGTCTGACCATCTCATGTACTATGTCTGCAGTCTGACCATTTCCTGTACTATGTCTGCAGTCTGACCATCTCATGTACTATGTCTGCAGTCTGACCATTTCCTGTACTATGTCTGCAGTCTGACCATCTCATGTACTATGTCTGCAGTCTGACCATCTCATGTACTATGTCTGCAGTCTATGACAATCTCCTGTACTATGTCTGCAGTCTCTGACCATCTCCTGTACTATGTCTGCAGTCTATGACAATCTCCTGTACTATGTCTGCAGTCTATGACAATCTCCTGTACTATGTCTGCAGTCTCTGATCATCTCATGTACTATGTCTGCAGTCTCTGACAATCTCCTGTACTATGTCTGCAGTCTATGACAATCTCCTGTACTATGTCTGCAGTCTCTGATCATCTCATGTACTATGTCTGCAGTCTCTGACCATCTCCTGTACTATGTCTGCAGTCTATGACAATCTCTGGTACTATGTCTGCAGTCTCTGATCATCTCATGTACTATGTCTGCAGTCTCTGACAATCTCCTGTACTATGTCTGCAGTCTATGACAATCTCCTGTACTATGTCTGCAGTCTCTGATCATCTCATGTACTATGTCTGCAGTCTCTGACCATCTCCTGTACTATGTCTGCAGTCTATGACAATCTCCTGTACTATGTCTGCAGTCTCTGATCATCTCATGTACTATGTCTGCAGTCTCTGACAATCTCCTGTACTATGTCTGCAGTCTATGACAATCTCCTGTACTATGTCTGCAGTCTGACCATCTCATGTACTATGTCTGCAGTCTATGACAATCTCCTGTACTATGTCTACAGTCTCTGACAATCTCCTGTACTTTGTCTGCAGTCTGACCATCTCATGTACTATGCCTGCAGTCTATGACAATCTCCTGTACTATGTCTACAGTCTCTGACAATCTCCTGTACTTTGTCTGCAGTCTGACCATCTCATGTACTATGTCTGCAGTCTGACCATTTCCTGTACTATGTCTGCCGTCTGACCATCTCATGTACTATGTCTGCAGTCTGACCATCTCATGTACTATGTCTGCAGTCTGACCATCTCATGTACTATGTCTGCAGTCTATGACAATCTCCTGTACTATGTCTGCAGTCTGACCATCTCATGTACTATGTCTGCAGTCTATGACAATCTCCTGTACTATGTCTGCAGTCTCTGACAATCTCATGTACTATGTCTGCAGTCTGAACATCTCATGTACTATGTCTGCAGTCTCTGACCATCTCCTGTACTATGTCTGCAGTCTATGACAATCTGCTGTACTGTGTCTGCAGTCTCTGACCATCTCCTTTAGTATTTAGGGGGGAGAGCCATGCGCACTTGCGCTGCAATCGTGATGCATCGCGGAATCGAATCGAATCGACGGGTGAAGATGCGCAGCCCTCGTTTTTATGGTGCATTTTTGATGGGCTAGTTTTCGATGGAGCAGTTTTTGATGGGGCAATGGACCGAACTGGATTGAAACACGGTTGGATCACATTTACATCTCCAGGGGCACCGTCTCCAGTCAGTAGTATTGGTGGCGGCATGACCACGCCGCACAATTTACCCTGAAATTTTGTCTTTTCTAGTCACATTACATTTTAATACTACTGCTGCTGCCTCAATGCTGACTATTGCTTCATGTCCTCTATGGCACAGCGGATCCACCAAGAGCCAACGCTACAAGCTACCAGACTGGATCGAAACAGCAAGTGTTAATAGAACAATAAACTTTATGTTAAGCCCTGATTTGCGGCCTTTTTACTGCAACCATTAGCCTGTATGCAAGAGCAAATCTGCACTCTCTCTCTCTCTTTCTCGCTCTCTCTCTCTATATCTATATCTATTGTTGCTTTTGTTATGTTCATTTTAAAACAGTTTAGTTTGTGTTCGTCGTGACTGTGTGTGTGTACTTTCGTTTATCCTAGGTTTGTGTTAAATAAAATATTAGTATAAAATGATTTTGCTTATTATGAAGTTTGATGTGTTGATGTTGATGTTGATGTTTTAGATGTGAAGTTAGATGTGTTGAAAAACCTAAAAATCTATCTCAAGAACAAAGGAAACATTTCAAAAAAATAAAGCTTTTTATTCAAAAAATTATTCCTGAAGGTGAAGCCTCATGCGCTTCACCGTTTTTTTGCGTTTTTCCATCACTTTGGCGTGCTCCTTCTCCAGCTCTTTATTTTGCTTTAGGAGGTAGTCAATTTGCCGCCGATTAGCAAAAATCCTCTCCATTATTTTGTTTTCATTGGCCTCATAACCCTCCAAATCATTTACATCTGTTAGGATAGAAGAAAAAACAATTTGTTTTCAAAGACCCTTAACAAATAAATAAAATATTTCTTTTGCTTATTAATCAATCATTATCATGTCTATACACAAATGAGTAATTGGACCACATCTTCCTCTTTATGCATGTTGTCTTACTCCAAGCTGTATAGGCTCGAAAGCTTACTACCAATTAGGCATATTAGGTAATGTAGAACTCTGTAATGAGAAGGTGTGTGGTCTAATGACATCAACACTCTATATCAGGTGTGCATAATTATTAGTCAACTTCCTTTCCTTTGGCAAAATGGGTCAAAAGAAGGACTTGACAGTCTCTGAAAAGTCAAAAATAGTGTGATATCTTGCAGAGGGATGCAGCACTCTTAAAATTGAAAAGCTTCTGAAGCGTGATCATCGAACAATCAAGCATTTCATTCAAAATAGTCAACAGGGTCGCAAGACGCGTGTGGAAATACCAAGGCGCAAAATAAGTGCCCATGAACTGAGAAAAGTCAAGCGTGCAGCTGCCAACATGCCACTTGCCACCAGTTTGGCCATATTTCAGAGCTGCAACATCACTGGAGTGCCCAAAAGCACAAGGTGTGCAATACTCAGAGACATGGCCGAGGTAAGAAAGGCTGAAAGACGACCAACACTGAATAAGACCCACAAGCTGAAACGTCAAGACTTGGCCAAGAAATATCTCAAGACTGATTTTTCTACCGTTGTATGGACTGCTGAAATGAGAGTGAGTCTTGATGGACCAAAGGAATGGGCCAGTGGCTGTATTGGTAAAGGGCAGAGAGCTCCAGTCCGACTCAGACGGCAGCAAGGTCGAGGTGGAGTACTGGTTTGGGCTGGTATCATCAAAGATGAGCTTGTGGGGCCTTTTGGGGTTGAGGATGGAGTGAAGCTCAACTCCCAGTCCTATTGCCAGTTTCTGGAAGACCCCTTCTTCAAGCAGTGGTACAGGAAGAAGTCTGCATCCTTCAAGAAAACCATGATTTTCATGAAGGACAATGCTCCATCACACGTGTCCAAGTACTCCACAGCGTGCCTGGCAAGAAAGTGTATTAAAGAAAAAAAACGAATGACATGGCCTCCTTGTTCACCTGATCCGAACCCCATTGAGAAGAACCTGTGGTCCATCATCAAATGTGAGATTTGCAAAGAGGGAAAAGAGTACACCTCTCTGAACATTGTCTGGGAGGCTGCGGTTGCTGCTGCACGCAATGTTGATGGTGAACAGATCAAAACACTGACAGAATCCATGGATGGCAGGCTGCATGAGTGTCCTTGCAAAGAAAGGTGGCTATATTGGTCACTGATTTTGTTTAGTTTTGTTTTTGAATGTCAGAAATGTATAGTTAAGAATGTTGAGATGTTATATTGGTTTCACTGTTAAAAATAAATAATTGAAATGGGTATATATATTTTTATTTTGTTAGGTTGCCTAATAATTCAGCACAGTACTAGTACTCACCTGCACACACAGATATCCCCCTAAAATAGCTAACACTAAAAAAAAAAAAAAACTACTTTCAAAAATATTCAGCTGTGATATTATTGAGTTTTTGAGGTTCATTGAGAACATGGTTGTTGTTCAATAATACAATGAATCCTCAAAAATACAACTTGCCTAATAATATTGCCATACCTGTATACTTCTAGCATAAATACCTTATTATGGTTCTGCAATCTGACGGGTGCGCTTTACATGTTTTCCATTTTTATATCTACATTCTATTGTTGAAATGTTATTAATCTTTGTGCACATCTTTACCTTCCTGAAGGAGGCTAAACGGAGCTCCAGTTAGAGGCACCTCCACCTCTCCAGCCACCAGCATACTGCCATCTGCTGTGTCGGCACTATTTGGGGGGGGGGGCATCCTCCATAACAGGAGCGGTGGCTGTCGATTGGGAGGTCCCTGGCTGATCCTCATCCCTCTCCTCCTCTGCCTCATCCTCCTCTGGCAC
This sequence comes from Rana kukunoris, assembly GCA_029574335.1. Classification (NCBI taxonomy): domain Eukaryota; kingdom Metazoa; phylum Chordata; class Amphibia; order Anura; family Ranidae; genus Rana; species Rana kukunoris. The sequence continues at coordinate 29,424,850 of CM056053.1, forward strand.
ATCCTCCTCAAGGACATCCTCCTCTTCTTCCTCCTCATCTGTGTCCTGGCACCTTTTGCGCTTGTTTCGCACAGTTGGTAGCGGAGCTCCTAGAATAACACAATGTTCATATATTAGAAAAATATTTTCTAATGACGTATGCAAATTCGGTGTGCTCTGCTGTATTGTATATGAATACAAATTAATTTATATAGACAGTTAACCAATGGGAAAATGTTATATTAAAGGGTCTTGTGGGCACTACAGGGGATTGAGCGTGAGCTGGGCTGCCACCATGGTAAAATGAGCTGTTTTTGTCTCCTTTGTTTTGTTCAGACGATATCATGTTAAAAAAAAAGGGCCTGATGGATCACACGGGATTACTATGACAACCCCACGCCTAACACAGGAATATAGTGGGAATCTATATATATAAAACTCAACGTGTCTGTATGTATGTATGTATGTTCCAGCATCACGTCCAAACGGCAAAAGTTATTTACATGAAACTTGGCACACAGGTTACTTATATGTCAGCCACCAACATTGTATAGGTGATTTAAGCCTTACCCTCCCCCATTTTCCATGGTGGTGGTTTTTCTTTAAATTCCCATTCAACTCTATGGGAAATACATGTTACTTCATAACAGCTGTAGATATTTCGATAACACTTGGTCACATGTTACTTACACGTCCACTTAAAGCATAGGATAGTTAATTTATCCATGAACTACCCCCATTTGTGATGGTCGTGGTTTTTGTATAAAGTCCCATGCAAAGCAATGGGAAATGTATGTTCCCACATAACTTCTGTGTTGCTGTCTGCTGTCCCATGTCTTTTTCCAACAGTGCTATGAATACCTTGGCTGGTGGTGATATATGTTACCACAACATGGCGTCTGGGTTAATAACATCTGCCCTTACATTAATTACATATGAGCCTTAAATAACTGTCAACAAAGGAGCTGCGGTGGGTCAACGCGATTGCCACTGCGCTGACAAGCCATTCACCTCTGCAGCTAGGGGTTCTGATCCCGCTCTCGGTTACATGTTAATTGAGTTTGGTGGTCTCAGCCCGGCCTCCGGTGGGAGTGCTATGCGAGGTAAGCCTGCGCTTAGTACGCCTACCCCCCTCCCACAAAAACCACCACACTTACACGCGCACTAGAAAATTGGGTTAACATGCGCGCACTCTGACCACGCGGTCTCTAAAAAGAGAAGCGAAGGACTAACGGGGCTATTTGAGCGGGCAAATCCTCTCACTACCTTATAGGGAGTCCCTCTGCCACGTTGGCCTTCAAAGCGGAGCAGGTAGGACGGGCTGTATGTGAGGACCCCCTCTCACACGCCATTGTCACCAGGGGCATGGAGAAAAGTGGCATATTGCCTCTGGGGGAGGCCTGTCTACTCCCAAATCCTGCAGTCCGTCTCCTCTCTAGAGTACACGCAGAAAATACACTATAGATAAAAAAAACCTAACTGTCAACAATAACTTACCTGGGTGAAATTTAGCACGGAGACGCCTGACCCGGTCCATATGCCGCCTTTTAAGGTCGGACCACTTCTTGACAATGGCCATGCGATCCGGTGGCCCGCCAGGATGTCCTGCTAGTAGTTCTTGGACGTAGCTCACCACCTCCTTCTTTTCTGCCTGACTCTGCAGCTTATCATACCCCTTTGCCAGGAACGTCTGCAAGATGAAGAACAAAGTATATTAGAATACTTTTGTTTAAAACCTTATGGATATATGACGGAAATCTATGTTATTCAACATTGAGAGCATTCTCGCCTTATTAATCAATGACAGGGTTAACATGACAGATTTTATATCTTGCCATTTTTTAGACTTTTAGATGAATTAATTTAGAATAAATTATGGAGTTGATGTTATTTTAAAACTACAACTACCAGCATGCTCTGATACACCATGTAGCTCCCCGTCACCAGCTGTACAAGAATTAAACTTTAAGGGCCAGATTCAGGAACACTTGCGCTGGAGTATTTCGATATGCGCCGCGTAACTGTGATGATGCGCCGTCGTTTCTATGTGCCCGTACCCACCAAACTAGATGCGCCCAATAACGGGTCATTTGCGACTGGCGGAACGTTCCGACGCCAGAGTATCGTCAGCGCTTAATTTCGTTGGGCGCATCAGTCGCGCCTATTGATTTCCCCTGCAAATATGCAAATGAGGGATTTTTCACAATTCACGAACGGATTAGCACCATACGCTGGCTACATGCGCCGCGCGTATCTCGTCCGTCCGGCGCAAAGTTATTTCTACAAAAGGCTGCTTTATCTTTACTCCAGATGGCCACAGGTCAGCAGGAGAGCAGCTACAGCAGCGTTACCGACGATAAGAGCTAGCTGAGCACCCCCACTTGCAGGACAACACCTCTGTCCATGCTTGTCTGTCAAATTTTACAGCCATGGAGGAAGACATCATAGGTCTCCATAGCCGAGATGACGGCTGACAGCTCCTGGCCATTAAAGTTCAGCTTTCTCCTGTGTGTTTGCGGGGAACGGGAGCAGCCATCTCAAAACAAAAGTAACATCACTGCGGGGAGGGGGAGCAGGATATACTTTAGTGCCGAAATGGCGCTTCTACGGGCGCATTTAAACGCCCAACGGAAGGCATTGCGCTGACGTTTCCCGTGAAGTGGTGCCGACGGAAGTTGTGAGCATGCGCACAAAGGGGGCGAGTGGAGCCGCACTCACTGCGCATGCTCCGTGGTTGATGCGCTGAACGTAAGCCTCTGCGCTGGGCTCCGCCCATCATTTACATATGATCACACCCACTTCCACTTGCGTCGGGTTACGCCAGCGCATTATCGTTACTCTGGCGCAAGTTTACGCGCAACTGCTATGTGAATTACAGGACTTGCGCTGAAAGGGTCTTCAGAGTAACGTAAATGAGAAGCGTTACTCTGGAGCAAAGATGCTCTCATCTACCTGAATCTGGCCCAATCTAGGAGCATGGCTGGACAGTTAATGGCTGTCCGGTAATAACGGGGAGTTGTTTTGCAACAGCTGTAGGCTCCGTTTAGGAAACAGCGACGCATAAGCGAGTAGCGCCCGCATATGAAAATGGTGTTTAAACCACACAAGTGAGTTATCGGCGCGATCGTTAGAGCAAGAGCAATAATTTTAGCCCTAGAGCTACTCTTTAGCTGAAAAAATGCAACCTGTTGAATTTTTAAATAATCACCTATCGAGAATTTTTAAGGGTGAAAGTTTGACGCCATGCCACGAGCGGGCAGAATTTTTGAGCGTGACATGTTGGGTATCATTTTACTCGGCGTAACTTTATCTTTCACAAAATCTAAAAAAATTGTGCAAAATTTATTGTTGTGTTATTTTCAAATTCAAAAAAAAAGATTTTTTTCAAAAAAAAGAGCGCTTGTAAGACCGCTGCGCAAATACGGTGTGGCAAGAAATATTGCAATGATTACCATTTCATTCTCTAGGGTAGGGGTCACCAAAGTACGGCCCGCGGGCCACATCCGGCCCGCCAGGCCATTTTCTCCGGCACGCAGCTGGAGTCACTGGTCCACCAGTTAGTTGTGGAACCTGCGCTGAATATTCGTCCCTAACAATATGCAGCGCAGGTCCCGCAATCTCTCCCGGCGTCTCACTGTGTTTGTGTCGGCTGCTGGGTCCACGGGCATCCTAGCAGCCAATGATTTGTTTTAGACCCGTTGCCACAACGCCCTGCTCCCCCTCCCGCCTCGCTGTTAACCAGTAACGAGTGTGTATTAAGGCGGGGCGGGAGTCGGGAAGTGCAGCAGGTCTGAACAGCCAGTGTGTGTAATGTCTGACGCGCTGGTAAAGTAAACATGCATGGAGGAGGGAGGGGGGCTGATGCGAGATGATTACTGTACACTACTGTGGAGGGTGGCTGAATGGCTCTGATATGGCACAAACTTCAGGGTGCTGATAATTCTGATGGGGACACAAGTGGGAGGTGCTCTAATGGGGATACAAGTGACAAGTAGGGGGTGGTGCTCTTATGGGGACACCAGTGGGGGGGTTCTCTAAAGGGGACACCAGTGGGGGGGTTCTCTAATGGGGACACCAGTGGGGGGGTTCTCTAATGGGGACACCAGTGGAGGGGGGTTTAATGGGGACAGCAGTAGGGGGTGCCCTAATGGGGACACAGATGTGTGGTGAGACTATTGGGCAAACAGATGTATGGGGACACCAATGTGGGGACACAGATGTATGAGGAGACTGGTAGGGAAACAGATGTGTGGGGATAGATGTGTGGGGACAACAGTGTGGGGACAGATAATTGTGGGGACACCAGTGTGGGGAGCCAGATGTGTGGGGATACCAGTGTGTGGACACAGATGTGTGGGGACACAAGTGTTGGGACACTGATTTATGGGGAGACTGGTGGTGTCACAGATGTGTGGGGACATAGATGTATGAGGAGACTGGTGGAGTCACAGATGTGTGGGGACACAAGTGTGGGGAAACTGATTTGTGGGGAGACAGGTGTCCCCATACATCTGTGTCCCCACCAGCCTCCCCACAAATCAGTGTCCCCACACTTGTGTCTCCACACATCTGTTGCCCCACCAGTCTCCTCATAGATCTGTGTCCCCACATTAGTGTCCCCATACATCTGTATCCCCAACAGTCTCCCCACAAATCAGTGTTCCCACACTTGTGTCCCCACACATCGGTGTCCCCAACAGTGTCCTCATACATCTATGTCCCCAGCAGTCTCCTCATACATCTGTGTCCCCACATCAGTGTCCCCACCAGTCTCCCCACACATCTATGTCCCCACACTTGTGTCCGCACACATCTGGGTCCCCACACTGGTGTCCCCACACATGTGTGACCCCCACCAGTCTCCTCATACATCGGTGTCCCCAGCAGTCTCCTCATACATCTGTTTACCCACATTGGTGTCCCCACACTTCATGTGTGCCCCCACCAGTCTCCCAACACATCTATGTCCCCACACTTGTGTCCTCACACATCTGGGTACCCACACATCTGTGACCCCCACCAGTCTCCTCATACATCTGTTACCCCACCACTCTCCTCATACATCTGTGTCCCCACATGGGTGTCCCCATACATCTGAGTCCCCACCAATGTGGGGGCACAGATGTATGAGGAGACTGGTGGGGCCACAGATGTGTGGGGACACCAGTGTGGGCACACAGATGTGGGGACACAGATGTGTGGGGACATAGATGTGTGGGAAGACTGGTGGGGACACAAATGTGTGGGGACACCGATGTGGGGACACAGATGTATGAGGAGACTGGTGGGCTAACAGATGTGTGGGGACAACAGTGTGGGGACACATAATTGTGGGGACACCAGTGTGGGGGCACAGATGTATGAGGACACTGGTGTGGACACAGATGTGTAGGGACACCAGTGTGGGGTCACAGATGTGTGGGGAGATTGGTGGGGACACAGATGTATGGGGACACCAATGTGAGGACACAGATGTATGGGGACACCAATGTGATGACACAGATTTGTGGGGAGACTGGTGGGGACACATGTATGGGGACACCAATGTGGGGACACAGATGTATAAGGAGACTGGTGGGGTAACAGATGTGTGGGGACAACAGTGTGGGGATACAGATTTGTGGGGAGACTGGTGGGGTAACAGATGTGTGGGGACAACAGTGTGTGGACACAGATTTGTGGGGAGACTGGTGGGGACACATGTATGGGGACACCAATGTGGGGAGACAGATGTATGGGGACACCAATGTGATGACACAGATGTATTGGGACACCAATGTGATGACACAGAGGTATGGGGACACCAATGTGAGGAGACAGATGTGTGGGGACACCAGTGTGGGGACACAGATGTATGGGGACACCAATGTGATGACACAGATGTATGGGGACACCAATGTGATGACACAGATGTATGGGGACACCAATGTGATGACACAGATGTATGGGGACACCAATGTGAGGAGACAGATGTGTGGGGACACCAATGTGAGGAGACAGATGTGTGGGGACAAAAGTGTATTAGGACACTGGTGGGGGGCACAGATGTGAGGGGACACCAGTGTGGGGACACAGATGTGTGGGGACAAAAGTGTATGAGGAGACTGGTGGGGGGCACAGATGTGTGGGGACACCAGTGTGGGGACACAGATGTGTGGGGACAACAGTGTATGAGGAGACTGGTGGGGGGCGCAGATGTGTGGGGACACCAATGTGATGACACAGATGTATGGGGACACCAATGTGGGGACACAGATGTATGGAGACACCAATGTGGGTACACAGATGTATGGGGACACCAATGTGGGGACACAGTTGTATGGGGACACCAATGTGGGGACACAGATGTATGGGGACACCAATGTGGGGACACAGATGTATGGGGACACCATTGTGGGGACACAGATGTATGGGGAAACGAATGTGGGGACACAGATGTGGGGGAGACTGGTGAGGACACGGATGTAAAACCTCAATGCACGCTGGTAGTTAAACCCGCTGAATGATGCTCCATCGTTTTATTAGACGACAGGACCATCATCCAGTTCTGCTGTCAACAGTAAGTAAAATGCTATTCTTCTTCTACTGTGGATTTATTTAGTTAAATTATTTTTCCGGCCCGCGGATATGAGTAAAATATAGAATGTGGCCCTCGAAGTAAAAAGTTTGGAGACCCCTGCTCTAGGGTGTTAGAAAAATATATATATATAATGTTTGGTGGTTTTAAGTAATTTTCTAGCCAAAAAAAAATTTTAGTCTCGTAAACACCAAATCTGAACAAATTAGCCCGGTGTGCACAACATGTTAAATTCATTATTCAAAATAGCAAGGAAAGTGCCTAAATACACATTTACCAAGCAGGGTGTCTGCAGCTGTACAGGCATGCTGGGACTTGTAGTTTTGTAACACCAGGAGACAAATTGTTTGGGAAATACTAATATCTGATCTTATATACTAACTTTTAAACTAGTCTAAAATGCAGGTTAAGATAATTCAAATACTCACAGAGATCAGCAAATTCTCCTCACTTGGTGTGAGATTACTCCCGACCATTTTTTTGAGAAAAGAAATCTGGGCACTAGACCAACATCAACTACCTATGGAAAATGAAACTGGCAAGTGTCCAAGTTCCAGGAAGTAGTCGCGCGTGCGTGTTGTGCGCGCGATTGCGCAAGCGCGCACGAGAATCTCGCAATACTGTTTTTAGGTGAAATAACACATATATTCGTTTTCAGAGTGTTACTGTCGAAATTCAAGAAAGGAATTTATCATTCGCATTTTGTGACATTTCGATAAAATATCTCGATTATTCGATTTCAGAATGAACCAATCACAGCGCTTGTAAAGCATGTTCCAAAATTCTGCCAAAAAACAGATGTATGGGGACACCAATGTGATGACACAGATGTATGGGGACACCAATGTGATGAGACAGATGTATGGGGACACCAATGTGGGGGCACAGATGTATGGGGACACCAATGTGATGAGACAGATGTATGGGGACACCAATGTGGGGGCACAGATGTATGGGGACACCAATGTGGGGACACAGATGTATGGGGACACCAATGTGGGGACACAGATGTATGGGAACACCAATGTGAGGACACAGATGTATGGGGACACCAATGTGGGGACACAGATGTATGGGGACACCAATGTGGGGACACAGATGTATGGGGACACCAATGTGGGGACACAGATGTATGGGGACACCAATGTGAGGACACAGATGTATGGGGACACCAATGTGATGACACAGATGTATGGGGACACCAATGTGAGGACACAGATGTATGGGGACACCAATGTGATGACACAGATGTATGGGGACACCAATGTGGGGACACAGATGTATGGGGACACCAATGTGATGACACAGATGTATGGGGACACCAATGTGATGACACAGATGTATGGGGACACCAATGTGATGACACATGTATGGGGACACCAATGTGACGACACAGATGTATGGGGACACCAGTGTGGGTACACAGATGTATGGGGACACCAGTGTGGGGACACAGATGTGTGGGGACAAAAGTGTATGAGGACACTGGTGGGGGGCACAGATGTGTGGGGACACCAGTGTGGGGACACAGATGTGTGGGGACAAAAGTGTATGAGGAGACTGGTGGGGGGCACAGATGTGTGGGGACACCAATGTGATGACACAGATGTATGGGGACACCAATGTGATGACACATGTATGGGGACACCAATGTGACGACACAGATGTATGGGGACACCAGTGTGGGTACACAGATGTATGGGGACACCAGTGTGGGGACACAGATGTGTGGGGACAAAAGTGTATTAGGAGACTGGTGGGGGGCACAGATGTGTGGGGACACCAGTGTGGGGACACAGATGTGTGGGGACAAAAGTGTATGAGGAGACTGGTGGGGGGCACAGATGTGTGGGGACACCAATGTGATGACACAGATGTATGGGGACACCAATGTGAGGAGACAGATGTGTGGGGACACCAGTGTGGGGACACAGATGTGTGGGGACAAAAGTGTATGAGGAGACTGGTGGGGGGCACAGATGTATGGGGACACCAATGTGATGACACAGATGTATGGGGACACCAATGTGAGGAGACAGATGTGTGGGGACACCAGTGTGGGGACACAGATGTGTGGGGACAAAAGTGTATGAGGACACTGGTGGGGGGCACAGATGTGAGGGGACACCAGTGTGGGGACACAGATGTGTGGGGACAAAAGTGTATGAGGAGACTGGTGGGGGGCACAGATGTGTGGGGACACCAGTGTGGGGACACAGATGTGTGGGGACAAAAGTGTATGAGGAGACTGGTGGGGGGCACAGATGTGTGGGGACACCAATGTGATGACACAGATGTATGGGGACACCAATGTGAGGAGACAGATGTGTGGGGACACCAGTGTGGGGACACAGATGTGTGGGGACAAAAGTGTATGAGGAGACTGGTGGGGGGCACAGATGTATGGGGACACCAATGTGATGACACAGATGTATGGGGACACCAATGTGAGGAGACAGATGTGTGGGGACACCAGTGTGGGGACACAGATGTGTGGGGACAAAAGTGTATGAGGACACTGGTGGGGGGCACAGATGTGAGGGGACACCAGTGTGGGGACACAGATGTGTGGGGACAAAAGTGTATGAGGAGACTGGTGGGGGGCACAGATGTGTGGGGACACCAATGTGATGACAAAGATGTATGGGGACACCAATGTGAGGAGACAGATGTGTGGGGACACCAGTGTGGGGACACAGATGTGTGGGGACAAAAGTGTATTAGGAGACTGGTGGGGGGCACAGATGTGTGGGGACACCAGTGTGGGGACACAGATGTGTGGGGACAAAAGTGTATGAGGAGACTGGTGGGGGGCACAGATGTGTGGGGACACCAATGTGATGACACAGATGTATGGGGACACCAATGTGAGGAGACAGATGTGTGGGGACACCAGTGTGGGGACACAGATGTGTGGGGACAAAAGTGTATGAGGAGACTGGTGGGGGGCACAGATGTATGGGGACACCAATGTGATGACACAGATGTATGGGGACACCAATGTGATGACACATGTATGGGGACACCAATGTGACGACACAGATGTATGGGGACACCAGTGTGGGTACACAGATGTATGGGGACACCAGTGTGGGGACACAGATGTGTGGGGACAAAAGTGTATTAGGAGACTGGTGGGGGGCACAGATGTGTGGGGACACCAGTGTGGGGACACAGATGTGTGGGGACAAAAGTGTATGAGGAGACTGGTGGGGGGCACAGATGTGTGGGGACACCAATGTGATGACACAGATGTATGGGGACACCAATGTGATGACACATGTATGGGGACACCAATGTGACGACACAGATGTATGGGGACACCAGTGTGGGTACACAGATGTATGGGGACACCAGTGTGGGGACACAGATGTGTGGGGACAAAAGTGTATTAGGAGACTGGTGGGGGGCACAGATGTGTGGGGACACCAGTGTGGGGACACAGATGTGTGGGGACAAAAGTGTATGAGGAGACTGGTGGGGGGCACAGATGTGTGGGGACACCAATGTGATGACACAGATGTATGGGGACACCAATGTGAGGAGACAGATGTGTGGGGACACCAGTGTGGGGACACAGATGTGTGGGGACAAAAGTGTATGAGGAGACTGGTGGGGGGCACAGATGTATGGGGACACCAATGTGATGACACAGATGTATGGGGACACCAATGTGAGGAGACAGATGTGTGGGGACACCAGTGTGGGGACACAGATGTGTGGGGACAAAAGTGTATGAGGACACTGGTGGGGGGCACAGATGTGAGGGGACACCAGTGTGGGGACACAGATGTGTGGGGACAAAAGTGTATGAGGAGACTGGTGGGGGGCACAGATGTGTGGGGACACCAATGTGATGACAAAGATGTATGGGGACACCAATGTGAGGAGACAGATGTGTGGGGACACCAGTGTGGGGACACAGATGTGTGGGGACAAAAGTGTATTAGGAGACTGGTGGGGGGCACAGATGTGTGGGGACACCAGTGTGGGGACACAGATGTGTGGGGACAAAAGTGTATGAGGAGACTGGTGGGGGGCACAGATGTGTGGGGACACCAATGTGATGACACAGATGTATGGGGACACCAATGTGAGGAGACAGATGTGTGGGGACACCAGTGTGGGGACACAGATGTGTGGGGACAAAAGTGTATGAGGAGACTGGTGGGGGGCACAGATGTATGGGGACACCAATGTGATGACACAGATGTATGGGGACACCAATGTGAGGAGACAGATGTGTGGGGACACCAGTGTGGGGACACAGATGTGTGGGGACAAAAGTGTATGAGGACACTGGTGGGGGGCACAGATGTGAGGGGACACCAGTGTGGGGACACAGATGTGTGGGGACAAAAGTGTATGAGGAGACTGGTGGGGGGCACAGATGTATGGGGACACCAATGTGATGACACAGATGTATGGGGACACCAATGTGAGGAGACAGATGTGTGGGGACACCAGTGTGGGGACACAGATGTGTGGGGACAAAAGTGTATGAGGAGACTGGTGGGGGGCACAGATGTGTGGGGACACCAGTGTGGGGACACAGATGTGTGGGGACAAAAGTGTATGAGGAGACTGGTGGGGGGCACAGATGTGTGGGGACACCAATGTGATGACAAAGATGTATGGGGACACCAATGTGAGGAGACAGATGTGTGGGGACACCAGTGTGGGGACACAGATGTGTGGGGACAAAAGTGTATGAGGAGACTGGTGGGGGGCACAGATGTATGGGGACACCAATGTGATGACACAGATGTATGGGGACACCAATGTGATGACACAGATGTATGGGGACACCAATGTGAGGAGACAGATGTGTGGGGACACCAATGTGAGGAGACAGATGTGTGGGGACACCAGTGTGGGGACACAGATGTGTGGGGACAAAAGTGTATGAGGAGACTGGTGGGGGGCACAGATGTGTGGGGACACCAATGTGATGACACAGATGTATGGGGACACCAATGTGATGACACAGATGTATGGGGACACCAATGTGATGACACAGATGTATGGGGACACCAATGTGAGGAGACAGATGTGTGGGGACACCAGTGTGGGGACACAGATGTGTGGGGACAAAAGTGTATGAGGAGACTGGTGGGGGGCACAGATGTGTGGGGACACCAATGTGATGACACAGATGTATGGGGACACCAATGTGGGGAGACAGATGTATGGGGACACCAATGTGATGACACAGATGTATTGGGACACCAATGTGATGACACAGATGTATGGGGACACCAATGTGAGGAGACAGATGTGTGGGGACACCAGTGTGGGGACACAGATGTATGGGGACACCAATGTGATGACACAGATGTATGGGGACACCAATGTGATGACACAGATGTATGGGGACACCAATGTGAGGAGACAGATGTGTGGGGACACCAGTGTGGGGACACAGATGTGTGGGGACAAAAGTGTATGAGGAGACTGGTGGGGGGCACAGATGTGTGGGGACACCAGTGTGGGGACACAGATGTGTGGGGACAACAGTGTATGAGGAGACTGGTGGGGGGCGCAGATGTGTGGGGACACCAATGTGATGACACAGATGTATGGGGACACCAATGTGGGGACACAGATGTATGGAGACACCAATGTGGGTACACAGATGTATGGGGACACCAATGTGGGAACACAGTTGTATGGGGGACACCAATGTGGGGACACAGAGGTATGGGGACACCAATGTGGGGACACAGATGTATGGGGACACCATTGTGGGGACACAGATGTATGGGGACACGAATGTGGGGACACAGATGTGGGGGAGACTGGTGAGGACACGGATGTAAAACCTCAATGCACGCTGGTAGTTAAACCCGCTGAATGATGCTCCATGGTTTTATTAGACGACAGGACCATCATCCAGTTCTGCTGTCAACAGTAAGTAAAATGCTATTCTTCTTCTACTGTGGATTTATTTAGTTAAATTATTTTTCCGGCCCGCGGATATGAGTAAAATATAGAATGTGGCCCTCGAAGTAAAAAGTTTGGAGACCCCTGCTCTAGGGTGTTAGAAAAAAATATATATATAATGTTTGGGGGTTTTAAGTAATTTTCTAGCCAAAAAAAAGTTTTAGTCTCGTAAACACCAAATCTGAACAAATTAGCCCGGTGTCCACAACATGTTAAATTCATTATTCAAAATAGCAAGGAAAGTGCCTAAATACACATTTACCAAGCAGGGTGTCTGCAGCTGTACAGGCATGCTGGGACTTGTAGTTTTGTAACACCAGGAGACAAATTGTTTGGGAAATACTAATATCTGATCTTATATACTAACTTTTAAACTAGTCTAAAATGCAGGTAAAGATAATTCAAATACTCACACTGATCAAAATATTCTCTTCATCTCTTGAAAGGTTGCTTCCAACCATCTTTCCAATTAAAGTAGTGGAAATAGACCAAAAACAGCTACCTATGGAAAATGAAACTGGCAAGTGTCCAAGTTCCAGGAAGTAGTCGCGCGTGCGTGTTGTTCGCGCGATTGCGCAAGCGCGCTCGAGAAATTCGCAATACTGTTTTTAAATAAAATTACACATATATTCGATTTCAGAGTGTTACTGTAGAAATTCCGCAATAAATTTCTCATTCGCATTTTTGCGAAATTACGATAAAATATCAAGAATATTCTGAGCCAATCAGAGTGCTCCTTACACATTTGCCGAATATTCTCAATTATTTTGTATTGCAACATATCACGAATATTCTGAGCCAATCAGAGTGCTCCCTCCGCATTTCTCGAATATTCGCAATTCGCAATTCGCAATAGCGAAAATTCGCAATGATTTCTCTTTCAAAAAATATCACGAATATTCGTATTTAGCGAATATATCACGAATATTCGACAATATATTCGAGATATATCGCGAATTCGAATATGGCATATTCTGCTCAACACTACTCCCGAGTACGGGGATACCACATGTGTGAGACTTTTTGGGAGCCTAGCCGCGTACGGGACCCCAAAAACCAATCACCACCTTCAGGCTTTCTAAGGGTGTAAGTTTTGATTTCACTCCTCACTGCCTATCACAGTTTCGGAGGCCATGGAATGCCCAGATGGCACAAACCCCCCCCCCCCCAAATGACCCCATTTTGGAAAGTAGACACCCCAACCTATTTGCTGAGAGGCATGGTGAGTATTTTGCAGTTCTTGCTTTTTGTCACAAAGATTTAAAAAATAAAAAAAAGAGAAAAAAAAAAATAATAATATCTTTCTTCATTTTCAAAAATAAATGAGCGCTGTAAAATACTCGCCATGCCTCTCATCAAATAGCTTGGGGTGTCTACTTTCCAAAATGGGGTCATTTGGGGGGGTTTAGTGCCATCTGGGATTTCCATGGCCTCCGAAACTGTGATAGGCAGTGAGGGGTAAAATCAAAGATTTTGCGCCCTTAGAAATCCTGAAAGCGGTGCTTGGTTTTCGGGGTCCCATAAGCGGCTAGGCTCCCAACAAGTCCCACACATGTGGTATCCCCGTACTCAGGAGAAGCAGTAGAATGTATTTTGGGGTGTAATTCCACATATGCCCATGGCATGTTTGAGCAATATATCATTTAGTGGCAACTTTGTGCAAAAAAAAAAAAAAGTTTGTCATATTCCAGCAACTGGTGGCAAAATATAAAATATTCCATGTACTCAACATACCTCTCAGAAAATAGCTTGGGGTGTCTACTTTCCAAAATGGGGTCATTTGGGGGGGTTTTGTGTCACCTTGGCATTTTATGGCCTTCAAAATGGTGATAGGTAGTGATAGGTAGTGAGGAGTGAAATCAAAAATGTATGCCCTTAGAAATCCTGAAGGCGGTTCTTGGTTTTCGGGGTCCCGTACGCGGCTAGGCTCCCAAAAAGTCTCACACATGTGGTATCCCTGTACTCAGGAGAAGCAGCAGAATGTATTTTGGGGTGCAATTCCACATATGCCCATGGCATGTGTGAGCAATATATAATTAAGTGACAACTTTGTGCAAAAAAAAAATAAAAATCATATTCCCGCAACTTGTGGCAAAATATAGATTATTCCATGGACTCAAAATGCCTCTCAGCAAATAGCCTGGGGTGTCTACTTTCCAAAATTGGGTCATTTGGGGGGAGGGGGGGGGGGGGTTTGCTATTTGGGCATTGTATGGCCTTCAAAACTGTCATAGGTAGTGAGAAGTGAAATCAAAAATTTGTGACCTTAGAAATCCTGAAGCCGGTGCTTGGTTTAGGGGCCCTGCACGCAGCTAGGCTCCCCAAAAAGTCCCACACATGTGGTATCACCGTACTCAGGAGAAGCAGCAGAATGTATTTTGGGGTGTAATTCCACATATAACCATGGCATGTGTGAGCAATTTATCATTTAGTGACAACTTTTTGTAATTTTTTTTTTTTTTTTGTCATTATTCAATCACTTGGTACAAAAAAAAAAAAAAAATATTCAGTGGGCTCAACATGCCCCTCAGTAATTTCCTTGGGGTGTCTACTTTCCAAAATGGGGTCATTTGGGGGGGTTTTGTACTGCTCTGCCATTTTGGCACCTCAAGAAATTAGAGGCAGTCATAAAATAAAAGCTGTGTAAATTCCAGAAAATGTACCCTAGTTTGTAGACGCTAGAACTTTTGCGAAAACCAATAAATATATGCTTATTGCGATTTTTTTTACTAAAGACATGTGGCTGAATACATTCTGGCCTAAATGTTTGACTAAAATTTAGTTTATTCGATATTTTTTACTTTTTGTTATAAGAAAAATCTTTTTTTTTCTAAATTTACGGTCTTTTTCCGTTTATATCGCAAAAAAATAAAAATCGCAGAGGCAATCAAATACCATCAAAAGAAAGCTCTATTTGTGGGAAAAAAAGGACGCAAGTTTCGTTTCGGTATAACATTGCATGACCGCGCAATTACCAGTTAAAGTAGCGCAGTTCCAAATTGTAAAAACACCTCTGGTCTTTAGGCTGACAAATGGTCCGGGGGGAAAGTGGTTAAATAGCATTCTTGTCATATGTGATACATTTCCCAAAAGTCTAGAAAGAACAAGAGTGCAGTACTGTCTTTGGCCAAAAGATGTCTCTGTAACCATTATTAGGAGAAGATAAATGACTGTACTTCGGTATTTTATCCCATCTTCATAGCTCCTTGGTTGACTAATGAAGGCAATTGATTACACTGAAGTTTATTTAAAGCGGTAATAGATCCAAAACCAAAAACAAAGTTGCAGTTTATCAGTCATTAGATGCGGTGGCTGCATTTGTTTTTTTTAGCTCTGGTTCACACAAGTGTAGCTTTGAAATTGCACTGAAGTATCCCGATTTCAAAGCCACAGTTTTGTGCAATTTGGATCCCTGATTGCGACTTCATTTAACAGAAATCAAGGCAAACCGCAATGAAATCACAGAAAAGTGCAGGAACCCTTTTCAGAGTCACAACCATTGGATCGGTTCCATTGCTGAAAATAGGGCACAACATGTCATGCGATTTAGAAAAGCCTAAAAAAGGCAGCCATCACATCTAAGAATTAAGCTGCAGCACAATACCGGTTTGCTTTTGGGTTTAACCATTTGCTGACCTTATCACATATCAGGCGGCAAGGTGGCTCTGCTGCGCCAGATCACGTACCTAGTATGTCATCTGACTGGCACTTCTGAGTCTGGGGGCACACATGAATGCTGCTGGCTGCCCACTACACTGATTATACACAGCGGGAGCTGATCTGCGGGTACCGCACACGCGATGTCCGCCCGCACCCAATGATCATTAGGCAGAGAACCAGAACAAGGCAGATCGCCGTTCTCGCAGGAGGGAAGACATTTATCTATGCCTTCCACTAGTAAAAGCACCTCTTACATTACACTTACATTGGTTGGAAACCCTTACAGACCAATTTGACCTACAGGTAAGGGATTACCTGTAGGTCCAAGAAATATCTCCTTAACCTACACCGAAGAAAGACGGCACCGATTTCTACGGCGCACAGGTGCACTGAGCGTGCCGCTACTAACATCACCATGCCATTAGTGGTGACTCCCGCGTGCATGTGCAGGAGTGATGTAATCACTGCTCCGGCTAGTCACATCGCCAGAGCAGCGATACCCGGTAGTCACTCTGGGTATCATGGCGGTGATGGAGGACGTGTCCGAGGACCGCTATGGGGGGTTCGTTTTTAGGTATTTTAGGCTAATAATTCATAATGAGCTAGTATGCTATTTATACTAGCTCACTATGCCTTTGTCCAGAGAGGGTTTACTTCCTCTTTAAATACTGGCTAGGCACACAGGTAACCATTTGATCACCCTTGATGTTAACCCTTTCCCAGCCAGTGTCATTAGTACAGTGACAGTGCATATTTTTAGCACTGTAAAGGTATTTTTAGGCCATACAATCCTGTGGACAGACATGGCACCCAACCATAAAAGGTGCTATATGGAATCTTTCAAGGCATTTATTGAGAAAGTCAAGGCTCTAGAAAAAATCGACATTATTTTGGCCTAGTCGAAAAGGAAGGAAAAAAGACAGAAACCCTTTAAAAAAAATAAATAAGAAAAAACAAGATCTTCGTTGACATTAGTTAAAGCGGAGGTTTACCCTAAATATGATGTATTGCTTAATCGGACTATCTTCATGTGTATTTAACCGCTTATGGACCGCCGCATGTACATTTACGTCGGCAGAATGGCACGTACAGGCACATTGGCATACCTGTACATCCCTGCCAAGACGTGGGTCGGCGGTCCGATCGGACCACCCCCCCCGGTACTTGCGGCGGTTCCGTAGGCTGTAGGAGCGATCCGGGATAAGGGGGCGGCTGTTCGTTTTTGTCCACCCCCTCCGGATCGCTTCCAGCCAATGCGCGTCCTCCCCTGCCCTCTTCCTGTGTAAACACAGGAAGGGGGAAGTGATGTAATCTCTCCTCTCGGCGGTATTTTCAACCGCCGCTGAGGAGAGAAGACATCACACAGTGAGTCTGTTCAACACTACACTGACACCAGTGACACATAGGCACATTAACCCCCCCGATCACCACCCCCCCCCCTGTCACACTGTCACTGAATGCAGTGATCATATATGTACTGATCACTGCATTTAGTGTCAAATCTGACAGACCGATTTGATCTGATTTGTCTGCTGGCTGTTTTGGTTTGAACGCTGTACACACGATCAAACCAAAATCCCCGCCGGCAGACAGCGCAGTGACATGGCGGTGACGTTGATATGATTAGCGTACTAACCAGCAAACATATCGGTCCGACGCATTCCCAGCAGACAGATTTTAAAGCATGCTTTAAAATCTGTCTGCTGGACAAATCCGTCTGCTCGCCCGTACACACGATCGAATCTGTCTGCTGAGACGGTCTGTCAGACCGTTTCCAGCAGATAGATTTGATCGTGTGTACGCGGCCTTAGTGTGACAGGCAGTTAGTGTTAGCCCCCTGATCACTGCCCTAGTTAACCCTTTCACCCCCTATTGCCAGCGTCACTAAGCGATCGGTTTTCTGTTTGCTGTATTAGTGTCGCTGTTCCCGCTAGGTAGCTCATTTTTTTTTTTATTGCAATTTTTTTTTACTAAAGACATGTGGCTGAATACATTTTGGCCTAAATGTTTGACTAAAATTTAGTTTATTCGATTTTTCTTATAACAAAAAGTAAAAAATATTGATTTTTTTTCAAAAATGTCGCTCTAATTTTGTATATAGCGCAAAAAATAAAAATCGCAGAGGTGATCAAATACCACCAAAAGAAAGCTCTATTTGTGGGGAGAAAAGGACGCAAATTTTGTTTGGGAGCCACGTCGCACGACCGCGCAATTGTCTGTTAAAGCGACGCAGTGCCGAATTGTAAAAACGCCTCTGGGCATTTAGCAGCATATTGGTCCGGGGCTTAAGTGGTTAAACAAATCGCTATCTATACTTTGCAATATCAATCCAATACCTTAGATCTGTAGTCTGTAGCTGGCACTTCCTGGTTTTCCTCCGGCGGGAGTGGGCGTGTCGCTTCATCTCCCTGCGCCCCAGTGCTTCTTGGGATGATTTAGCAATGTCTCCTGGGAGCACAGCGTCACGCTTCCCAGGAGATGATTCAGAAGGCAAAAAGAGCAAGTATCCCGGAAGTATTTGCTTGTGGGCTTCACAGTGCCCACAAGCAAGATGGAACCATACAGGACAATTTTTATAAATTATTCTTTACGGCCGAATGTCCATGCGGATGGCTATAAAAATCACGGGAGTACAATCTTAATTATATTAAGAGCAGTAGATGCACAGATAAAAAAAAAAATAATGATTTCCCGCGGAACCCCCGCTTTAAATTTATTTTTAGCAGCTGGAATTCTACCTCTGTAAACTAAAAAAAAAACAGTTCTCAAACTTTTGTAGTCCTGAGTACTTGTAAGATGCCGGACGGCGCAGTATTTGTATTATTCTTGGAGCAGAGCCGGCGATATTTTGTAGACAGAAGTGCGGCTTCAATGTCACCGGTAAGTACCCCCCCGGTGCACACTACAGCAAAGCTTTCCACGGCAATAACTCTGATATAATGGTAACCGCCGTCCGGCTCGGCAGCCTAACACTGTGAACCCTATTTATTGTTACACATGCTCTTTCCCTCTGTTATGATGTGTAAATACCCTGGGAGATTCCGACGGAGACAAGACCTCTTGTTTCATTATAATGGATTCTGGGGAAATTGCTGTGCAGAGGTCCAAAGTTGCTAAACTGCGAGATCCAGAATGTATTGTAGCAAAAATTGAACACTAACGGAACACAATGCAGCAGCAAGAGTATGGCAGGCTTTTTTCATTGATCTATAACTGTTGTGTTGTTGCTGGAAAGCTTAATTACATTCTTTTGGCTTCTTACATTTGTTAGGGACTCCCATAGAGAGATATCGAGCTGAATTCCTGGTAATCTCATGCCTATTACAAAGCCTAGGCATATAATTTAAAGCTGAACTCCAGTCTTGCACAGTTGTACCCTGGGATCTGCAGTGAGGTGAGTGACTAGTGAGGCTAGTACCAGAGCCAGAAACACACAGGTTACATACGCCGCAATTGTTAAGCGCCTGGTACACACAATCGGATTTTCCACTGACAATGCGTAGGACTTTTGTCTGAAGGGCGTTGACCAGGATCTTGTCTTGCATACAAACGGCAAAGAATTGTCGGCCAACAAACAAGAAACAACGTGGTTTTTCAGCTCTTTAGCGCCACCCTTTGGGCCACTTCTGGTAATGTGTTATGGTGAGCATTGCTTCTGAGCATGCGTGTTTGTACTTTGGAGTTTTGTCCGAAGGACTTTTGTACACACGATCGGATAATCTGAAAACACACATTTATGGGTGGAAAATTTTAAAGCATGCTATCCAACATTTGTTGGCGGAAAATCCGACAACAATTGTCCGATGGAGCGTACAAACGGTCAGATTGTCCGACAACAGCCTGTCATCACACAATTCCCGTCGGAAAATCTGATCGTGTGTAAGGGCCTTTAGAGCGAAAGCAATAATTCTAGCACTAGATCTAACTCTAAACTGGTAACCTGTAAAAAAAATGTAAAGTGTCGCCTATGGAGATTTCTAGGTTACTAAAGTTTGGCGCCATTCTACAAGTGTGCACAGTGGTAAAACAGGACAAGTTAGGTATCTATTTACTTGACATAACATCATCTTTCACTCTATACAAAAAAATTGGGCTAATGCCGCGTACACACAATCGGATTTTCCGATGAAAAAAGTCAGATGTGAGTGCCCCATCGGACTTTTTTACATTGGAGTAAAAAAATAGAACGCGTTTTAAATTCTTCCGATTGAAAAAAATCTGATGGGAAATTCTGATCGTCTGTGTGGAATTCCATCAGAGAAAAATCCATGCATGCTCAGAATCAAGTCTACGCATGCTCGGAAGCATTGAACTTACATTTTCTCTGCTCGTCGTAGTGTTTTACATCACTGCGTTTTGGACGGTCGGGATTTAGTCTGACAGTGTGTATGCAAGACAGCTTGAACGGAATTCCAATGAAAAAATCCATCAGATTTTAGACCATCGGATACTCCGATCGTATGTATGCGGCATTACTTTAGTGTTTTTGTTTTATTTTTTTATTATTATTATTTATTATTTTTGTTTTATTAAATGAAACAGTTTATTTCCAAAAAAATGCATTTGAAAAATTGCTGCGCAAATACTGTGTAACATAAGTTGCAATGATCACCATTTTATTCCCTAGGGTGTCTGCTAAAACAATATACGGTGTATATATTGTGACAGGGTACACGATTGTATGTACACCAGTGAGAGGCTGGAAAGGTCAGTTTTCCCTGCCCTGGAAGGGGTTAAGCCTGGCCAACAGGTAAACCTCCTTTCTTCCCCCTATTAATTAACAGTCACCTGGTAGGGAAATGGGAAGTGAGAGCTCAGTGTGAGAGGTGTGCTGAGCTGGACGGACAGGTTGGAAACTGTCTGCATGGAAGGAACAAGGTCTGTCATAGATTTGTTTATTTTGGACTGGTATTCTGTTTGTTTTGTACTGGAGGCCGGAATAGCCCCTCCAGTACAGTGTAGTGAGGGACACTACTGTCAGTTAGCCTCCTAAATTGGAGTAGGCCATTTTGTTTTTGTATTATTTATGTTTGAGTGCAATAAAGCCATATTTATTGCTTAAGATCAGCGACTTTGCTGCATGACATTATCGCTATTTCTACGACTTTGTCACAATATATATATATATATATGTTTGGGGGTTCTGAGTAATTTTCTAGCAAGAAAAATATAATTTTTACATGTAGGAGAGAAGCGGCAGAATTGGCCTGGGTGGCAAGGGGGTTAATTACCAGAAGTAATATACAAATAATCTCAACATCTCGTTTTTGATATTGATTTTTTTTTCTTTTTCTTTCTTACCTTTTTGGAACTTCCAAGTGTACTTCCGATCCAGCTGGGCCGCGGCCCATGTCTTCACGTCCTCTTCTTCGACCTGTGTGTGTCCCAAAAGACAAGCTGACCATTCAAAAAGCGCTGTGCGACTTGCACATTTGCAGTAGGAAACTGGCAGTTAAGCCGCAAGGCTCCACTGCTAGTTTCTCTTAGTTGGAATGGCAGCGCCGGCACCCGATCTGATGGATGGATCGGCCTGGGGGGGGGGTGACATTGCAGGCTCCCTGGACAGGTAAGTGTCCTAATTAAAAGTCAGCAGCTACAGTGTTAAATTATGATCTTATAACATATAGCATAATAATATATGATTTAGCTTGTACCTTTTCAGCAGGCAGCAGATTCTCATTCTCCTTCTTAACTGTGTGAGAAAAACATGGGACTGTGGTTAAATCTTATACAATAAAACACCTGTCTTTTCCTTTTTTTTTTAAAGAGAACTGGGCTTGAAGAGAGCGTTTGGTTTTTTAGTCATCCCCCTTCTTTGACACTGCAGTGGAAGGCGTGCCTTCACTGCAGCATTTTTCTTGGACAGCTTGGTCCAATGGTACTTTACCATTGGTCCAAGACTCCAAGCTGTCCATTGAGCTCAATCCTAAATTTCTGTATTTTCTAGGGTTGCCACATTTTCCTCAGGCCAAACCTGAAAACTTTAGCAGTGCATGATCATTTTTTTGGGTAGTATACACTATAGGATTGTAAAATACCTAAGACACCATTGAGTGTCCCATAGAGAGTAGGTATGTGGTGCGCCATGATAAATGTTGGGTGTGACCAAATTGCATTAACAGTGGGAGGTGCTTAAAAGGGCATGGGTAAATAGAACAAACGCAATATTTTACTCATAAAATAAGCTTAGGTTAATAAAACAAATCTCACTGTAAAAATCTGAACGTATCCTACCATAAAAGTGGACAGTATCAGTAGGGCAGTGGACGTGTGTGGACAGTGCGTAGTGTTAGTATGGCAGTGGATGGTGTCAGTGGGGCAGAGGTTGGTGCCAGTAGGGCAGAGGTTGGTGTCAGTAGAGAAGTAGATGGTGCCAGTCAGTAAGGCAGTAGACTTTGTCAGTAGGGTAGTGGACGGTGTGTAGACAGTGTCCGTATAGCAGTGGATGGTGTCAATGGGGCAGAGGTTGGTGCCAGTAGGGCAAAGGACGGTGTCAGTAGAGCAGTGCACGTTTCAGTAGGGCAGTGGACATTGCCAGTAAGGATGAGATTGGTGTAGGGCAGTGGACAATGTCAGTAGTTATTTATTTTTATTATTTTATTTTTTAACTACTTTTTACAATATTATTTTTATTATTAAAGAAAAAATGAACAGCCCTGTTGGTGGGCATGATGAAATAACAGGGATCTAAACAGAGATCCTTGAGGTCCAGAATAGGATGGACATCTACGTTTGTTGAACTGTAAACAGGGTGGAATAAAACCCCGGGACAGTAGCCATTTCAAAGTCGCATAGCAAACTGCTCTTTTTTGTTTTTCCAAAACCACCCTTGAATGCATGAAATGTGGAGGAGGAACGCAGCAAAACTCCAGAGTGTAGCTCCTGGACTATATGCTGCAGACCCAGTCATCTACAACTTCCCGAATCCAGATGGTCACGAAGGCC
Organism: Rana kukunoris; assembly: GCA_029574335.1. Taxonomy (NCBI): domain Eukaryota; kingdom Metazoa; phylum Chordata; class Amphibia; order Anura; family Ranidae; genus Rana; species Rana kukunoris. The sequence continues at coordinate 29,447,954 of CM056053.1, forward strand.
AATAGATGTCCACCCAGCTGCGCCTGTACTGCAATGAGGACTTGAAAATTCTGATGGACTTGGGGATTCTGTTCTTCTTCCAGAATGGAGATGTAGGCATCTGCTTAGAGTCAGGGGATTGTTGCTTATGAAAAGGAACTCATCATGGATTCCAAAGGCCTCACTAGTTTCTCACCTCCACATTCTTTTTAGGTGTAAAAGAGTTCCCAACGCTCGCCTTCTGGATGAAAGTATCCAAGGATGGTCCAATCAAGTGTGCAGTCTCTCGCTTTGCTTCCTCCAAAGAAGTTCCACTGACCAACAGTTGAGCCATAGGATCCTTCTCATGTGGACAGACATGGTGCCTAACCAGGAAAGGTGCTATATGCAATTTTTTCAAGGCATACATTGAAAAAATTAAAGCTCTGGAAAAATCTTCCAGCAACTGCCAGATAGCTGGAACCCCTTGATCCGATTCTCTGGAACAAAGCATACATTTTTTGCCCAAGCTTTAAGGGCCTGGCAGACCCCTAACGCAGGCAACACTGACTGCAGAGCTGTACCTACCAGGAAGGATGCCTTATCATCCATTTATCCATGGTGTCTTTAAAGACTGGGACCTCATCCACCAGGACCTTGTTTAAAGTAGTTGTAAACCCTAAACATTTTTTTACCTTTATTTTTCACTTTAAAGAAGGAAATGCATTCTTACCTGAGCCCAGTCTCAATCCAACACTGTGCCTGGGAGTAGAGGCTCTCTCCTCCTCTATCAATTCTGACAGGCTTTGTTGAGAGCAACAGGGACCATTGGCTCCCACTGCTGTCAGTCAAATCCTGATGAAGGAAAGCAGGGGGGGGAGATGTCTGTCTCATTTTAAATAACAGAAACCGAGGTGCAGCCCTCTGCGCAAAAAACACCATGACTGCGGAGCCATGGCGGAAAGATGCACACCAGCTTTACATAGCTCAGAGGCCCTCGCCAATCTATGTATACAAGCCAGCAGGCCCAATCTTCACCCATCAAAGGGCGTTCAGGGACTTGACTTGAAACACAACCACTGCCCTGGACCTGCACAGCACCCTGCACCATTGTACCCTTGGAATTGCTGCCTGACAGTTCCAGCACCGCCTGGCAGCATTTCAAGCCATCCCTACTCTTGCATGCAGGGTTCGGTACAGTCCCATCTTGGCCTGCTCGTCATACTGACCAATCTGGATGAAGCTCCCAGAATTGGGGGACCTAAAGCCCAGGAAAGAAGATTTCACAGAGACACCTAAAGCCACATCACTGACCTAAGGACACTAGTTAAAAAATGAGGCCTAGCTGAGCTGGGAGGTGTTGTGCCTGGGCAAATATTTATGAATATGAAATGCCATGTGTCCTGTGATGTATGAATATCACATTGCTATTTCTGCAGCAAAACTAACCTATGCTGTAATATTGTAGATAAGGCACATTCTATGCTTTGTGCCAAATTATTAGTTGTGAAAAAATTTCTCTGTACAGCATCTAGGTGGAATGCGGCTGTCGGTCTACTGTGCCCGTGGGAAATATTTACATTTTGTTTGTTGTCATAGAGATGTTTCTGTAATCAACTACAGCTAAAAAAAGGAATAATTGCGTAGACAAGCCGCCTCTGTACTTTTGCATGGCAACAAGCAAACCATGCGATGATTCCAGTAGGACACAATGAAGACTTCACAGGAACACAACAGCTAGAAAATGCTTGAAATTTGAATTATTACTCAGCTTTGTGTTACAAATAGGGAAATACAGGGGTACTCTGGCTGCATGAAGTTTGTTTTTCCTGTTCTGGCTCCCAACTTCTTTCCACAATGCAAAAATATGCTGTTTGCTTCTGACTACATAGGTACTGTTGTGTGAGAATACACCCATCTGCATGAGCAGTGTTGCTCATCTTACTTTAAAAAAGTAATTAGTTACAGTTACAAATTACTTCTCCGAAAAAGTAATTGCGTTAGTGACTCAGTTACTACATTGAAAAAGTAATTAGTTACTCAGCAAAGTAACTGAATTTTTTTTTAATATTCTACAATGCTTTGTTGAGAAGCAGATGACGGGCGCTTGCCAGGGAGCAGTGAGTTAATACTCCAAGACTAAAGAATGCCAGATCCTTGAGAGAAGAAACCCGGAAACAAATGGTGATCTCGTGTATATCCCACCCTAGGTGCATCCGTCCCACCATGTATGTTCAGCTAATAGGACTTAAAACCCTTATCCATCTGCTACATATTACATCCAAATTTTAAGCTGGATTAAAATGTATGTTTATAATATACATTCCTTTGACGTTTACAGAGTCTGTAATTTAAAATCTTATATTAGGCTTTATTAGAATTTTCTATAGTTTATTGTTTATATTTTTATTTATCTTATATAAGCTTTATTAGGTGCAAGGTATCTGGAATGGGGATGTTAGATTTTTCTTTGTTGTCTGATGAATAGATGAAATCACTGACCAAAAATAACCTGCTGATCATTGGTCTGTATAGGTGTCCTGCACTTACCATGTTGACCACTAGATGTCGCTGTGTACACTGTGTTGTATAGGGAATGTTTGTTCTGTGGAACATTTTGTTCCGGCCATGTGTTCCCCGGATCATTGATCAGGTTGCGCACACTGTGTGTGTGATCGATGTGAGTTGTTCCCCGGTGATAGGTCAGTGTGAGGCGGGTGAGGCTCATTGTATCCAGGGCTCCTTGCGATTGGGAGTTTTCAGAGCGCTGTGACAGGCCATCACAGCGGTTACATGATTCTAAAGCGGAGTTCCACCCATATTTATGTTCACAGCGCTGGCAGAAGCAATTACTCTGCTGCCATCTAGTGGCGGTAGATGTAATTGCAGTAATGCCGCCCAAGTAATGGGAACTGCGTTACTGTGAGGGGAAGAGTAATCAGGTAGATTACTCGTTACCCTCAAAAGGGGCTGCGTTAGGTAACTGCTTTTATTGTAACTCCATTACTTACAACACTGTGCATGAGTGAGGGGAGGGCACGGTGTAGGTTACTTCAGCAAGAAATAAGAGACCGGTTTGGGCAGAGGTGGTGCCTGTGCATGTCGTGTGATGTCATAGTGCAAGGGAGCCGAGCAGAGCTGCCGGAGCCTCTTTTGCTGGTCTGCAGGACAGGAGTAAGACTGGAGGGAACACCTGGCGTGGAGAAAGACTGTCACTGTGTCTCAGGAGGGGACGTGTTGCGTCAGTGAAGTGTCATCATCACCTGTCCCCTGAGCTACTTACTTACTATATTGAACATAAAAAAAGAAATATATGTTTTCCCTAATATCTACCCTATGTTGACTTTAATAGTCCTCCTTAATGACGGAAATATACTGGATAACGAAATTAAGCTCAGCTAGATATTTATTTTCCTAAAATATGGGTGTAAAATTCATTCACGATTGTTATCTAGTGTCCTAGCTCTCTACAGATTTATAACTTCATAATGGCATCATTATTCTTCCTTACTGATAAATAACTAGAACTCAAATATTGTATCTCCTATATCTTTCAATGGGAAAAATAAGAAATCTTGTAATCTAGATTTTCTTTTAAAGGGGTTGTAAAGGTTAGTTTTTTATTTTCTTTAAGCGAGTGCATTGTTGGTTCACTTACCATTTCCTTCCATTTCCCTTCTAAATGTTTTTTTTCTTTGTTTTCTTTGTCTGGATTTCTCACTTCCTGTTGCTCCTCAGTAAGGTGTTCAGTAAGCTGTTCTAAATGACTTTCCACCGCTCGGTTGAAGGTGGAAAGATTACTGAGGAACAACAGGAAGTGAGCAATTCAAACAAAGAAAAATATTTAGAAGGGAAATCGAAAGGAAAAGGTAAGTGAATCAAGAATGCACAAGCTTAAATGAACCAATTTAGAAAATAAAAGGCGAACCTTTACAACCCCTTTAAGTTTTTTCTTTTTTTTTATTATTATTTATTTCTTCTTTACGTCATTCCTTTTTTTTTATATCCTATTGCATCACATGCTTTAGATATTTGTATTTTTTCTCTTTATCATTTGGTCTATATATTTTTTGTCATTTTTGTATAGTTAATTTAAATTAATAAAACATTTCTTTAAAAAAATATATATAATATATATTCCTTAAATCACATTTCAAATTGCGTATTGTACTCATTTGTAGCCAAAATACTGAAATTTGTACTTATAACTTTAATTTTGTAATTTTTTAAAATGCCCCATAAAAAACTTGGCTGTGTCAGTAAAGTTCAATCTGGTAGGTTGACAACACTAACTACATTATGGTGTGCTGCGTTAAGGCAACCCTATTAATTTTGCATGGGCTGTCAATGCACCCCAGTTATAACTGTAACTGCATGGCATGTGTAGGACAGGTGTGTTGGCAGCTACCTTATTTGAGCATTGGGGTCCCATACTAAATGCACACATAGGTTAAGTCGCACTGGACTTAAAACATATTTGTTAGGACCCTCCTAGGTAGGTTGCTAGAAAAACTAGGTAGATTTAATTCTTTGGCTGCACTGTAATCAGTGGCGTAGTTTGTGAACACTTTGGGCTGTTCTGGGCTCCAGTGGCTACATGTTTGATTGTCTAGAATGAAGTGGTCTGGGAAGGCAAATCTACAACCTGAGTATTTATGTTGTCTCAGCCAATCCCTAGGAGGGGGTGCCAAGACAGCTTGGTTCTTGTCCAGAAGGAGCCGCTGCCCTTCTACAAAGCACAGCTTACATCTTACCCAGAGCTGGACTGGACACAAAAAATTGGCCCTGGACATCATCCAGACCGGCCCACTTTAATTTTGCAAACATGCACAAAACAGTATATATACTGTTTATGGGGGGGGGGGGGGGGGTGCAGGACACAGAGGGACAGTGTGGGGGTGGAGGATACAGAGGGACACCTTGGGACATGTGAGGGGTGGAGGACACAGTGGGACACTGTGGGAGGTGGAGGACACCATGGGGGGGTGGAGGACACAGTGGGACAGCATGGGGGGTGGAGGACACAGAGGGACAGGATTGGGGGTGGAGGACACAGAGGGACACCGTGGGACACATTGTGGGGGTTGGAGGACACCGTGGGACACATTGTGGTGATTGGAGGACACAGTGGGACACTGTGGGGGTTGGAGGATACAGTGGGACACCGTGGGGGTTGGAGGAAACAGTGGGACACCGTGGGGGTTGGAGGAAACAGTGGGACACCGTGGGGGTTGGAGGACACAGTGGGGGTTGGAGGACACAGTGGGACACCGTGGGGGTTGGAGGAAACAGTGGGACACCGTGGGGGTTGGAGGAAACAGTGGGACACCGTGGGGGTTGGAGGACACAGTGGGACACCGTGGGGGTTGGAGGAGACAGTGGGACACCGTGGGGGTTGGAGGAGACAGTGGGACACCGTGAGGGGTGGAGGACACAGTGGGACACCGTGGGGGGTGGAGGACACAGTGGGACACCGTGGGGGGTGGAGGACACAGGGAGACACTGTGGGGGTGGACAGCATGGGGGGTGAAGGACAGAGGGGGACAGCGTGTGAGGGGGGTGGAGGACAGAGGGGGACAGCGTGGGGGCTGGACAGATTGGGACACAGGAGAGTATGATGGAGCCTCACCCGATGCCTGCAATAAGACCTCTCATGGCACGCTGTTCTCTGCCAGCCCCTCTGCTCTTCTTGTCCGTCCCGGATGATGTCATTTACAAGCACCTGGGATGGACGGAAGTGAAGGAGGGGCCGGCGGGACACAGCACACTGTAAGAGATCCTATTGCAGCCGCTTCCATTGCTAGTGTTGCAGCTGTAATAGGGCCCCACAGTGCCGATAGATCAGTCCACCCCTGCAGTACAGCAGTGCTCAAAGTAATGGCTGCTGTTGCACTAATCTGGGAAAGGAACCTGAGGCAGATCAGCGGGCTCTTTCGGGGGTGAACACCACATTTGCTTTCGTTCATCTACCATATATGGAAGTGAGGTGATTAGTAGTTTACAAAAGGTATATAAAACTGTTTGTGCTTTTAGTTATGCTGACAGAAAATGACAAGGACACTGCATTTCTGATGAGATCCAACAGGTATTTTCTGTACTTTCTATAAAAGGTCAAAACCCATGCAGACACCACATCCAGGGACTGGTATGAAGAAGTACATTACATTTTTGTTTTTGGGCTGTCACAGGAAAGGGGAACCTCCTTGAAGGATGCTCCCTCATCTATTGCTTTGGTGACAATTACCCTACAATGGTGGTACCCCAGGTCCTCAACAACCCCAGAACCGGAGTCAATACCTTGGGGGACGTGGACAGGCTGAAAGACTACAGTGCGGAAAATAAGTATTTGAACACCCTGCTATTTTGCAAGTTCTCCCACTTGGAAATCATGGAGGGGTCTGAAATTGTCATCGTAGGTGCATGTCCACTGTGAGAGACATAATCAAAAAAAAAATTCCAGAAATCACAATGTATGATTTTTAACTATTTATTTGTATGATACAGCTGCAAATAAGTATTTGAACACCTGTCTATCAGCTAGAATTCTGACCCTCAAAGACCTGTTAGTCTGCCTTTAAAATGTCCACCTCCACTCCATTTATTATCCTAAATTAGATGCACCTGTTTGAGGTCATTAGCTGCATAAAGACACCTGTCCACCCCATACAATCAGTAAGAATCCAACTACTAACATGGCCAAGACCAAAGAGCTGTCCAAAGACACTAGAGACAAAATTGTACACCTCCACAAGGCTGGAAAGGGCTACGGGGAAATTGCCAAGCAGCTTGGTGAAAAAAGGTCCACTGTTGGAGCAATCATTAGAAAATGGAAGAAGCTAAACATGACTGTCAATCTCCCTCGGACTGGGGCTCCATGCAAAATCTCACCTCGTGGGGTCTCAATGATCCTAAGAAAGGTGAGAAATCAGCCCAGGACTACACGGGAGGAGCTGGTCAATGACCTGAAAAGAGCTGGGACCACCGTTTCCAAGGTTACTGTTGGTAATACACTAAGATGTCATGGTTTGAAATCATGCATGGCACGGAAGGTTCCCCTGCTTAAACCAGCACATGTCAAGGCCCGTCTTAAGTTTGCCAATGACCATTTGGATGATCCAGAGGAGTCATGGGAGAAAGTCATGTGGTCAGACGAGACCAAAATAGAACTTTTTGGTCATAATTCCACTAACCGTGTTTGGAGGAAGAAGAATGATGAGTACCATCCCAAGAACACCATCCCTACTGTGAAGCATGGGGGTGGTAGCATCATGCTTTGGGGGTGTTTTTCTGCACATGGGACAGGGCGACTGCACTGTATTAAGGAGAGGATGACCGGGGCCATGTATTGCGAGATTTTGGGCAACAACCTCCTTCCCTCAGTTAGAGCTTTGAAGATGGGTCGAGGCTGGGTCTTCCAACATGACAATGACCCGAAGCACACAGCCAGGATAACCAAGGAGTGGCTCTGTAAGAAGCATATCAAGGTTCTGGCGTGGCCTAGCCAGTCTCCAGACCTAAACCCAATAGAGAATCTTTGGAGGGAGCTCAAACTCCGTGTTTCTCAGCGACAGCCCAGAAACCTGACTGATCTAGAGAAGATCTGTGTGGAGGAGTGGGCCAAAATCCCTCCTCCAGTGTGTGCAAACCTGGTGAAAAACTACAAGAAACGTTTGACCTCTGTAATTGCAAACAAAGGCTACTGTACCAAATATTAACATTGATTTTCTCAGGTGTTCAAATTCTTATTTGCAGCTGTATCATACAAATAAATAGTTAAAAAAATCATACATTGTGATTTCTGGATTTTTTTTTTTGATTATGTCTCTCACAGTGGACATGCACCTACGATGACAATTTCAGACCCCTCCATGATTTCCAAGTGGGAGAACTTGCAAAATAGCAGGGTGTTCAAATACTTATTTTCCGCACTGTATGTAACTAACTGGTAGTGGCGATCCTTGACTTCAAATTGCAGAAAACTTTGGTGAGGCCAAAGAAAAATGATTTGTAGTAGGTATCTTTGATACACGGACACCAGGAAGTCCCCTTGATGAAGCAAAGCAATCACCCACTGGATAGACTCCAATCTTGAGTTTCTGTACTTTCAGGAACTTGTTGAGCCCCTGAGTCTAGAATAGACCGGACATCTTTGTTTTGCTTAGCAACTGGCAGGACTATAAAAAATACTTTTATGGAGCCTTGACCTCCATTGAACCTTAAATCTGAACCATGTAATACTTATCAGGACAGCCCCCAGACACTCTCCCGTCCCCCTTTTCTTTTTCTTTCTTCTTAACTCTGGATTTACCTGGTGACCATCTGCCCCGAATGAGCCCCAAGCTATGGCAGGGGAGGGGCACTTACCTTGCAATATTTTAATTGTTACTTTGTTGTTTTATTCTTTGTTGGGAAATTTCCCATGTTTTCAGTCTCTTGTGTTTAGATATTCAAATATAATGTCGAATGCGTGTTATTCTCCTTTTATGGTTACGATTGCTGTCTACTTCTCCCTGCATGGCGTGTGAGTTGGCCTTGCTGTAATCCTACATGGCCTTGGTGTAAACTTGTTAAAGCTTTTCAATAAAAAAAAATGTGAACAAGAAAAAATTATTTTGAATACACTTTTAATGTTTTTTTTTATAACCTTCTGCAGACTATGTTGATATTGCATAAATTAATAATATAGAGAAGGTTAATTACCACAAAAAAAATATAAAAAAATACTCATTATCAAGTAACTGAATTTTTAAGGCAAGATTTCTGTACATTTTATTTGACAATACTATTATAGTTGTTAGCACAAAATTAGAGCAGCACATACGAATATAAACAATACAATTTTGCTGGTTGCCCTCCTCTTCCATATATTTTCTCACTTGTACTGTGATTATGTTTCATTAGGATGGTGGATAAGGAATGCAAGACAGAATGCCAGGCTTTCCAGCCATTTTTGTTTCAGTTTTGGAACGAATATGGAACAATTAAAACCTCCGTTGGACTTTTCTTGCTACATCTGTCACTGCTTGATAATTTCCCCTTATTTCCAGTTCAGAGTATACAAAGTGGGTACATTTAGTTTGGCACTGTAGGTAGAGGAGTTGGAGTTAATTGTTTGTGTTAGCTGGGCTAGAGCTCCATGGGCTGGGTCAATGTTACCTCTCCCTGGCTTTCAGAATTTTCTGTATAGTTCTGAAACTCTGAGGGTGGAGGAACAGAGGCTAAAACCTGAATATGTCTTCACCAATCCCTGGGTAGGTAAGGCCCAGAAGGTGGGGAGATGGGCCATAAATATTCTGAAGCCTGGCAGTGAGGTGTGCAGAATCCAGGGGCCAGTTGCCTGCAAGGAACCGCTGTGCCAGGGGGCTCTGCCCCTAGGCAGAAGGAAGTACAGAAGAAAGCCTGTGGAAGAGAGCAGGAGCAGCTGAAGTCTCACACCCTCTCCAGCCTTTAGCTAGGCTTAGCTGAAGCCACCCTGACAAACAAGATCTAGGCCTGTATAATAGAAAACAAACATAGGAAGAAGACATACCAGCCTAGTGCATTACTGTGGAAGAGAAAGGGAGTTATCAGAGTTGATTTTCTAAAGTGCCACATCCAAATGAAAAATCGAAAAGAATAAAGGCAAAGCCCCCTAGTCGGACTTTAAAGGCACTGTGGTGTGTTAAATGTAGTAAGAAAGAACATAATATTTCTATATAATTTATTGAGAAAGTATAAGATAAAAGTTGATTACATGATCTATAACAAATACAAAAAGTACATAATAATGAAATACAGTTCAACATATCATGCTGTGTGGTTTGATGCCCTGTGTAGTCCCGACGTTTCAGGGAAACATAGTCCCTTTCTTCAGGGGTGTTCCAGGATTCACAACTAGTAAACTGTATGATAATTCAAACAAGTAGATCATGTATTTAAAAGCATGGGTTTCCGGATGATCCGAGTCTGCTGACCTGGCCGCTGACGGCAGGGCAAAATTGCAAACAGTCTAATGGTTGAGTACGTTGTTGCCAGATATAGATATGCTGCTGGAGTCAGAGGTCACTGGAGCCTAATGAGTAGCGATGGAAAGGCTCATATTAGGCTTGAGAAGATAAGTGCAGAGGAACCGTCATGTTGTCCAGCAAGTTGCTGGATCATGCTTTTAAATACATGATCTACTTGTTTGAATTATCATACAGTTTACTAGTTGTGAATCCTGGAACACCCCTGAAGAAAGGGACTATGTTTCCCTGAAACGTCGGGACTACACAGGGCATCACACCACACAGCATGATATGTTGAACTGTATTTCATTATTATGTACTTTTTGTATTTGTTATAGATCATGTAATCAACTTTTATCTTATACTTTCTCAATAAATTATATAGAAATATTATGTTCTTTCTTACTACATTTAACACACCACAGTGCCTTTAAAGTCCGACTAGGGGGCTTTGCCTTTATTCTTTTCGATTACTGTGGAAGAGAGTCCATTTGGACTCCCTGACGAGTGGGCTGCCAGGAAGATTACTGTAGCGCAGACTTTTTGCACCTTTATCTGTATAGCAGGAAGCCTGTGCAGCAGCCACTTAGACTTCAGGACTCACTAAAGAGAGATCGAGTTCCTTGTTCGGCTGTCAAAAATCTCGTCGAGCCAAATTTTCCCATTGCCCGTCGAGGAAATAGAGAACATGCTCTCTTTTTGGCTCGACGAGTTCCTCGACAGTTTTCTCGGCGAAAAATGTACACACGACCGGTTTCCTCGGCAGAATAAGTCTCCCATCGAGTTTCTTGCTGAATTCTGCAGAGGAAACCGGTCGTGTGTACGGGGCCTTATTCTTCAGACCTCAAGCCTGGATAGAGGATGGGCAGCAAGGGGCAATACTTTGTTTGCCCATAACCTAGGGACAGCTTAGTGACTGTTCACAACTGGGAAAGCCATTCTGGACCTCTAGCTGGAGATTTAAGAGTAGCCAGGTACAATAGCATTTCTCTATGGAGTAGCACCTGTATACAGCAGTTGGAACTTTTTGCCATCTGTTTTGCTGTACCATGAAACCTACGGGAAGACAGCATTTTTAACAACACTAATTCCTAGAACCAGAAATATCAAGCCCTCAAGTTTGCATTCAAGATCTACATTTTTGGGCATCCTGTGTTTTTCCCCATTCCCAATCCAAGGTTAACCCCTAAATAAACCAAAAACAAAACAAACATCCCCTGGACTGGTTCTGGATTCTGTGCACACAGTCCAATCAACCCCCATACATGGAGGGAGGAGCTGGAAGGAATATATAGATCCCCAAAGACAAAACAATAGCATCCACAGGATTTATTTATACTCCTGTGAAAAAGTATTTATCCCCTTTGTGATTTTTGTTTTTGCATAAACCACCGATTTCACTGTTAAAGGATAATAATAATATTAAATGATAATGTCCACAGTTAAATGATAATAGTAATAATGGATTACGGACTACACTGAAGAGTCATTTCCTGCAGAGGACATTGCCTAATACAGTAGGGTAGGCACTACAAGAATGTAAAGTCCAGGAAGTTAAGATTTTGCACCATCTACATTCAGAGTTTTCTTATTGTTTTCTAATTATTCCTGAAATTCTGCTTTGGATTCCAAAGTGGCCTCATTTTTTGCTGGGAAGAGTCCCCATATATTTGCAGATAATTGACAGCATGACTTCATCTGCTCCAGCGCCAATTGAGAGTAGACGGGAATCTCTGCAAAAAGAAAGGTTGACACTTAGCAATGAACACATGGGACTGTTAGAATATTATAACTCTCTGGACAAAAAACAGTCAGAAACGGCAATTTCAGAATTATCCATACATAGTGTAGTTGGCCCATAGCTGAAAAAATCGTGCTCTGTAGTCTTCAATGTGAATGCCCGAAGGCTTTCACACTGAAGCGGTGCGCTAGCAGGACTGCTCCAAAAGTCCTGCTAGCCGCATCTTTGGAGCGGTATAGGAGCTCCTATACCACTCCTTCCCATTGAAATCAATGGGAAACCGCGGTAATACCGCCCGCAATGCGCCTCTGCAGAGGCGGTATTAACTCCTTTTATGGCCGATAGCGGGGGTTAATACCGCACTGCTAGCGGCCGAATACCGCGGTAAATACGACGGTATAGCGACGCTAAAAAAAGGGATTTTTAATAACAGCTTACCTGTAAAATCCTTTTCTTGGAGTACATCACGGGACACAGAGCGCATAGTCATTACATATGGGTTATATGGGTACCTTCAGGTGTGGACACTGGTGTAATCAACTTCACAGGAAGTTCCTCCCTATATAACCCCCTCCCACTGAGAGTGCTTTAGTTTTGTAGCAAGCAATTTCTCTGAGGTTACACAATGTTCCCCAAAAGAGGGGTGGGAGCTCTGTGTCCCGTGATGTACTCCAAGAAAAGGATTTTACAGGTAAGCTGTTATTAAAAATCCCTTTTTCTTGATCGTACATCACGGGACACAGAGCGCATAGTCATTACATATGGGATGTCCCAAAGCAATGCTCCATGAAGGGAGGGAGACCGTAAGACCAAAATTAGCCAAACAGAAATATATATCAGGAGGTAAAAAATAGCTCCACCAACAGAAAAAACAAGGGGGCGTGAACCGGGCCAGAGGATTCTATACTGCTGCCCGAAGGACCGCCTGCCCAAACGCTGCGTCCGTAGCTCTTGTGACGTCCAACTTATAAAATTTAGTAAACGTATGTACGGAAGACCAGGTTGCCGCTTTGCAAACCTGTGCCATAGAGATCTGATGGTGTGCCGCCCAGGAGGCACTCATGGCCCTCGTAGAATGGGCTTTAACTGATAAGGGAGGTGGAACGCGTTTCAGACCATAGGCCTGAAAAAATCAGCTGCTTAATCCACCTAGCCAAGGAAGACTTGGCAGCCGGCTGACCCTTCTTGGGGCCATCCGGGAGAACGAAAAGCACATCTGTTTTCCGAATCTTTTCTGTAGCCTTGAGATAAACCCTCATGGCTCGAACCACGTCCAAAGTATGAAGCAGTCTTTCCTCTCTGGACTGGGGAGTAGGAAAGAAGGATGGTAGGACTAGGTCCTGATTCAAGTGAAAACTGGATATGACCTTAGGAAGGAAAGAAGGCTGAGGCCGCAGAACCACTCTGTCCTTATGCAGAATCAGGTATGGTTCCCTGCAAGACAAGGCTGCCAGCTCGGAGACCCTTCTGGCCGAAGCCATAGCCACCAAGAAAACCAACTTTCGGGTTAGCAGCACAAGAGGGATTTCTTTCAGAGGTTCAAACGGCTGTCTTTGTAAAGCTGACAAGACCAGATTTAAATTCCATGGGCAGAGGGGAGCTCTAATAGGGGGATTTACATGCAAGACCCCCTGCAAGAAGGTTTTCACAAGCGAATGCGTGGCCAAAGGCCTTTGAAACCATATCGATAAGGCAGACACCTGCCCCTTTAGAGTACTAAGAGCCAACCCCTTGTCAACGCCAACCTGGAGGAATCGCAAGATCCTGTCAATAAAAAACTTGCGAGGATGACCTCCTTGAGACTCGCACCACTCCACATAGGTTCTCCAGACTCTGTAATAGATATTTCTAGAGACTGGCTTTCTAGCCTGAATTAACGTAGATATGACCTGGGCTGAGAGGCCTCTGCCCTTAAGAATTAGGGATTCAGCCGCCAAGCCATCAAATTTAGCTGCTGTGAAGCAGGGTGGTAGATCGGGCCCTGAGACAGCAGATCTGGGCGCAGGGGGAGTGGCCACGGTGCCCCTACTGACATCCTCACGATGAGTGCGTACCAAGCCCTTCTGGGCCAGGCTGGGGCCACCAGGATCACCGGCCTGCGCTCCACCCTGATCCTTCGTAGAAGGCGGGGAATCATCTGTAGTGGAGGGAACGCATACAGGAGAGAAAACTGGTGCCAGGGGCAAACCAACGCATCGGTCCCGTAGGCCGAGGGGTCCCTGGCTCGGGATACGAATTTGTCCAATTTCTTGTTGAATCTTGTTGCCATGATGTCCACATCGGGAACTCCGAATCTTTGGCAAATCTCTTGGAATACCTGGGGGTGACTGTTGACGACTCAAAAAATCTGCTTGAGAATTGTCTATCCCTGGGATGAACACTGCTGAGATGCAGGGTACATGGGCTTCGGCCCATGAAAAAATCAGGTTTACTTCCCTTTGAGCCGCTAGGCTCCTTGTGCCCCCCTGGTGGTTTATGTATGCCACCGCCGTGGCATTGTCGGACTGTATCCTTACTGGCAGACCCTGCAGGGGGAGAGTCCAGGCGACCAGGGCCAACCGAGCCGCTCTGATCTCTAGGACATTGATGGGAAGCAGACTTTCTGCCTCTGACCATTGTCCCTGCTGGGTCCGTTTTCCTAAGATTGCCCCCCAACCTGTCAGGCTGGCATCTGTGGTTACTATTTTCCACGAGATGGGGCAAAAGGTTTTCCCTTTTGATAATTTTTGAGGGATCAGCCACCAGTACAGGCTGCGCCTGACTCCTGGGGAAAGAACTAATGGACGGTCTAATGCCTGTATGGACTTGTTCCAAGCAGAGAGAATAGCTGCTTGCAGAATTCTGGTATGGATCTGGGCATAGGGCGCTGCTTCGAAGGCGGCCACCATCTTTCCCAGCAGTCGTATGCATAGGCGAATAGTCGGCTTCTTTTTGCCTAAGACTATTTGAATCGTTTGAATCAACGACCTGATCTTCTTTTGAGGTAAAAATACCCTCTGGCATTTTGTATCTAACCGAAAGCCTAGATATTCCAACTGTCTTGTGGGTTGTAACCTTGATTTTTCTTGGTTCACAATCCACCCGAACTCTTCTAGATGCCGCACTGTGCGGACTACTGCATGATTGAGGTTGGAAGCTGATCTGTCGATAACCAGGAGATCGTCCAGGTATGCCAGGACCAAGATGCCTTCTGTCCTTAGGACGGCTAGCACCGGGGCTAACACCTTTGTGAATACCCGTGGAGCTGTTGCCAACCCGAAAGGGAGGGCTACGAACTGGTAATGACTTTGATTTATCGTAAAACGAAGAAACTTGTGATGTGCTGGGTAAATTGGCACATGCAGATATGCATCCTTTATGTCTATAGATGCTAGGAAGTCGCCCTGATGCAGGCTGGCTGTCACTGACCGTATGGAGTCCATACGAAAGGTCTGAATCCTTAGAAAGCGATTTAGGCGTTTGAGGTCTAATATAGGCCTGACGTCGCCATTGGGTTTTGGTATAACAAAAAGGTTGGAGTAGAATCCCAGACCCCTTTCTTGGGTTGGTACTTCTACAATTACTCCTTGGAGCAAGAGGCGATCCAACGCCTTTACGAGAGAGGCCCTCTTTAACGGGTCGCTTGGAAGACTTGACCCCTGAAAATGAGGAGGGGGGATTTCTCGAAACTCTAGTTTGTAGCCTGAGGCTACTACGGACCGAACCCAAGCGTCGGGAATTCTGGCCTTCCAGACTTCGGAGAAAAACTGAAGTCTCCCCCCCACCCAAGAGAGTGGGGGCGCCCCTTCATGAATCTGACTTGATGACTGGTTTAGCCGGCTTGCGAGACCAGGGCCTCTTGTTTGCCGCGGCTTGTCCCTGTGGGCGGCTATTAACTGCTGAACGCCCGGGAGGCCGTCGATACTGACGGGAAGTCGAAGGGGCCGAGCCTGCAATGGCCTGTCGTTTAAACGTGGGCCCACGCGGTCTTTTCTTGACCGGTAAGGAAGTACTCTTTCCACTTGATATGGTGTGGATATATTTATCTAGGTCCTCCCCGAATAGTCTTCCCCCATGAAAGGGAAACCCTGCTAAAAGCTTTTTGCAGGGTGCCTCTGCTGACCAGTTCTTTAGCCACAAAAGACGACGCATATTAACCATCAGTAGAGATGAACGGGATGCCTGTTGGATGGAGTCCTTAATAGCATCTATTGCAAAGCAGAGAGCTCTAGGGAATTCTGCTAATTCATGAGTATGCTGAGCCGGCATGTCCTTTAATATATGTTTTGCCTGATCCTTCAGGGCCTGACAAACACCAATGGCTGCTACTGCTGGCTGAACCATGGCACCTACTGAGGTGAAAGCTGCTTTCAGTAGGGTCTCGAATTTTTTGTCGACCGGATCCTTGAACATATGGACATTTTCAACCGGACAAGTCAGGGATTTATTCACGCAGGAAATGGCCGCGTCCACTGTAGGGAGTGCCCATTTCTTTACATATTCCTCTTCCATAGGGTAGAGAATAGAGAATCTTTTAGGAGGGACAAAGATTCTATCAGGTCGAGCCCAATCCTGGTAAATCACGTTCCGCAGAAGGGGGTGCATTGGAAAAGACGCACAAGTTAATGGAGCCTTTAAAGAACCCAATGAGGATACCTCCGGAGCTACTAGTTCTGGCACTGGAAGTTTAAAGGCAGTGCGAACCATATCTGTCAAAGACTGGATCCACAGGCTCTCCGCTTGAGAGGCCGAAAAATATTCATCTATAGTGGAATTTTCCCTGTCTGAACCGTCGGGACTTGGGTCTGCCTGATCCCCTTGTGGGTCCCGTTCCTCTGAAGAGGAGACCTCCGCATCTGAAAACCCCACACTGGGTGAGGGGGATCTAGCCCGCTTGCTACTTGGGCAAGGACGGGAAAACAACGCTGTTAACCTTGTTTCTAGCCCACTCATGGTGGCTGCTAGCATTTCTTCCGTCACGTAAACGGGAATGGGTGGATCGGGGGCCGCCTCTGCCCCCAGCACCCCCAATGGCTCTTGTACTATGCCACTCGGTGTCCTGACTGGCGAGGGTGGGGCCGTAGAAGCCTGGCCCAAATCCTCTGACCCCGATGGAGACCCCTTTTGCTTTTTGGCACCTTTAGCCGCCTTGGCTGGTCCAGATCCCTTTGGAGCCATTGTACAACCTTGGGTCACCCCTATAGCCAACACCTGACTGTTGCAGCTAGGAGTAACCAATATGAGGGCAGGTATGAGAAAAATGAAAAAGAACTAATTTCTCTTTTTTTTTTTACCCGCCTGGGAGGTGGCAATACTGAGGAAACCTGTGAGTATTGACACACCAATGCCCGTTAGCCGGAGTCCAAGGTAGACTCAGATACTGCTGGATCTAAGGCTGAGTCCCTTTAAGCAAAAAACTTTCTTTTTTTTTTTTTTCTGGTCAATAGTGGACCTAAGTCCTAGACCTGAAGATCCACAAAACCGCCACTAGGTGTCCCTGTGTGGCCAAAAGACCCAGCTGCACGCTCTGTATCCTTTCTTCCTCTGCCTCCAGGAGGGAAAGACCAGCCAGAGAAAAGTTTTCCCTTTTAAACAGACCCTGACGCTGCTGGCCCGCCCCCCCGACGCACGCCGACGCTATAAAAGGCGGCGTGCATGCGCGCGCACAATCGCGCGCACACACGCGCGCACCACGCTGAAACCACATGGAGGAAGCAGAGCAGAGGAACAACATGGACCAGCGTTATGCAGCACCAACAGACACCAGGTAAGCACTAATCTTATTGTAGTGCACACACAGCGAGGCAGCTGTCCCCATGGGCTTCCTAAGAAACAGGAGTTTTTACCAGCAATTTCCTCTTTAAAACATGTGGGGTTGCAGTATCAGTGTTAACAGGCAGACCTGGGGTGAGTAGCAAATATACAACTTACACAAGTATACATATATCTACATGTTATCTGGGTAAACATTAGAATCCCATCCTGCCTCAACAGACATAGTGGAGATAGTGGCTGATGCACAAGCATACTGTTAGCCAACCCAGAACCCCCAGGGGGATACCTACTGTCGAACCAAGTCCCGCAGGTTCCCTCTTACCTGCTCCACGCCGCAGGGTATTGCAAAATGCAAGAGGCCCAACCTTCCCCCATCTCCGTGGGTATTGTCTTGGACCTTCAGGGACCGGGGTCCTGTGTTAAGGAACCCACACCCCTGGACCTATATAGCATCCTGGCATCAGTAGCGTTTAGTTCTTGGAAGAGACTAAGGCACTGGAGCCCAGAATCCAGCCCTCCAAGGAGAGGCATTATAGGCAAAACCCCACTCCAGCAGGGCCCGGGTACCGTACACCTTGGCTCTGAAGCACTTCGGACGGATCCGGCTAGCTATCCTGGGTCCCGAGACCTCCGAGGGACAGCTAGACGTGACCAACACCTAAGACACTGGCGAAAAAACTAAAGCACTCTCAGTGGGAGGGGGTTATATAGGGAGGAACTTCCTGTGAAGTTGATTACACCAGTGTCCACACCTGAAGATACCCATATAACCCATATGTAATGACTATGCGCTCTGTGTCCCGTGATGTACGATCAAGAAATCACGCTGCTATACCGTCACCGTGCCTCCCGCTGCAATGTGAAAGCAGCCTTATTGGTTGAACTAGATGGGCGTGTGTCTTTTTTCAACCAGACTATGTAACTGTCTGTGCAGGGTCAAGTGAATCACAATACTGTCGTTACAGAATAACAAAATATGCATTCAACTGTGTATTTAGTAATTTGCCTGGAGTTCCACTTCAAACCTTGGGAAATTAGGAAACTCAAATGAACTTTTCAATTTCAGAAAAAAAAAAAAAAAGGAAAATTGCTCCACATTGTCAGTAAGATGTGACTAAATCCGCATTCACCAGAAAGTGAACCCACTCCATGGCTGCAATGTTAGTTTTACTCTGAAGTTGCGAAAGAAATGAGAAATAAAATAAAATACAGAAAAGAGGCAAATAAAAACATTCAATATCTGGAATTTAGTAAGCTCTAAAAATAATGTTTTCTTTGATGCAACTTTGTATTCCATAATTGTTGGAAACGGTGAATATTATGTCATGGCGAGCTGCTGGAAGTTTTGTATCCTTTCTACGCAATAAAAATAAGTAAATACAATTCCAGTCATTTCTGGTTATGTATATTTATAGGACTGTTTCTCCCTCTTCTCTGCGTGAGCGGAGGGGAGTATGAAACGAAAATAAATCTTTAGGGCAACACTAGCAAGTACCGCCAGGCACCGTCTATACGAAGAATGTGAAACGTATCAAGTCCTGAATATTTTGCATTGTATAATATGTTCGTATGCGAAGACCAGATAGCAAGTAGAGTACAAGGAGCGATTGCACAATTAGCAACAAGCGGCAAAAATATTTTTTTAACCCCTTCCTGCCCCCGCCTTAAAGCGGACCATCACCTCATCGACCTCTCCTCATATCCTGTTTTTTTTTTTTAAATGTCCAGCACCACCTCCCCAGGAACGTCATTTGCCATGCACACTGTCCCCTGTGCCTCCCGTGATATGCACGCCACATATCCCAGGAGGCATGGCCTTTCATTCAAGGAAAAGAGCAGGGGCTGAAAGAGCCGGCACCATCTTCATGATGTCAGAGGAAAGATGGTGGCGTTGGACAAAGAAGAGGCAGGGCATGGAAGAATCTCAGCGGGACAAGGCTGGATCCACTGGATGGGCGAGTATCAGAAACGTGCAGATATCACTTTCAGGTAAGTGGGGCCAAAACAAATGGGTGGGGTCAGCAGAAGGTCCACTTTACCTGGGTGTTTACACCGGAAGGCGGGAAAGACCCCCCGATCATGTAATTGCTGTGATTAGCTGTCACAGTAGTCACATGATTGTAAGCATCTCCCAATCATAACCAGAGACCAGGAGCTGACTGCTTTCACTGCGGACTCGGTCACTGTGTTGGGGGAATGCACTCTTAGCATAGACTCCTCTCCCACCATGGATGTAAATGTGTGGCGTGTGGATGTTAAAGCCCATCCTCCTTTTCTGCTGCATATATATGCGTTACATGGTTGGCAAGAGGTTAAACTGTATCTGTCCTTTAACCACTTTACGACCTGCCCTATTGTAGCTTTAGTGCTACAGGGAGGCCGCTGTGCGCGGAATATCACACCTACAGGTGATACACGAAAAATTTGAATATTGTGCAAAAGTTCATTTATTTCACTAATGCAACTTAAAAGGTGAAACTAATATATGAGAGAGACTCATTACATGCAAAGCAAGACAGTTCAAGCCGTAATTTGTCATAATTGTGATGATTATGGGCTCTTTCACACGGGCGACCTGACAGTTGTTTATGCGGATCTGAACTGGCGCTCCATGCTCCTCTATGGAGCCGCGGATGTCAGCGGTGACATGCCCGCTGACATCTGACCCGCTCCGCCAAAGTGTGACGGAGGAAAAAATTACTTTTCCATCCATCTGGTGGATCGGATCGAGTGAACACAGGCAGAAGGTTCCGTGTTCATCCGATCCCCCCATAGGGGAGAGCGGAGAAAACTCAGGGAGGTACCTGCACAGTGTGCAGGGACCGCCCTGTCATCCGCTGGCTCAGCGGGGATCAAGGGAGCGATCCCCGCTGAGCAAGTTCAGTAATGATCCGCCCCGCGTGAAAGAGCCCTATGGCTTATAGTTCATGAAAACCCCAAATCCACAATCTCCGAAAATTTGAATATTGTGAAAAGGTGCAATATTCTAGGCTTAAAATGTCCCACTCTAATCAGCTAATTAAGCCATAACACATGCAAAGGGTCCCTGAGCCTTTAAATGGTCTCTTTTATAGTCTCTCATGCATATGTACTCAGTACTTGGTTTGGGCCCCTTTTGGAGCAATTACTGTCTCAATGCGGCGTGGCATGGAAGCTATCAGCCTGTGGCACTGCTGAGGTGTTATGGAAGACCAGGATGCTTCAATAGCGACCTTCAGCTCTTCTGCATTGTTCAGTCTCATGTCTCTCATCTTTCTCTTGGCAATGCCCCACAGATTCTCTATGGGGTTTAGGTCAGGTGAGTTTGCTGGCCAATCAAGCACAGTAATCCCACGGTCATGTGACCAGGTTTTGGTGCTTTTGGCAGTGTGGGGGAGGTGCCAAGTCCTGCTGGAAAATGAAGTTGGCACCCCCATAGAGCTCGTCTGCGGAAGGAAGCATGCAGTGCTCCATAATCTCCTGGTAGATGGCTGTGATGACCCCGGGCTTAATGAAGCACAGGGGACCAACACCAGCAGATGACACGGCTCCCCAAATCAACACAGACTGTGGAAACTTCACACTGGACTTAAAGCATCTTGCAGTGTCTGCCTCTCCATTCTTCCTCCATACTCTGGGTCCTTGGTTTCCAAATGAGATGCAAAATTTGCTCTCATCAGAAAAGAGGACTTTGGACCACTGAGCACCAGGCCAGGTGTGTTTTTCTTTAGCCCAGGTAAGACGCTTCTGACGTTGTTTGTTGTTCAGGAGGCCTGACAAGAGGAATACGACATTTGAAGCCCCTGTCCAGGATCCGTCTGTGTGTGGTGCCTCTTGATGCACCGACTCCAGCCTCAGTCCACTCCTTGTGAAAGTCCCCAACACTTTTGAATGGCCTTTTCCTGACAATCCTCTCCAGGCTGCGGTCATCCCTGCTGCTTGTGCACCTTTTTCTGTGTACAAACACAAGCTAGTTACACAGTAAACCCTTTGATCGCCCCTGATGTTAACCCCTTCCCAGTGTCAGTGCATATTTTTAGCACTGATCACTGTATTTGTGTCACTGGTTTCCAAAAAAGTGTCAGTTAGTTTCCGATTTGTCTGCCGCAAAATCACAGTCCCGTTATCAGTAGGGATGAGCTCCGCGTTCGATTCGAACGTATGTTCGACTCAAACATTGTCTGTTCGTACGTTCGACGAATTTCAAACAAAACGGGTCGTTCGCACCAAATTCGTGTGACGCGCAACGGCCCATAATTCACTGCAGCATTGCGCGCTGATGATTGGCCAAACATGCACTATGACCCTGCATGTTGGCCAATCACAGCGCGCAAAAAACGGAGAGCCATAATTGGCCAAAGCCAGGGTGGCATTGGCCAATTATGGCTCAGGGCTTTAGCACACGTCCCACACTATATAAGGCCGCCTGCTGGGCGGCCTCTTGTAGTGTGTTCCAGCACTGAACTAAGATCAGTCAGAGATACAGAGAGATTGTCTTTTTACAGTGTGTAATTGAAGGAGTTGTACATATATTTATACACTGTATAGCTTAGCTAGATCAGTTCTTCCTAATTTACTGGCAGGCAGGTGATTGTGCTATTTAAAGACGTTATCACAGGTATAGACACACAGCAGGTACAATATTTAAAGGAATTTTTATTTTATTTTTTTTATTTAAGCATCATTAAAATCACTGCTCCTGGAGCAGTGATTTTAATAATGTTTAAATAAAAAATAAAAATAAAACATTCCTTTAAATATTGTACCTGCTGGGTGTCTATAGTTTGCCTGTCAAAACGTCTTTGAGAACCCGGGTCTTGCCCCAGGGAACATGTATCAATGGAAAAAAGTTTTTAAAAAAGGTAATTTTTTTCAGAAGTACTGCTCCTGAAAAAATTACAGTTTTTAAAACTTTTTTCCATTGATACATGTTCCCTGGGGCAAGACCCGGGTTCTCAAAGACGTTTTCCAACAATAACTTGAATATTGGGCTTTAAAATTAGCGCTTTTGAATTCGAATGTTCAAGTCCCATAGACTTCAATGGGGTTCTAAATGTTCGTGCGAACGGTAGGTCTGTTCAATCGTTCTGGTGCGGCCCCCTAGTTACAAACATCCGACTTACATACGACTCCTATTTACAAACGGAGGGAGACAACAGGAAGTGAGAGGAAATCTACCCATAGGAGGGGAAATTGACTCCTGTAAGAGTTATCATGGGGAAAAGGTGTCCCCTCTCCACTGATGCTTTAGCACCAATCCTTGTTTCCACAAAACCCACAAATTTCCAAAATCCATTTGTCATTGGGACAGAAAGTGAGGTAAAATATTTTGAACAGATGCGCACAGACAGCAAAACAAATGTTACAGGGGTGATAACCCTTCTCTATGTTTTCCAAAAAGCTTAAAAATAGATTTTTTGGCTGGAGCTACACTTAACTGATTCTTTTTAAAAATGATTGAAAATAGATAAAAATCAATCATATAATGTGCCTACAGTTTTAGTTTCACTTTTAAACTGGTTTCATGTTTCTGTAAAGTAAAGAGAACAAAAACAAACAAATACAGGGCAATGTTTGTTTTTAACCACTTAAGCCCGGACCAATATTCGGCACTGCGTCGCTTTAACAGACAATTGCGTGGTCGTGCGACGTGGCTCCCAAACAAATTTTGCGTCCTTTTCTTCCCACGAATAGAGCTTTATTTTGATGGTATTTGATCACCTCTGCGATTTTTATTTTTGTGCGCTATAAACAAAAATAAAGCGACATTTTTGGAAAAAAAAAACAATATTTTTTACTTTTTGTTATAAAAAAATTGAATAAACTAAATTTTAGTCAAACATTTAGGCCAAAATTTATTCAGCCACATGTCTTTAGTAAAAAAAAAAAAAAAAATCGCAATAAAAAAAAAAAAAAAAAACTAGCTCCCTAGCGGCAACAGTGACACTAATACAGCAATCAGAAAAATGATCACTTAGTGACACTGGCAAAAGGGTTAACTAGGGCGGTGATCAAGGGGTTAAAACTGTATTAGGGGGGGTACGGGGGCTACCCTGGACCTAACACTGACTGCCTGTTAAACTGACACTAAATGCAGTGATCAGTACATATATTATCACTGCATTCAGTGACACTGTGACAGGGGGGTGGGGGCTATCGGGGGGGTTAAATGTGCCTATGTGTGTGGTGTCAGTGTAGTGTTGTGCAGACTTACTAGTGATGTCTTCTCTCCTCAGCGGCGGTTGAAAATACCGCCGAGTGGAGAGCTGACATCACTTCCCCCTTCCTGTGTTTACACAGGAAGAGGGCGGGTGGCGCACTGCCATTGGCTGGGAGCAATCCGGAGGGGGCGGAACAAAAACGAACAGCCGCCCCCGTCACCGATCGCTCCTGAAGCCACCGGGACCGGCGCATGTACCCGACCCGCGTCAAGGCAGGGAAGTACAGGTACGCCAATGTGCCTGTACGTGCCATTCTGCCGACGTATATGTACATGCGGCGGTCCTTAAGTGGTTAAAATGAATCTGATTGGTTCTAAAGGAGTTTTAGACACATAGTAATCACACCTCTTTGATCATGGACCACAGTGAAAAGCTAGCAGGAGTTTTTTAATAAGGAGCCAGACAAGCAGGAAGTGTGGAGATCAGAGAAGTATTACAGCTACTTCAAAGCAAAAACATGAAACCAGGACTGCAGTAAGGTAAAGGAAGCTATTTAGCTAAAAAAAAAAAAATCCTTTAGTGATCCTTTAAGGTTCCCGTTTATTTTTTTAAATAACAAACATGTCATACTTGCCTCCACTGTGCAGTTCGTTTTGTACAGAGTGACCCCGTTCCTCCTGTTCTGGGGTTCCACGGTGGCTCTCGCTGCTCCACCTAACATTAGATAACCCTCTCGGGAGAGGGTTATGTTTTGGGCGCTCCCCTGTGTCATACACTCGGCGTCCGTAGACGCCGAGTGTATGACTCGGCCCCGCTCCCGCATCATTGGATTTAATTGACAGCAGCAGGAGCCAATGACTGCGCTGCTATCAATCTATCCAATCATAGCCAGGACTCCAAGGAGAGAAGGACGGCGGGGACATGCCCATGGAGATTCGGGGCTCAGGTAAGTAAAACGGGGGGCTGGACACTGCAAGGTGTTTTTTCACCTTAATGCATAGGATGCAAAGGTAAAAAACACGAAGGCTTACAACCCCTTTATGGACAAACCTATAGACCATATCTTGTTTGTAACCCAGGGGAACGCCTGTATGTTTATTTTTTTATATCCCCAAGCTTCTCTTTTAATATTTATACTGCAAGTAGAGTAAGATTGATTGAAGAGAGTCACTTCAATGCTCCAGTGCTAAAGACCAGCCACTTCCTACAGTTCAGGAGAACGGCAAAGAGTCGGCAAAGCATTGCACCTGTGATCAGTGGATTATGGGTGCAGTGTCCTGCAAACTCTTCCTCTAGAACTTTGCCCATACCTCTGTATGGGCTGTCCGTTAAAAAGCTGAAGGAACATTTAATGAACTACTATGCTGCTTACCACTCTTGTAGTTCATTGAGAATTACAAGTCCATCTGCTGCAGGGGAAGAGAGGACTTTTAGCTTAAACATTCACTAATCCCTGTGAATTTAAATGAGGCTGGGTGGGCAGAGGGTACATGGGAGGGGAGGAATTTGCAACATAAATACAGGTGTAACATGGTGCAAAATATAAACTTGGCCTTTAAGCTGGTATTAGATCAGTAAAATATTATTTTAAAATGATTATTACTGCACAGAAAGAAAGAAATACACAACGCACATCAAGATTCAAGAAGAATACACATGAGGAAAGTTCAGCTTTAAACACAGAAAAGACATAGAAGACTTGGTAATATCTGACTTACCTATAAAACCTGCTTACAGACACCTCATTGGTGAAGCCCATTCCCCCCCAGAACTGGAGGCAGCTGTCACTTAGCTCTCTTGCTAGGCGTCCAGCCTTTAGCTTGGCCATAGATGCCAATTTGGTGACATCATTCCCATCGATATACAATGCTGAGGGCAAACAAACAGCAAGTTAGATGAGAAGATTAATCATAACCCACCCTCCTCCCAGGACAGCAAAAAGTGCAATAAATGGTTTGCTCATTTAACTCTGAGTGCCAAACATCATCTCATCAATCAACGAGTCAATTAATCATCAAACATTCTCTATTTTTCTTCTAGTGGACGCCCCATACTCCCGCACTCCCCGATTCCTTAAAATGGAATTCCAGACAGCAAAATGCAATAGAGTGTGCTCATTAAACTCGTCCTACACATCTCATCAATCATCATTCTCTACTTTTCGTCGAGTGGACCCCAAACGCCTGCATTCTCTAATTCCTTAATATTTTTACTCCAGACTTTTTTTTTTTAATAGGGTGGGGAAGAGCAAGAATCTCTATAAGGTTTTTATGTCTTTCATTGTCCTTGATGGGAAGATACAGTATATACCCTCACTCTTTCACATGGGGCGGACCATTTTCGGGCTCCGCTTTGCTCAGTGGGGATCGCTTAGTCGATCCCCGCTGAGCAGGCAGATGACAGGTCAGTCTCTGCACACTGTGCACGGAAAGGACCTTTTAGAGCGCCGCTCTCCCCTATGGGGGATCGGATGACGACGGACCGTAGAGTCTATCGTCACCTGCTTCGATGCGCCAGACGGATGGAAAAAT
This sequence comes from Rana kukunoris, assembly GCA_029574335.1. NCBI lineage: Eukaryota > Metazoa > Chordata > Amphibia > Anura > Ranidae > Rana > Rana kukunoris. The sequence goes on from CM056053.1 coordinate 29,474,064, forward strand.
GGGTTTTCCTCCGTCACACTTTGGCGGATCGGATGTCAGCGGTCATATCACCGCTGACATCCATGGCTCCATAGAGGAGCACGGAGCACCCGTTCCGCCTATAAAAATGGAAAGATACCTAAAGCAGGTCCAAGACCAATCAAAATTTGCCTGGTTCAGCAGGGACAGGCCAAATTTCAATCAGTGTGTAGCTAGCCCTGTCCACAGAAGTTGAATGTTAGATTGACTTCTGCTGAACAAAAACTTGGAAAACTTTCCTCGATTAGTGGCTGCAGCCGAATGATAAGTGTATGCTGACAGCGCCGGGTCCTGCTGTCAGAATACAATGCCCCAGCAGGGTGGATTCCCCCACCCACCTACACTTTGTCCTTAGACTTTGTCAAAAGATCAACAAAGTCTACAGACAAAACGCGCCATAAAGTAAAGTCAGATGCTGATACTGGAACTGGAAGTGCCTATTCTGCCATCTTGAGTTTTGGAAATCTACATTTCTCAAACTATGTGAGCAGTTTTATGGCAAATGAAGCATTTGGGAATTTCAGCACTATAAAGTTATTTTATCATTTTTTAGCCTACATATTGGTACACTGTGCAATAAGGGACTTGAGGAGTTACATCTAAGAAGATTATCAGATGCTAGACCACCCAACCCTGTGCCTTAGGGGTTGAGTTCGGTAAGGTGTTTTGTACATATGGGGGTGGTGCATGGTGGCCTCTATTGATGGATTCACAGTTTTGTACTTTATGGAGCATGGTTTAATGTGAGCACAATTTAATAAGTGCACCTTAGTTGTGGTAAAATAACACCATTTACCATTGATCCCTATGTATGATATGGAGGAGAGGATTCTGGGGCTGAGGGCATGGATTTAGAGTGGATTGATATGCATTCTAAAGTGGATGTTTGATGAAGATTTTTGTGGAAGATGTGGAAACATTGAAGTGTGTTGTATAACTTTATTGGACCCAATCTGGTATATGTGGGTCAGAAAATCCGGTAAGAATCTGGGGGTGAGTGGGAAATACTCACCTTTGACAGTTAACTTATTCCTGAAGCACTGAACAGTTAGCTTCCACTCAAAAGTAGAAGCCCTGCTTGTTTGCTTCCTCCCATCTCCGAGATCCCCCAGAAGGTCGGCCACCCTCCTCTTTCCTCCACCAGCCTGGCCAGTTAGAAAGCGCAGTGCACTTCGCACATGCGCAGTAGGGAACCAACCTTTTGGCTTCACAGGCCGGTTCCCCTAACCACGAATGGCGGCGGCAAATCATAAAATTGCCTGGGGTGCCGATATTGTGGGATCCCTGAACAGGTAAGTGTCCCAATATAAAAAGTCAGCAGATATTATATTTCAGCTGCTGACTTTTAATTTTATGAAGGGGGGTGGAGCTTTAAGGTTGGTTTTAGACCAATTAGAGACTATCACAGCTCAGAAGACCCACAAGAACCAATCAAAGGGAGGTGCAGTGGGTATCTGAACTGAACAAAACTATTGTGAAATTTAAACTCACCAACTGTGCGGTGCAGCAGAGATCGGAGGAGCTCCACCTCAGTGATCAATTCGGCCAACCTGTAATGGACAACTTGGTTGTTGAGCAGGGGCTGGTTGAAGATTTTCCTCTGCCTGGTGTAGTCAATCGTTTCTTGGATGATGTTTTCCATGGGTGTGAGAACTGACAATGGACAGAAAACATGAATTGTTACAATGTAAAAAAAGAAAAGGCTCTTTTCACATGCTAAAAAAAGTTAACCCAAATAGATTAATTTCTGGCAAATGCTGTTCTGAGCCTCTGGGTCTGCACACCAGCTGTGTCCATTATGAGGGGTGCTCACTAGAGGTCGACTGATATGTGTTTTTCTCTGGCCGATGCCGATATTTAGAAATCAGGGTGGCCGATATATGATGCCGATTTTTGTGGCCGATGTTTTAGGCCGATATATATATATATATATATATATTTTGGCAGGTGGCACTGGCTTGTGGCACTGATTGGCAGGTGGTGCTAATTGGCACTAGCAGGTTGCACTGGAAGATGCCACTGATTGACAGGTGGCACTTGCAGGCACTAACAGGTGGCACTGGCAAGTGGCACTAATTGACACTGGCAGATGGCACTGATTGGCAGATGTCACTGATTGGCATGTGACACTAACAGGTGACACTGGCAAGTGGCACTGGTTGGCACTGATTGGCAGGTGGCACGAATTGGCACTGGCAGGTGGCACTGGATGGCAAAAGTTAGCACTGGCAGATGGCACTGGATGGCACTAGTTGGCATTGGCAGGTGGCACTTGATGGCACTAGCAGGTGGCACTGGATGGTGGCACTGGTGCAAAAAAAGTCATGATCTGTTGAACCACTAGCGGGCAGGTTAAATATCGGCCCAATTTGGATAAAAATCGGCCGATGCCGATTTCTCCAAAATGCCCGAATATCGACCGATATATCGGTCGACCTCTAGTACTCACCATTCCCTTGATGAGGGTCTGATAATACTTAAGCCCTGTACACACGCTCGGTTTTCTCGGGCGGTAAAAAGTCTGCCAAGAAAACTGAGGGGTAACCCGAGAACCTGCTCGGTAAGTTTCCCCGTGTACACACGAGAGGTTTAACCGTCAGGAAAACTGCGAGGAAGCATACACATGGCCGGGATTCCCGACCAAAAGCTCTCCCCGCAGTTTTCCCATCGGGAAACCCGGCCGTGTGTACGGCGCTTAAAATGCTTTCACTTGGCTGGCTACAGTGTGGAATATATATTGGAAGAACTTTAAAGGAAAAAAGTTGAGTAGTACACTTTTTTAAATCTTTGTTTTGTGATAGACATACACATTATTACTTTTTGTTAAACAGATCAATTCCTTTTTACTATTTACTAAAGCACTTGCGCCGGCGTATCTCCAGATACGCCGCGTAAGTACAAATATGCGCCGTCGTATATGTGTGCGCCGGACCCACAAACCAAGATACGCCTAAAAACAGACTTCATCCCACCGACGTAACTTGCCTACGCCGGCGTAGAGTGGGCGCATATTTACGCTGGACGCATGTGGCTTTCCCATTGATTTTCTATTCAAATATGCAAATGAGGGAGATATACGCCGATTCACAAACGTACTTGCGCCCGGCGCATGATTTACGCGGTTTGCGTAAGTTTTACGTCCGGCGTAAAGTTATTCCCCATAGATGAGGCACAATCCATGCAAAGGTATGGACCAGGGAACACAAGCCTACGTATTGAATATGGGCCGACGTGGGTCTGGCTGGGTGTAGGTTACGTTCACGGCATACACAGTGGTCCGGCGTATCTTAGGCAGTTGTTCCCGAGTGGTTGTACGCATGCGCACGGGGATACGTCCATGTCTCGACGCATGCGCAGATCGTTTTAAGTACTTGTCTGGCACCCGGGCCCATCATTTGCATGGGGTCACGCTTCATTAACATGGATCACGCCCACTTCCACTTACGCCGGCTTACGCCTACGAAATATACGCTACGCCGGCGCAGAGTTGGGATCATTTGCTTTGTGAATTCCATGCTTGCCTCTCCGAGCTGCGCAGACATAGCGTAAAAGAGATACGCTACGGCAGAATAACTATGCGCCAATGTATGTAAATCCGGGCCATTGTATTTATATTTTTACTGAATTCAACAATGTAGCCAGCCAAGTGAAAGCAAAGTGTCACATCATTTAGTATAATCGATCTTTTACATACATGTGGGGACGCATTGTGTCGATGTGAGCAGTGGCACCAGAGCTGGGAAGTAAAGCAGGGAATGCTGTGCCAGTCTGGGGTTAGTTTAGGTCATTTTGTACGTCTGTCATGAGCAACACTGCAATAATACATTATTTCCCGTTGTCTGGAGCAAAAGGAAAAGGTTGTGAAAGTAAAAGTCTTAACTTTGTAAAAATAAAAATGAAGTGTTGCACAGATTGTCCCAGAAGTAAATAGTGGACTGACTTTCATCACCATCTCTGCTTGTATCAATAAACACGTCTGTTTTTCTAACGCACAAAACATTTGCAGAGAGGCTTACAGTGCAAGGGTAATGTGCTGCATATCTGATGAACTGAGGTGTCCCAATACCTGGTGCTTTACAATCATTGGCCATTATATTAGGTACACCTGTCTATAGCAGTGTGCATAGTCAGCATGAATAATGAAGTATGCCATGGCATTAGATCATGCTGAATTACTAACAGTATACACTCAGCACTTCAGCAGGGTCCCCTCCTTCCATCTTGCTAACGGCTACCTACAGCTTATAATACAAGTGCTGAACTACTAACCTATGACCAGGATTAGGGCCGGCTTTAGGTGTTCAGGCGCCCTGTGCCCCCCCCCCCTCTGCAGCCTACCAGTGCCCACCAATTGCAGCCCCATCAGCGCCCCCATCAAATGCAACCTACCAGTTCCAACTAAATCCAGCGCATCAGTGCACACCAATTGCAGCCTGTCAGTGTTCCTGGATCACACAGAACAGCGACAATCTCCTGCTGTCACAGAGCATGGATTTGAATCTCCCGGGCAGCCACTGTAACAAAGTCCCGCCTCCTAGACCAGCTTGCGGCTTCTATGATACACGTCACACCGATTCAATTTTACTGCATTGGATCAGTGTTCCATCTATTTCACAGGAGACGGGACTTTGTTACAGTGCCACCAGGAATTTCAGATCAAAGCTTGTGCAGGAACCACAGGTCAGCGGCCGGCAGGAACCACAGGTCAGCGGCCGGCAGGAACCACAGGTCAGCGGCCGGCAGGAACCACAGGTCAGCGGCCATCAGGAACCACAGGTCCACAGACCGTTCCCAGCAGGACCTACAGCTTGTGGGTCCTGCTGGGAGGTGGCTGCGGACCTGTGGGTCCTGCACGGGGCTGGCTGCGGACCTGTGGGTCCTGCAGGGAGCTGGCCGCGGACCTGTGGGTCCTGCAGGGGGCTGGCCGCGGATCTGTGGGTCCTGCAGGGAGCTGGCCGCGGACATGTGGGTCCTGCAGGGGGCTGGCCGCGGACACGTGGGTCCTGCAGGGGGCTGGCCACGGATCTGTGGGTCCTGCAGGGGGCTGGCCACGGACCCGTGGGTCCTGCAGGGGGCTGGCCACGGACCTGTGGGTCCTGCAGGGGGCTGGCCGCGGACCTGTGGGTCCTGCTGGGAGATGGTCATGACCTGTGGGCCCTGCAGGGGGCGGTAGGCCACCATGGCTAGCTTCCAGCAGGACCCACGGGTAATGAGCAGCTCCCAGCAGGGGGTAGAAATATATAGGATGATCATGTGGGGGTCAGGGTCTCTCACCTCAAAACCACTTCCCGCCCGGTCAATAGTCAATTGATGTCCGGGAAGTGGTTTTGTAATCCTGACTGGACATCTATTGATTAGTGCCACCCAGTGTCCATCAGTGCCACCTCTTAGTGCCCATCTATGCCCAGTGCCCACCTATCAGTACCCATCTGTGCCAACCATAAGTGCCCATCAGTGCCACCTATAAGTGCCGCCCATGAGTGCCCAGTGTCGCCAAAGAGTGCCCATCAGTGCCGCCTATGAGTGCCCATCAGTGCCGCCTATGAGTGCCCATCAGTGCCGCCTATGAGTGCTCATCAGTGCCGCCTATGAGTGCTCATCAGTGCCGCCTATGAGTGCTCATCAGTGCAGCATACCTGTGCTGCCTATCAGTGGCCATCTGTGCCGCCTATCAGTGCCCATCAGTGCCGCCTCATCTGTGCCCATCAGTGCCCATCGGTGCCATCTCATCGGTGCCCATCAGTGCCACCTCATCTGTGCCCATCAGTGCCGCCATATCAGTGCCCATAATTGAAGAAGAAAACTTACTTATTTACAAAAAAATAACAGAAAAAAATAAAAAATATTTTTTTTTCAAAAATGTTGGTCTTTTTTTTTTAATTGTTGTGCAAAAAATAAAAATACCACCAAAAGAAAGCTCTATTTGTGGGTACAGTGTAGCATGACCGCCAAATTGTCATTCAAATTGCGACAGCGCTGAAAATTGGCCAATTGAAATATTGAAGTGGTTAAACACTAGGGGGCGATCAAGGGGTTGGACTACCACTGACATGACAGCGATCACTGCTGCCGATGACAAGGAGCAGCAGATCTCTGTCATGTTGCTAGGCAGAACAGGGAAGTGCCTTGTTTACACAGGCATCTCCCTGTTAAGCCTTTTCCATGAGATGATCGCAGGCACCCGGCGGACATCGAGTCTGCAGGACCTGCGGCCACGCTCACGGAGCACACGGCGGGTGCGCGCACTACAGGGCGGAAAATTTAAAGAGATGTACAGGTACATTGCTTTGCGCAGCCGTGCCATTCTGCCAACGTATATTGGCGTTAGCCAGTCGGCAAGTGGTTAAAGAGTGTCTACGTTCATTCTCTATGGTCCCACAATATGTAGGAAGGTAGCCACTGTCTCTCGCTCACTCGTGGGATGGACTATGGGATTTGTGGTTAGCATAGAGTAGTACACATGACCACAACTAACATGCCCTGCATTCCATGTGGATTTGTTTTGGAGATAAGGATATCATTTAGCGTCACTTTAACCACTCTCTATACACGTACTTAAATTTCTAAAAGTTTAAAAGAGATGTTACAGGGTTCAACATGGTGGGTAATGTCTGGAGATTCAATAACAAATACGTAATAGTCATCCTTGGCTGAGTCGGTTTGTGTCGCTGTATTAGGGAACACGAAATTGGGGAATCGATGAACTGTGCCACCTCCAGTTACAAATGGACTGTATGTCTGTATCATCATGAGCAGAGAATAAAACAAACATGAGACAAGGTTCTCACAGGACGTGGTGTAACAGCCGGTTCGGTCTCTGACGTGCTGTGGCCTTTACGCCTGCCATGTTTTGCATTTTTCCTACTTAATCAGCCAGATATTCCCTGGCCACCGACAGCTCAATCACCAACGTCATTCCTCGTAATTCTAAAGCCCTATTTATAGTCCACCTGGGACAGGAAGTGGCTCACTAATTCCCTTTCCTTATTTAAAAATAAGATGTGATGATGTTAATAGGAAGATATAAAAAAAATATATTAAAGTGAACCTGTTCTCCTTTTTCAACTTTTAAAAAGTCCTGAAGAGCAGATACCACAAGATGCTTGCAAATAGTAGCCACAGATTTGGTGCCAAGCTCAGATTAAAGGAGTTGTAAAGGAAAAAAAAGTTTTCCCTGAAGAGCTTCCTTTACCTTAGTGCAGTCCTCCTTCACTTACCTCATCCTTCCATTTTGCTTTTAAATGTCCCTATTTCTTCTGAGAAATCCTCACTTCCTGTTCTTCTGTCTGTAACTACACACAGTAATGCGAGGCTTTATCCCTGGTGTGGAGAAAGTCTCTTGAGGGGGCGAGATCCAATCGATACAGAACTCGAGGCTAAAGCAGAAGAAGAAGAGAGGCACGTGAGGGATGATCGGCAGTCTATATGCTTTAGCCTCGAGTTCTGTATCGATTGGATCTCCACTCGAGAGAATTTCATCATCTAGGAATTGGATCACCAGCTTACTCCCGGGTTTCCTGTGTTGTTTTTTACCTGCCTATTTGACCATTTGGTAACACAGTGGTCTATTGCTGAGGTGAGAGTACCCATCTTCAACTGGTGGAGGGATCACTTATTAGTTCGATGTGCCTACTGTCACTTGGTGAACTATTCCGAAGAATTGGATTGACGGATTTAATTTCTTTGGACTTTATTGATTATATATCAGTATTTAATTATTGGTTTGTGCTGCACTGTTCTCTATGTATTCTATTACTTTTGGATTTGTGAATGTCCCTTTAGTATTCAGCTAGCATTCCGGTGAATTTAAACCAGGGTTTTTTTTCACTATACCTATTATCACCGAATTTTATTTATATTGATTTTATTGTATTTATGGTCTAGATTTTTGTGCTGATTGCACCCTTGTTGTTTTTCTATTCATTAGCTGTAGCCAATATGATCGTCCAACCAAACATCAGAAAAGATGGGTCTTAAGTTTTTTCCTGAAGGCCCGATGATTTTCCTCCAACCGAATGTCTGCGGGTAGAGCGTTCCATAAACAAGGTCCTTGGACAGCGAATCGTCGTTCTCCTTTCAATTTGTAGCGAGATTTGGGGATGTGGAGGAGGTTCTGATTTGTTGATCGCAGGACCCGACTAGGGTTGTAGTGTCTTATTTTCTCACATAGGTATTGCGGCGCGATTCCTTGCGTGCATTTGTGGGTGAGGCAGAGGGTCTTGAATGTCACCCGATCCTTTACGGCCAGTGGAGGTTCCTTATGACCGTAGAGATTGGTTCCCACGTTTTTTACCCGCTACCAGTCTGGCTGCCTGGACTACTTGTAGATGAGCCATCTGGTATTTCGGTAGTCCTAGGTAGAGGGAGTTTGCGTAGTCGAGTCTGGAATTGATGAGTGTTCCCACTACTACTGCTGTGTCTTCTTTTGGGATAAAGGGGATGAGTCTGCGCAGTAAGCGGAGAAGATAGTGGGATCCGCTGACCACCAATCCTATTTGTGCGTCCATAGACATGTCGGAGTCAAACATAACTCTGAGCCTTTTTACTTTATTGCTGGGGGTGATGGTTTGTCTAAAGATGGTGGGAGGAACCCAAGTCATCCGAGAATTAGTCTTCCGGTTTGCGTGTAGAAGGAGCAGTTCTGTTTTGGATCCATTGAGTTTGAGGGAGCTCTCTGTCATCCAGTTATCTATCAATGTCAGAAATGTTTCCAATCCATGATATTTGTCTTTTTTGTTGGTGATGCAGAGATATCGCATGCTGGTAGATTTTATAGCACTGTAGCACCTGCCACTTTATGCACAGATACGTTTTTTTCATACGCAATGTGGTATACCTTAATTTTGGTGGGGATTTTATATACACTCTAAGTTTTGAATTTATTTATGTATTTTTTTACCATAAATTTTTTAATTATGTATTGAGATTTAAAGGGAAAGTTACATACTTACCATACAGATTCAACATCATTTGCACCAAGGTATTAATCTATGAAACGGGGGTATAAGAGTCATTTAAAGGCGACACATATTTTGCAGTGCCACATTCACCTATATTGTAATTACCTTATAATTTCTAAGTCACATTTCTATGTAAATTAACAGAAAGAGGTGAGAGCAGAGTGCTTACACCAGGTATGAGTGCATTTAGTGCTGCTATTGGTTCAATATGTTCAAAATTCTGCAGCCACAGTCCTGACTAGGTCTGGTACAGGTGATCATATTACCCCTATCCTGGAGTCCTTGCACTGTGCTACCTGTCAGGTTTCGCATAGACTAAGATCCTCTTGCTCACCTACAAGGCTCTTCATGGCTTGGCACCCCATTATCTCTGAACTTTTTTCAACTTACTCCCCCCCCCCCTCTTTGTAACCCCTGCTTCTCACATTCTGGTTTACTGTGTGTGTCCTCTACTCACTTACACTCAAAAGGTAGACAGAGCCTTCTCCTGCTATGCTCCAAAACTCTGGAATTCACTTCCAACGAACGTCAGAACGCCATCATCTTCTCTAAACTCATTCAAATCAAATCTAAAAACGTTTTTCCTTAACCACTTCAATACCGGGCTTTTATACCACCTCCATACCGGGCCTATTCTGACACTTCTCTCCTACATGTAATAATCATCATTCTTTTGCTAGAAAATTACGCAGTACCCCCAAACATTATATATGTTTTTTTAGCAGACACCCTAGGGAATAAAACGACGGTCATTGCAACGTTTTATCTTCCACGGTATTTACGCAATCATTTTTCAAACGCCTTTTTTTTGTAAAAAAAATTGTTTCATGAATTAAAAAAATAACAAAACAGTAAAGTTAGCCCAATTTTTTTGTATTATGTGAAAGATTATGTTACACCGAGTAAATAGATACCCTACATGTCACGCTTTAATTATGCGCACACTCATGGAATGGCGCCAAACTTCGGTACTTAAAAATCTCCATAGGCAAAGCTTTAATTTTTTTTTACAGGTTACAAGTTTAGATTTACAGAGAAGATCTAGTGCACGCGGCGATACCTCACTTATGTGGTTTAACCACTTGTCATCTGCCCGCCGTCAAATGACGGCGGGCAGACGACTCCATTGTTCTGACATCACGTCATATGACGTGATGTCCCTTTAAAGCCGCGGGCGGGCGCGCGCGCACCCGCCGCTCCGCGGGGATCCCGTGCGAGTGCCCGGCGGCAACAATCGCCGCCGGGCACACGCGATTGCTCAGTAACTGAGCTGGGACGTGCAGCTCTGTATGTAAACACAGAGCTGCACGTCCCTGTCAGGGAGAGAGGTGACAGATTGTGTTCCTTGTACATAGGGACACAATCGGTCACCTCCCCCAGTCACCCCCCCCTCCCCCTACAGTTAGAACACTCATAGGACACACATTTAACCCCTTCCCCGCCCCCTAGTGGTTAACCCCTTCACTGCCAGTCACATTTATACAGTAATCAATGCATATTTATAGCATTTTTAACTGTGCAAATGTAAATGGTCCCAAAAATGTCAGAAAAGTGTCCGAAATGTCCGCCATAACGTCGCAGTCCCAATAAAAAAATCGCAGATCGCCGCCATTAATAGTAAAAAAAAAAAAAAAAAAAATGCCATAAACTATCCCCTATTTTGTAAACGCTATAAATTTTGCGCAAACCAATCGATAAACGCTTATTGCATTTTTTTTTTACCAAAAATATGTAGAAGAATACGTATCGGCCTAAACTGAGGGAAAAAGTATTTTTTTTATATATTTTTTGGGGTTATTTATTATAGCAAAAAGGAAAAAATATTGAATTTTTTTAAAAATTGACGCTTTATTTTTGTTTATAGCGCAAAAAATAAAAACCGCAGAGGTGATCAAATACCACCAAAAGAAAGCTCTATTTGTGGGAAAAAAAGGACGCCAATTTTGTTTGGGAGCCACGTCGCACGACCGCGCAATTGTCAGTTAAAGCGACGCAGTGCGGGAAGCTTATATTTTGTCTGGGCAGGAAGGGGGTGTAGGTGCACAGTAGGTAAGTGGTTAAACGGCGTTTACATATGTCGGCGGGACTTACGTGTGCGTTCGCTTCTGCACGCGAGCTACCGGGGACAGGGGCGTTTTTTTTTTATCTTTTATTATTTTTTTTTACTTATTTTTACACTTTTTTTCAATTTATTTTTTTACACTTTTATTCCTATTACAAGGAATGTAAACATCCCTTGTAATAGGAAATGTGTGTGACAGGTCCATTTTAAGGAGAGATGCGGGGTCAATAAGACCTCACATCTCTCCTCCAGGCTGGAAACCATGAGATTGGTGAAAAAAAATTCACCGATCTCATGAATGGTTGCTTACAGCCGCAATCGCGGCTTTGTTTACTTACGGGGACCCGGGCATGACGTCATCACATCGCGCCCGGGTCCTCCGACGGTCATAGAGATGACTGGTGACCATCTGGTCACCAGTCATCTCTATGCTTCCTGCCGACGCCGGACGATTCGTTCTCCGGGCCCCCGAAGGCACTGGATTGCGGCGGGAGGTCCCCTACCGCGGCCTGTAAGAACGATCAAGCGGCGGAACCGCCGATATGATCGTTCTTATGTCGTGCAGAATCGCCGGCTGAAGAAGAGGATATCTGGATGATGCCTCTGGCTGCAGGCATCATTCAGATATTCACCCACAAAGCCCAGGCCGTCATTTGACGTCCACTTAGGATGTGAGATCCCATCTCTGGACGTCAAATGACAATGGGCCAGTATTGAAGTGGTTAAGACAAGCTTTCACTTAATTGTCCTTTTTTTCCCCCTCATGTCATGTTATCCTGTGCATTTCTTGTGTCTTCTTTGTAAAGCGCTTTAAGAAGCCACTTTTTTTTTATTTGATTCTCTTTATTAAATTTCTTCATCATGTAAAAAACAGGTTACATTCATAATAATCCACTTAAAAATTTCTTATTCCCTGTATGTCATAACCTTTTTACTTTCCCATATTACTTATTAACTTACCACCCACCAACCGCCTCCCTCCCTTTCCCATCCAAGTTAATGAATTATCGTTTCACGTGGGGTATCCCATTTTTGCCAACCAACGTTTCCATATTTAATCAAATTCCTTGATATTTCTTCTCTTAGTATATACTACCTTCTCCTTCCATATTGTTTCTGTAACTGCGTTAGTCCACTCTCCTATTGACGGGGGATTCACTGCTTGCCATCTTTGAGCATCTAGTTTTCTTGCCTGAAAGAGGCACCTTGATACTGCTTTTGTTGTACTAGCTGTTCTACTTATTTACTCCCAAAGGCCCACTATGCATGTTCTAGGGTCCATCTCCAACCTTGTTTTATATGTCATGTTTATAGCATTGATGATCCCTAGCCAGTACCTAAACAATTTTGGGCCCCTCCATAGCATGTGTATTAAGTCTCCCGTATCCTGGCACCTAGGGCATCTTGCGTGAAAGCCACCTTTAAAGGCGCTATATAAAATAAAGTTTATTTTTATTATTGTGAACTTTGAGTATGAATGACGAAGACTTGTTTTAAGAACATGAAAATTGTTGACTATCCGAAGTCTGAACACAGTGTTTGTATAATCATATTACTTTATAGAAATAGTAAAAAGTAGATAAAAACTTTAACAAATAAGGGATTGTAAGCCATTTTAGTCTACCATAACCAAAAATATTCATAAAATGCATATACAGTATCCCACAGGATAAAAAGCACTGGAGACTTATTGTAAAGAATCAAAGAGACCTACCATTTGCGACTCCCCACATTCGTTCCTCTTGAAACTGTAACATCTGATAGATGAACCCCATTCCTTCCTCCCCTATCAAATTTTTACTGGGTACTCGGACATCTTCAAAGAATATCTGAGCCGTGTCTGATGACTTCATTCCCATTTTGTCAATTTTCTTGGTGACGTGGACACCTAATAAAAAAATACAAGCCATAAGGATTCCAGGTAGATAAAACATATTCAAACTATTATAATCAACAATGCACTTAGTCCTTGGCTCTAGCAATATGATTTATATAATCTAAAATGTGTTACATGTCCCCAGATTACAAATACTTTTTTTTTATTAAGACTCAAGCATGCCTGAGCTCTGCCTGTCTTTAAGCTGAGCCATGAGGCTACAAACTACAAGTAAATACAAATTTGATTTTCAGCTCAGCTGATGGCATCGTTGACCAAAAAAAATAAATAATTATTTTTTTCAGTTGCAACCATTTTTTTTCCCACTCACCCTTGCTCTCCCATTTTAGCGCTCATTATACTCCCACTTCCAGCCTGTTTTGAAATAAATAACAGCTAGTGTGGCGAGGATAGTGTAGCTTATTTTAAAGCAGAATTACAAGCAATAATAATAATAATACTAACAAACAGTGGATAAAGGCATGCTCGGGCAACAAAATTTAAAGAGCATGAACAGGACGCAGCAAAGTAAAAAGTGGATGAAGCCCAGAAGATGCAGAAAAGAGAAAAGTGGATGAAGCCAACAAGACAAAACAAAATGAAAAGTGGACCAGGCCCAGAGGACACAACAAAGTGAAAAGTGGATTAGGCCAGGAGCAAGCAACAAACTAAAAAGTGGATGAAACCAAGAAGACGCCATGAATAGTGGAAAGTGGTTGAAGCCAAGAGGACACAGCAAAATGAAAAGTGGATGAAGCCAAGAGGACGCATGAAAGTGAAAGGTGGATAAAGCCAAGAGAATGCAGCAAAGTGAAAAGTGAGTATGGCCAGGAGGACGCAACAAAGTAAAGAATGTATGAAGCCAAGAGGACACATCAAATGAACCATGAGGCCAAAAAAACACAACAGTGAAAAGTGGATAAGACCATCAAGCAGGGCCATCTTAATAGCATCATGGGCCCCTGGGCAAAGTAATGCTCTGGGGCCCCTACAATGATGACAGTGAAGGTAAACAGACATCAAGTAGGTAGGAAGCAGCCTGCCTCCCCTGTGTATCTATCACTCTCAGTGCCATCATGGGGCCCCCAATTAGGACAGCCCTGCCATCAAGAAAAAACAAAATGAAAAGTGGACAAAGCTTAGAGGACACAACAAAGTCAAAATTGGATTAGGCCAGTAGGAAGCTACAAAGTTAAACGTTTATGAAGCTAATAGGACACAACAAAATTAAAACAGGATAAGGTCAGAAGGTGGAACTGAAGTGAAACGCAACAAAATGAAAAGTGTTTGAGGCCAGAAACATGCAAATAACTAAAAAGTGAATCAAGCCAAGAGTGTGCATCAAAATAAAAAGTAGATAAGGCCAAAAGGACGCAACAGATGGAAAAGTGGATGAAGTGAGGAATATGCAACAAAATGAAATAAGATCAAAAAAAAGTAATGCCGCGTACACACAACCATTTTTAATGGTCTAGAAAAAACAACGTTGCCTTGCCTACACACGATCGTGAAAAAGAATGCTCGAGCAAAGCGCGGTGACGTACAACCCGTACGACGGCACTATAAAGGGGAAGTTCCATTCGGATGGCGACACCCTTGGGGCTGCTTTTGCTGATTTTGTGTTAGTAAAAGTTTGGTGAGAGACGATTCGCGCTTTTCAGTCTTCGTGCTTTTCAGTCTGTCACAGCGTGACGATTGTGCTATCTCCATTACGAACGCTAGTTTTACCAGAACAAGCCCTTCTGAGTATGCACGCTTTTTTCACATCTTTAAAGCCTACACACGACCGTTTTTCATGTTCTAAATTTTAAATGGCCATTTTTCACGTCATGAAAAACGGTCGTGTGTACGCAACATAATACGTTTGGTCAAAACAAAAACATTCCTAAAGATTTAAATGCAGATCTTTTTAGCTTTCAAAAAAAGTTTATCTGATTATTAAATGGACACATTCAAATTAGCTGATAACTTTGGCCAGAATTTTTTTTTTGCCTGAGCCTACTCATTCTTTAAGATCATTGGCAAGCACACGGTGCGTACCCACACCCCCACCCCTGTAAGCAGTGACACGTTAAGGAGAAGTGGCCTCCCATTTTTGAAAAAACTCTTCCACGTGATTATGGCTAAAACAAGTGCCCGTTCACAGAAGTAGGCTGCTCTTTCTCTAAATATACGGGGGATGATCAAATTAGAGCAACATATAATTCAAGTGTTTGATTCACCTGAATATTTACAAACAGATCCTGTGAGAATCGTAAAATTCTGAAAATGAGGCAATTATCATCTATAAATGTTCTAATTGAACAAAAACGTTTGCCACTATTCAGATCATGGGGAAAAAAATCTGTAATGTGCCATGTTGATTAATCCATCACTAATAAGTAGCAAATTTTTTGGGGGGCGCAAACAAACTAAAAAGAAAAACCCATCAATTGCAGCCACTGTGCCCATCCAACGCAGCCACTGTGCCCATCCAACGCAGCCACTGTGCCCATCCAACGCAGCCACTGTGCCCATCCAACGCAGCCACTGTGCCCATCCAACGCAGCCACTGTGCCCATCCAACGCAGCCACTGTGCCCATCCAACGCAGCCACTGTGCCCATCCAACGCAGCCACTGTGCCCATCCAACGCAGCCACTGTGCCCATCCAACGCAGCCACTGTGCCCATCAAACGCAGCCACTGTGCCCATCAAACGCAGCCACTGTGCCCATCAAACGCAGCCACTGTGCCAATCAAGTGCAGCCACTGTGCCAATCAAGTGCAGCCACTGTGCCAATCAAACGCAGCCACTGTGGCCAACAAGTGCAGCCACTGTGCGCATTAAACGCAGCCACTGTGCCCATCAAACACGGCCACTGTACCTATAAATTGCCACCACTGTGCAATCAAACACAGCTACTGTGCGCCATCAATTGCTGCCAGTGGGTCCATCAATTTCTGCCAATGTGCCCATCAATTGCTGCTACTGTGCCCCATCAATTGCTGCTACTGGGCCCCATCAATTGCTGCTACTGTGCCCCATCAATTGCTGCTACTGTGCCCCATCAATTGCTGCTACTGTGCCCCATCAATTGCTGCTACTGTGCCCCATCAATTGCTGCCACTGTGCCCCGTCAATTGCTGCCACAGTCCCCCGTCAATTGCTGCCACAGTCCCCCGTCAATTGCTGCCACTGTGCCCCATCAATTGCTGCCACTGTGCCCCATCAATTGCTGCCACTGTGCCCCATCAATTGCTGCCACTGTGCCCCATCAATTGCTGCCACTGTGCCCCATCAATTGCTGCCAGTGTGCATCGCCCGGGACTTACCTGTATCGCAGCGGGTCACGATGGCGTCCTTCGTGTCCATGCTCCTCAATGTCTTCTCCTGTCCTCTCTATCAGGCGTCCAATCACAGGGTCTGTTGTTTCAGCCAATCAGGTGACAGGTAACAGACCCGAGCACCTGATTGGCAATGCAATGCATGAATCTATCTATGGTGAGAGAGAGGTGGCAGGAGAGAGGGGGCGGTGCCCGTGTGCCCTTTATGGACACAACGCCACAGCCAAGATGAAAACTTTAAAAAAGAAATAAAACATGTATAAATAAAAAAAAGAAAGACTCAATGGACCACTTGGTCTTTTTCTGCAGTCACTTTTATATGTTTCCACAGTGAAGTGAACTTAAATGACCTTAGACAATTAGTCATATACCTTGGGGCAGGTAAGACAATACATTGTCTGTCTAGTTATGTATAGTGAATCATCAGCTTTACAGAATGCACTTTCTTTGAATGTTGCTATGGCCAGACTACGGATAGAATAAGAATAAAATTAGACAACTGGCAGTAAACCTTTACTTGGAGGAAGGTCACCGACTCAAGAAATGCACTTCACACACAAAAGTCAGTGACATCACCGATAGACAAGTCTGCATTGTGTCTACTGCCCATCCAGCCTGGTTCCCGCACTTGGCCTTAAGACAACAATAGTCTGGAGAAAATATGGTTTTATCATCATTATGGTTTTATAATAAGTATAAGTCTTCACAGCAAGAGTGACTAATCTGTGGAACAATTACATTTCCCATAATAGACTCTATAACTAGCTTATTTTTTGTTTCTTACAGGGAAGGGTATGCCACAATTATGAGAAGATGTAAAGGAACTTATTCATGCTACAGAAGTTGAGTCTACAGGAGAAGCAGGATATTTAAAACAAGAAGCTATTGAAATTGATAAATATAGTCGAATATCACTGTCCAATGTATGTGAAGGCTCTGGCTTCAATTCATCACAAATTTTGAGGCTGGGACCTCCCCTCTGCTACGTTATATGGGGGTTATGCCCAGAATACCAATAGAATCATAAGCTGTACCACTCCCTCTAGCTGGTGTCAGAGGTCATACAGTAGATGGAACCATCATACATAAAACCCAACTCCACAAAAAAAAAAACCTCTAAAGCCTTGTACACACGCTCGGTTTTCTCAGCAAGAACCAGCAAGAAAATTGCTGACAGAGCTTTCTTGGCGAGTATACCGAGCGTGTGTACGAGGCTTTGAGGTTTCTCGTCAAGAAGACTGCCCAGAATCTAGACGAGAAAAATAGAGAACCTGCTCTCTACTTTGTCGTCGTGATTCTCGGCATTGTTTTCCTGGCGAGAAACTCGAGAGTGTGTATACTTACCTGTCGCCGTGGAAACCTGTGCATGCTCAAAATGACTGACGCATTCGTGGTAGCTTCCAAGGCATAGGTAGGGTGTAGCAATATGGCGGCGACGGCATCGTATGTGACATTTAAAAGAACACCGGTTCCTAAGAATGAAGTGTGTGTACACTCGGCCAGCAAGAGAATCTTGCCAAGAGTCTCGTCAGGAAAAACAACGTTTTTTTTTCTGACGAGATTCTGGGCCGTGTGTACAGGGCTTAAAATCAGTACTTAGCCACTACAGATCCGCGCTATTGACAAAAGACGTCAACAGCGCGGACCTGAGCTGCCGGGGTCACGTCTTTGGACATCAATGTTGTTGTAATTTCCCGCGCGCGCCACTGGGTGGCGCGCAGCGGGGGAAAAACAGTGCCGTTGCATCGCCGAGGATTCGATGCGTGTACCCGGCGGCCGCGGTGTCCGTCAGGTACACGCGATCGGCGGTGACAGAGCAGGGACATAGAGCTCTGTGTGTAAACACAGAGCTCCACGTGCTGTCAGAGGAGAGGAGACCGATCTGTGTCCCTTGCACATAGGTCACCCCAGTCACCCCCCTCCCCCCACACAGTTAGAACACACCCAGGATACACATTTTTTTGCCTGAGCCTACTCATTCTTTAAGATCATTGGCAAGCACACGGTGCGTACCCACACCCCCACCCCTGTAAGCAGTGACACGTTAAGGAGAAGTGGCCTCCCATTTTTGAAAAAACTCTTCCACGTGATTATGGCTAAAACAAGTGCCCGTTCACAGAAGTAGGCTGCTCTTTCTCTAAATATACGGGGGATGATCAAATTAGAGCAACATATAATTCAAGTGTTTGATTCACCTGAATATTTACAAACAGATCCTGTGAGAATCGTAAAATTCTGAAAATGAGGCAATTATCATCTATAAATGTTCTAATTGAACAAAAACGTTTGCCACTATTCAGATCATGGGGAAAAAAATCTGTAATGTGCCATGTTGATTAATCCATCACTAATAAGTAGCAAATTTTTTGGGGGGCGCAAACAAACTAAAAAGAAAAACCCATCAATTGCAGCCACTGTGCCCATCAATTGCCCCCACTGTGCCCATCCAACGCAGCCACTGTGCCCATCCAACGCAGCCACTGTGCCCATCCAACAAAGCCACTGTGCCCATCCAACAAAGCCACTGTGCCCATCCAACAAAGCCACTGTGCCCATCCAACGAAGCCACTGTGCCCATCAAACGCAGCCACTGTGCCCATCAAACGCAGCCACTGTGCCCATCAAACGCAGCCACTGTGCCCATCAAACGCAGCCACTGTGCCAATCAAGTGCAGCCACTGTGCCAATCAAACGCAGCCACTGTGGCCAACAAGTGCAGCCACTGTGCGCATTAAACGCAGCCACTGTGCCCATCAAACACGGCCACTGTACCTATAAATTGCCACCACTGTGCAATCAAACACAGCTACTGTGCGCCATCAATTGCTGCCAGTGTGTCCATCAATTTCTGCCAATGTGCCCATCAATTGCTGCTACTGTGCCCCATCAATTGCTGCTACTGTGCCCCATCAATTGCTGCTACTGGGCCCCATCAATTGCTGCTACTGGGCCCCATCAATTGCTGCTACTGTGCCCCATCAATTGCTGCTACTGTGCCCCATCAATTAAAATCAGTACTTAGCCACTACAGATCCGCGCTATTGACAAAAGACGTCAACAGCGCGGACCTGAGCTGCCGGGGTCACGTCTTTGGACATCAATGTTGTTGTAATTTCCCGCGCGCAGCGGGGGAAAAACAGTGCCGTTGCATCGCCGAGGATTCGATGCGTGTACCCGGCGGCCGCGGTGTCCGTCAGGTACACGCGATCGGCGGTGACAGAGCAGGGACATAGAGCTCTGTGTGTAAACACAGAGCTCCACGTGCTGTCAGAGGAGAGGAGACCGATCTGTGTCCCTTGCACATAGGTCACCCCAGTCACCCCCCTCCCCCCACACAGTTAGAACACACCCAGGATACACATTTAACCCCTTCCTCACCCCCCTAGTGTTAACCCCTTCAATGCCAGTCACATTTATACAGTAATTAGTGCATATTTATAGCACTGGTCGCTGTATAAATGTGAATAGTCCCAAAAATGTGTCAAAAGTGTCCGATGTGTCCGCCGTAATGTCGCAGTCCCAATAAAAATCGCAGATCGCCGCCATTACTAGTAAAAAAAAAAATGTAAAAAAAAATCATAATTCTGTCCCCTATTTTGTAGGCGCTATAAATTTTGCGCAAACCAGTTGCTTATTGCGTTTTTTTTTACAAAAATACGTAGAAGAATACGTATCGGCCTTAACTGTTTTTTTTTTTTTAATTGGGATATTTATTATAGCAACAGTTAAAAAATATATATATATTTTTAAATTGTTGCTCTTTTTTTGTTTATAACGCAAAAAATAAAAACCGCACAGGCGATCAAATACCACCAAAATAAAGCTCTATTTGTGGGGAAAAAAGGACGCCAATTTTGTATAGGAGCCACGTCGCACGACCGCTCAAATGTCAGTTAAAGCGACGCAGTGCCGGAAGCTGAAATTTCGCCTGGGCACGAAGGGGGTTTATGTGCCCAGTAAGCAAGTGGTTAACCTAAGCACACTTAAGTGCTGCACTCTAGGTCCTCCTATTCCAGGAAAATTGATTCCCAGCTTTTTTTAACCCACTTCCTGTTAGCCTGGGGTGTCAAGGACACGCCCTTTAGGAGTGTGTCATCAAGCAGACCTGGACCCATAGGAGAATGATGCAGAGAACTGGCCATGTTAGGAAAAAGGCGTTCTACCCAACCTGCAATGTTCCCTGGTTCTCAATATAAGAAAATCAATCTCCACGTGAAGCTGTCATGACAACACAAATATCATAATTTAATACTTTATTTTTTTCAATTTTAAGATAATTCTTTAAAGAATATTTTAAAGAAGTGTAACTTTAGTTTAATTTAAGAATTGACATTTAAAAAAAATAAAATAAACATTTAAAAATGTTAAATACATATTTCAGTTATAAAACATTGTAAATAAGTAAATTTTCTCCTTCACTGATGGTACTGCACTGACGGGCACTGATAAGGCGGCACTGATGGGCACCGATGTGGTGGCATTGATGGGCACTAATAATGGGCACAAATATGCGGCACTGATAGGTGGCACGGATGGGCACAGATAGGTGGCACGGATGGGCACAGATAGGCGGCATGGATGGGCACTGACAGGCGCATGGATGGGCACTGACAGGCGCATGGATGGGCATAGATGGGCACTGATAGGTGGCACTAACGTATGTGTTGTACTAATGGATGCCAATCAGTGCCAAACAATGCTGCCAATTAGTGATGCCCATTGTGGGCACTGATTGGCATCCATTATTTCTGTCATTGTCATCCCTGGTGGTCTAGGGTGGCATACCTGTGTTTTGCATCCCTGGTGGTCTAGTGGCATCCCTGGTGGTCCAGTGTGGGCAAAAACCCCCTTGTCAGAGGAACAGCTGATCGGCTCTCCTCTACTCGCATCTGACAGAGGTGAGTGAGGAAAAGGCGATTACCGTCTTTTCCTGTTTACATCGTGATCAGCCGTGATTGGACACGGCTGATCACGTGGTAGAGTCTCCGTCGGAGACTCTTTACCTAGATCGGTGTTGCGGGGTGTCAGACTGACACCCTGCAACAACGATCGCCGCGATGCGCACCCTCGGGGGCGCGCAGCGGCTCAATATCCTGAGGACGTCATATGACGTCCACTCAGGATATTGAAACAACTTTGCCGACGTCTTTTTGGATAAGGCGGGTGGCAAGTGGTTAAGCATAAAAAAAATTAAAAAAATTGAATATTCTGGACCAGCAACTCTGTCAGTCCCCTGCCTGCGCCACGTGATACACTAGAATATGAGAGCTTTCAGGAATAATCGTCACTTCTCAGCAGGGTGGAATTGCTCACTTCAGCTTCTCAATCTCACTTTTCTCAACAGCCAGCGAATCTTCAATGAAACTTCATCTGAAGAGGGCAGAAATTACTTTAGTGCTCGATCAATGCACATTTAGAGCCTATTTACACTCTGTGTTGTACCGCATGGAAACACTTTTTAAGTACAATTCCCATTCATTACTATGCGCCTAGTTCACAGCTCTGAATTGGAGAATGGCGAGTTCTTTACAGAAAATAGAGCATATAGCATTTTGGTGCATTAACATGCATTAAGTAGGCCTACTGAAATGAATACACAAGAACACATGTATAATGCATTTGTGTGCCTTGGCTCGATTTGTTACTATTTAAAAACGACATCCCTGCAAAGAAAGCACTTAAAGAGGAACTGATCTCTGGAAGATACTGGTGACTGATACTGGGGGGGTAGTCACCGGTATTGCCTGTGGTCTCCCTGCTGCTGTTCTTCTCTTATTAGGGGTCATTGACACTTGCTTTGACTTAAACACACATTAAAACACCTGCATCAACGTGCCTTTTTGATGTGTTTTTGATGCTTCTGTGATGCTTATTTGAAGCTTTAATAATGCTTGGCAAATGCCAATAGAATCCCAGCTCATTAGTATCCCTGTTCAGCAGACCCCCAGCTTATTGGCACCCCCAGCTCTGCCGATGCCCCACTCAGTAGTAACCCCCAGCTCTGCTGATCTCCCACTCAGCAGTAACCCCCAGCTCTGCTGATCTCCCACTCAGCAGTAAGCCCCAGCTCTGCTGATCTCCCACTCAGCAGTAAGCCCCAGCTCTGCTGATCTCCCACTCAGCAGTAACCCCCAGCTCTGCTGATTCCTCACTTAGTAGTAACCCCCAGTGTCAGGAAAGGTTCCATTCGCTGGTAATATTTATTATTATATGGCTTGCAGTACTGTGGTCCACCAGCAGGTGTCTGGTAGTTTTGAACTGTGAGGAGAACTTCTCCCTGCTGGTGTTATATCAACTTTGGGACGCAGTATTGGTCTCCACCAGCGGATGGATCCTGGCAGTGTGGAGCGTACTGCTCTTTCTGCGCTCAGGTGTGACTTTAAGCCAGTGTTTCTCAATTCCAGTCCTCATCCCCCCCCCCCAACAGGTCATGTTTTCAGGATTTCCCTCAGATGAAAAGGCTGTGGGAATTACTAAGGCAGTGAAACTGATCAAATCACCTGTGCAAAATAATGGAAATCCTGAAAACCTGACCTGTTGGGGGGGGCGTGATGACTGGAATTGAGAAACACTGCTTTAATCTAATTACTGACATTCCCATTTATACCCGGCGAGTGCAAGCACACCTTGCCTTGGTATCTATCTCCCTGACCTTGAGCCTGCTAGCCTGACTTTGAGCCTGCATCTTACCTGACCCGATCCGATCCCTATCCCAAGCCCATCCTGTACCTGTCCCTCAATTACCACAGATACCTGTCCTCCTGTTACCTGATTACTTTGGATCCCTACTCTGCAGCTTTTCCATCCATCCCCTCCCTGTTCCCGTTGGTTTTCCATTCTTACCCACCTGCTGATATCCCCTTGTGTATGACCACGGCCTGGCTTTTACTACAATTCTGGTATCTCCCATTTTTTTACATATTGTTTATAGTTATTTTTGGGTCACTGTTTATTGGTTGTGTGTTGTTCACTTACCTTAATAAATTATTATATTTTCAACCACATGCGTTTTTGGTCTCCTCTGTGCAGTCACACAGTCTGGTCTACTAGCTTCTCTGACAGCCAGCTCTGCTGGCTGATTCCCCACTCAGTAGTAACCTCCAGCTCTGCTGATCTCCCACTCAGTAGTAACCCCCAGCTCTGCTGATTTCCCACTCAGTAGTAACCCCCAGCTCTGCTGATTTCCCACTCAGTAGTAACCCCCAGCTCTGCTGATTCCTCACTCAGTAGTAACCCCCAGCTCTGCTGATTCCTCACTCAGTAGTAACCCCCAGCTCTGCTGATTCCTTACTCAGTAGTAACCCCCAGTTCTGCAGATCTCCCACTCAGTAGTAACCCCCAGCTCTACTGATCTCCCACTCAGTAGTAACCCCCAGCTTTGCTGATCTCCCACTCAGTAGTAACCCCCAGCTCTGCTGATCTCCCACTCAGCAGTAACCCCCAGCACTGCTGATCCAGAGCTGGGGGTTACTCCAGTTTATGTACATCACCCCCATTATATACCATCTTTCAGGGATGGCTCCTTTTTGCTGTTTTAAAATGGCAACAGTCCCCTTTTCTACATCGACAACTTTGAAAAAAGTCTCTATTTTACATTTCTCCCACAATTTGCATAACGTGTTTAAAAAAACATATAAATGCATGCAGCAGGAGCGTGCCTACAGGGGTTACAATTGCAACCCGGCCCCCCTATATCCTTTGATAGGAGGAGTGGTGGGTGCAGCTGTATATAGAAGAACCGACCTCTCCATTTTCCACCTGCCGTTGAATGCCTGTGGGAGGAGAAACAACCATTCAGCAGCTGAAGGAGGAATATTGAGAGATCGATTCCTCTATACACAGCAGCCCCTCCCGCTCCTCCTATCCAGCTTCACTCTGCTGGCCTCCGTGTGCTCTCCAGCCCCCCTGTGCTCTTTGCCACCCCCTCCCGTCGGTCTGGACCCCTAATATCTCACCAAAGACCCACAACGAGGCTCCTAAAGAATACATAACATAATATAAAAATACATTTTAAAAAGGGTAAAGAATTATAAAAAAACTACTGAGAGTGGTGGAACTACCAGGGTCACAAAGGTTTCACTTGCAACCGGGCCCTGGCGCTCCACCATCCGGCTCAGAGGGAAGGGCCCTGGCCAGGGAGACCTTTTGTGCTTTCTTACACAAGGGCCCCAAAGCTTCTAGTTATGCCACTGGCATGCAGTAAAGCACATTACTGAATACTTATAAGTGTGATAGGGCCTTACATTTCTGCCCAGCTCCAAGAAAATAGCAATTTTCAATTTGGACCTGAAGTCCAGTCTTTGAAGACCTCCAGAGTCCTGCCTGCTGTGCCCTGGGGGGTGCAGTAATAAGTAGATGGGTCCAAGTCGTTAACTTACCAGGTGTCTTCATAGGCAGACAAATAAGTGACTTATTTTTGTGTGATGGTCCAGTGCCGGTGTTGGTGAGGAGGCACATCCAGTCGGCTTGGCATCCGCTTGTTATCCACATTTTGCTGCCGTTAATAATATAATCATCGCCCTTTTTCACTGCTGTGGTCTTAATACCTGAAGATATGAGAAAGGAACAGTTAGAAAAGTTACTTTCCTCTCTATAGGCTGATCTTCATATCAATTATCAAATCTCATTGAAGCTGTATATACAACCAATGGGTTGAACGGGAAAAAAAACAGACACACAAGCTAGGTGGATGCAGGAATCCCCCCCACTGGGACAAAGGGCACTCTTTCCTATCAGAATACACTGATCAGTGCTGCAGTTGATTGGCTGCAGCCGCTGATTGAAAATGGTCTTCTAGCAGGTCTATTTAACAGAAGTTGTTCTGGTGATTGGCTTCTGTCAAACAGGGAGGATTACACACAGATCGAAATTCACTCACTCCCTGCTGAACCGGCCAGATTTTGATTTGTGTGCTTTAGCAAAAGGGGTCTTTGTTTTAATTCCCTTTGCACATGACTGAGGGTTCTACGTGAAGACAGCTAAGTTCATTGTATGATTAACCAATTCCCATCTGTCGTATGTTTATAAACATCCTGGGATGGGAATAGTGATATCTCGGTCATCACGGCAGCTGCAGCAACGATCGAGATGATATTCTTTAGGGCCAGAAATTCTGCACAAAAAAAGTAATATAAGCAGCTAACAAGCTGCTGGATTACTTTTACAGAAGGAGGAAGTGGGTCCTGCCTCCCTCCCGCTGCCACCGCCTTTACCGGGCTCTCCTATACGATCGGAGAGCCCGGTAAGGATGAGACCTGTGACATCTGGCTCTGGGCACAGAGTGAGATGAATGGATAATGTTCCTCCCACTGTGTGACATCAGAAACAGGAAGCGACAAGGATTTCATCACTTCCTATTTCTGTTCTTTGTTTACCTGCCTGTTAACGGCCAGTAAAGCAACCGATCAGACCGATCTGTATTAGATTGGCTGCATTGGAGGCCAGAGGAGAGGGATATAACAGACCCTAGATCTCTCCATAAAGAGGACCTTTCACGGCCTATGCTATAACAGGGGATGTTGTTCATTCCTTGTAATAGCAATAAAGTTGATGAAAAAGTTTAAATGTATAGTGCAAAAAAAAAAAAGAAGTGCTACAAAACATTTTTTAAGCGCCCCCTGTTTCCCTGTGCTCATGCACAAATGCAAGAGTGCCTGTAGGTCTTGGATGTATTCAAACTCCGTTTACACCACACGTAAGGTTCCACAACAAACGTCAGAGTGATAGCAATCATTTTAGTACCAGACCTCCTATGAAACGCAAATCTGCAAAGGCTTTTAAAGCGTTAACAATGGAGATTTTTAGGTACCGTAATTTGGCACCATTCCACGGACGGACACAACTTTAAAGCATGACATATTTGGTATCTATGCAGTTCAAAAAGAAATGGCTGCACACCATGGCTGGTCCTGAGTCCTTTTAATAACTATCTCCAATAGTGACACAAACAGGCTGCTAATGGTTGACTCGTTTTACACAAATGCTGTGTGTAATCATAAGGTTATTGGGGACATTTAGAGATATTTAAAAAAAAAAAAAAAGGACTCAAGACCAGTTGGGGTGTGCAGCCATTTCTTCTTGAATTGCATATTTCACGGAGGCGAGCCGGGGAACGCACCCATGTGTGACGTATCAGGCAAATAAATCTCACCGGTAGCGACGCATCTTTCATTTTCCATGTTTAGTATTTATGTAGTGAGCGTAACATCCACTTTTATATTGTACCAAACAATTGGGTATTATATTGTGTTTTTGTGCATTAAAGTTCATTAAAGTGTATCCCCCCCCCCCCCTCCCAAAAAAAAATGTGTGTTTGAAAAACCCCTGAGCAAATACCGGGCCTCTGCTTAACCACGTGCTTACTTACTGGGCACTTACACTACCTTCCTGCCCAGGCCTATTTTCAGCGCTCTCACTCTTTGAATGATAATTGCACAGTCATGCAACACTGTAGCCCCATATGACATTTTTATATATTTTTTTCCTCACAAATAGAGCTTTCTTTTGGTGGTATTTATCACTGCTGGGGTGTTTCTTTTTTTGCTAAACAAACAAAAAATAACAAAACAGTTTTCATAGTTTGATGTAAAATTTTGCATACAGCAATTTTTCTCCTTCATTGATGTATGCTGTACTGGTCTCCACCAGCGGATAGATCCTGGCAGTGTGAAGCGTACTGCTCTTTCTGCGCTCAGGTGTGACTTTAAGCTAATTACTGACATTCCCATTTATACCCGGCGAGTGCAAGCACAGCTCGCCTTGGTATCTATCTCGTTGACATTGAGCCTGCTATCCTGACTTTGAGCCTGCATCTTACCTGACCCGACCCGATCCCTATCCCAAGCCCATCCTGTACCTGTCCCTCCTGTCCCCCGATTACCACAGATACCTGTCCTCCTGTTACCTGATTACTTTGGATCCCTACTCTGCAGCTTTTCCATCCGTCCCCTGCCTGTTCCTGTTGGTTTTCCATCCTTACCCACCTGCTGATATCCCCTTGTGTATGACCTCGGCCTGGCTTTTACTACAATTCTGGTATCTCCCATTTTTTTACATATTGTCTATAGTTATTTTTGGGTCACTGTTTATTGGTTGTGTGTTGTTCACTTACCTTAATAAATTATTATATTTTCACCCACATGCGTTTTTGGTCTCCTCTGTGCAGTCACACAGTCTTGTCTACTAGCTTCTCTGACACCCAGCTCTGCTGATTCCCCACTCAGTAGTAACCCCCAGTAACCCCCAAATTTAGCATACAGCAATTTTTCTCCTTCATTGATGTGCGCTAATGGGGCTGCATTGATAAAGCAGCACTTATAGGCGGCACTGTTAGGCACTGATAAAGCAGCACTTATAGGTGGCACTGTTAGGCACTGATAATTATTATTATTATACAAGATTTAAATAGCGCCAACAGTTTACGCAGCGCTTTACATCAGGGAAGACAGTACATTCACAATACAAATCAAAACAGGAGGGATCAGAGGGCCCTGCTCGTAAGAGCTTACAATCTAGAAGGGAGGGTCAAGTGGAACAAAGGGTAGTTATCTGTGGGGGATGGTCAGATGGACTCAAATGAAAAGTGCAGTTGCTAGGTGTGGGAAGGGTAGGCTTCTCTGAAGAGGAGGGTTTTCAGGGATCCTCTAAAAGCTAATAGGGAGGGAGATAGACGGATAGATTGGGGTAAGGAGTTCCATAGGCTTGGAGAGGCTCTGGAAAAGTCCTGGAGACGAGCATGGGAGCAGGTGATGAGAGAGCTAGAGAGTAGGAGGTCTTGAGAAGAACGAAGAGAGCAATTAGGTTGGTATTTAGAGACTAGGTCAGTGATGTAGCTGGGGGCAGAGTTGTGGATGGCTTTGTAGGTAATTGTTAGTAGTTTGAATTTAATTTGTTGGATGAGTGGAAGCCAGTGGAGGGATTGGCAGAGAGGAGCAGCAGAGACAGAGCGGTTGGTAAGGTGGATGAGACTGGCAGCAGCGTTCATGATGGACTGAAGAGGAGATAGAGTGTGCAGCGGTAAGCCAGTGAGAAGGGAGTTGCAGTAATCAAGACGAGAGATGACCAGGGAGTGAATTAATAGTTTTGTGGTTTTGATGAGGCGGCAGTGGTGGGGACTGGTCAGCAGGCACTGATAGGCGGCACTGATGATGAAGCAATGATTGGCAGCACTGACGGCACTGGTAGGTGGCATTGATGGAAACTGATTAGCAGTACTGATGGGCACTGGTAGGAGGCACTGGTGGACACTGATTAGCAGTACTGATGGGCACTGGTGGACACTGATTAGCAGTACTGATGGGCACTGGTAGGTGGCACTGGTGGGCACTGATTATCAGCAGTGGCTGTCACTATGTGGGACTGATGTCATGTTTATACAAGCTGGTAATCAATCGGCTTGTTTATTTTTTCTCCTCATGCTGCAAGCGTGAATGAAAAAAAAGCCGATTACTGGCTTCTGTTTACATCATGTGATCAGCTGTCATTGGCTGACAGCTGATCATGTGGTAAAGGACCAAAATGGTTTGGGGGTGCTAAATTGTTTTCTAGCAAAATAAATAAAACATTTGGGATGATCGGCCGATATTACAGTTGTGACCGCCCGACAATAGAGAGGAAGTTCTTACCTCCTTGGCTCCTCTTTCTGTGAGGCAAAATTTCCTGTATGGCGGGACTGCGGGAAATAGGTATCTATGCGGGGAAAGCCCCGCAGAATCCGTGCGTGTTGGCAGGTATGCATTCCTGGCTCCTTGATTCCAAGCAAATTTGTCAAGCCCTGGTTTATGCTGTATTATTTTATTGTTTTTTTAATGATTTTTCAATGTTTTTGAATTCCTACCAGGACATTACTTGCATGGAGTTTGCATGTTTGTGACCTGTGCTTGCGTAGGTTTCCTTTCACACTCCAAAAGACAAGCTGGTAGATTAATTGGCTCCTGTCCAAACTGGCCCTAGTATGTATGAATGTGAGAGATCGGGACATTACAATGTAAGCTCCCCAGGGCAGGGACTGATGTACGGCACTGCATAAAAAATTGTCAGTGCTATGTAAACACCTGTAAAGAAATAATAAATTACAACTATACCTCTATAGGATTAAACAAAGAATGCCTACACTCACAGATGTAAATTTAATGTAGAAGAAGTTACTCCACATTGACTAACAATCATAAAAACCCTGGCTGCTTTTTCCCTAACCACACTAACTTAAAAGGGACAGCTTTGTCCTAATACACCCACCCCAAGTACCCCACTATATCAGGACCTATTCTTTAATGTGCCGCTAAAGTACAGTTGTTAATCACTTGACCCCTTCATGACCAGGCCATTTTTTGCGATTCGGCACTGCATTATTTTAACTGTCAATTGCACGGTCGTGCGACGATGGACTCAAATAAAATTGATGTTCTTTTTTTCCCCCACAAATACATTTTAGTGGTATTTGATCACCTTTTATTTTTTTTGCGCTATAAACCAAAAAAGACCATACATTTTAATAAAAAAACAAAATGTCTTTCTGCTATTAAACACATCCAATAAAAAAAAATGGAAAAAAAATCTAATTTCGTCATCAGATCAGGCCAACATGTATTCTGCTACATATTTTTTGGGGAAAAAAAATAAAAAATTACAATAAGCGTATAATGATTGGTTTGCGCAAAATTTTTAGCATCTACAAACTATGGGATCGATTTATGTTTTTTTTTTTTTTTTTTTACTAGCAATGGCGGTGACCAGCAATACTTTGCACCTATAAAATCCCATTCCAAATGTTTTCTCTATTTTTATCTACGGAGATCTGATCAAACCTACCTATTCTTATGTCCCATATACATGATCGGAATTTACAATGGCCTAAAATCCGATGGAGTTTTTAGTCCGAATTCCGTTCAAGCTGTCTTGCATACACACTGCCAGACCAAATTCCGACCGTCCAAAACACGGTGACGTAAAACACGATGACGAGCCAAGAAAAATTAAGTTCAAAGCTTCCGAGCATGCGTTGACTTGGTTCTGAGCATGCGTGGATTTTTTCTCTGTTGGAGTTGCACACAGACGATAGGAATTTCCTATAGTTTTTTTTTCCATCAGAAATAAATAAAACACTGATGGAAAAAAGTGCGATGGGGCCCACACACGATCGGAATTTCTGATGAGCCGGGGGAACGCACCCATGTGTGACGTATCAGGCACATAAATCTCACCGGTAGCGACGCATCTTTCATTTTCCATGTTTAGTATTTATGTAGTTAGCGTAACATCCACTTTTATATTGTACCAAACAATTGGGTATTATATTGTGTTTTTGTGCATTAAAGTTCATTAAAGTGTATCCCCCCCCCCCCCCCCCCCAAAAAAATGTGTGTTTGAAAAACCCCTGAGCAAATACCGGACCTCTGCTTAACCACGTGCTTACTTACTGGGCACTTACACTACCTTCCTGCCCAGGCCTATTTTCAGCGCTCTCACTCTTTGAATGATAATTGCACAGTCATGCAACACTGTAGCCCCATATGACATTTTTATATATTTTTTTCCTCACAAATAGAGCTTTCTTTTGGTGGTATTTATCACTGTTGGGGTGTTTCTTTTTTTGCTAAACAAACAAAAAATAACAAAACAGTTTTCATAGTTTGATGTAAAATTTTGCATACAGCAATTTTTCTCCTTCATTGATGTATGCTGTACTGGTCTCCACCAGCGGATAGATCCTGGCAGTGTGAAGCGTACTGCTCTTTCTGCGCTCAGGTGTGACTTTAAGCTAATTACTGACATTCCCATTTATACCCGGCGAGTGCAAGCACAGCTCGCCTTGGTATCTATCTCGTTGACATTGAGCCTGCTATCCTGACTTTGAGCCTGCATCTTACCTGACCCGACCCGATCCCTATCCCAAGTGAGGCAAAATTTCCTGTATGGCGGGACTGCGGGAAATAGGTATCTATGCGGGGAAAGCCCCGCAGAATCCGTGCGTGTTGGCAGGTATGCATTCCTGGCTCCTTGATTCCAAGCAAATTTGTCAAGCCCTGGTTTATGCTGTATTATTTTATTGTTTTTTTAATGATTTTTCAATGTTTTTGAATTCCTACCAGGACATTACTTGCATGGAGTTTGCATGTTTGTGACCTGTGCTTGCATAGGTTTCCTCCCACACTCCAAAAGACAAGCTGGTAGATTAATTGGCTCCTGTCCAAACTGGCCCTAGTATGTATGAATGTGAGAGATCGGGACATTACAATGTAAGCTCCCCAGGGCAGGGACTGATGTACGGCACTGCATAAAAAATTGTCAGTGCTATGTAAACACCTGTAAAGAAATAATAAATTACAACTATACCTCTATAGGATTAAACAAAGAATGCCTACACTCACAGATGTACATTTAATGTAGAAGAAGTTACTCCACATTGACTAACAATCATAAAAACCCTGGCTGCTTTTTCCCTAACCACACTAACTTAAAAGGGACAGCTCTGTCCTAATACACCCACCCCAAGTACCCCACTATATCAGGGCCTATTCTTTAATGTGCCGCTAAAGTACAGTTGTTAATCACTTGACCCCTTCATGACCAGGCCATTTTTTGCGATTCGGCACTGCATTATTTTAACTGTCAATTGCACGGCCGTGCGACGATGGACTCAAATAAAATTGATGTTCTTTTTTTCCCCCACAAATACATTTTAGTGGTATTTGATCACCTTTTATTTTTTTGGCGCTATAAACAAAAAAAGACCATACATTTTAATAAAAAAACAAAATGTCTTTCTGCTATTAAACACATCCAATAAAAAAAATGGAAAAAAAAATCTAATTTCGTCATCAGATCAGGCCAACATGTATTCTGCTACATATTTTTTGGGGAAAAAAAATAAAAAATTACAATAAGCGTATAATGATTGGTTTGCGCAAATTTTTTAGCATCTACAAACTATGTAGTGTTTTTTTTTTACTAGCAATGGCGGCGACCAGCAATACTTTGCACCTATAAAATCCCATTCCAAATTTTTTTTCTATTTTTATCTACGGAGATCTGATCAAACCTACCTATTCTTATGTCCCATATACATGATCGGAATTTACAATGGCCTAAAATCCGATGGAGTTTTTAGTTCGAATTCCGTTCAAGCTGTCTTGCATACACACTGCCAGACCAAATTCCGACCGTCCAAAACACGGTGACGTAAAACACGATGACGAGCCAAGAAAATTTAAGTTCAAAGCTTCCGAGCATGTGTTGACTTGGTTCTGAGCATGCATGGATTTTTTCTCTGTTGGAGTTGCACACAGACGATAGGAATTTCCTATAGTTTTTTTTCCATCAGAAATAAATAAAACACTGATGGAAAAAAGTGCGATGGGGCCCACACACGATCAGAATTTCTGATGAAAAAGTCCATCGGAAATTCCGATCGTGTGTACGCGGCATTAAAGTTAGTATGCGGCTGAAAAAACTGTCTCTCTTTTTTTTTTTGGGCATTTCGGGGAGGAATACAAAGAACAGATCAGCTGTCAAATGACTTTACATGGCTGACAGTTCAAGAACGTATGGCTTTGTTGCCATTACAACATATATTTGATGTACATCACCTAATCCTACATTCTGCAACTGAACAAAAACCCTCCGGATCATCCTCTCGTCAATTTCCATGTAAATGACTTTCAAATGTACAAGCAGAGACTGACACAGCGAATGACAGGGCTTAATTATAATATGTTTCTATCTGGCACTCCAAACCCACTTCTTATTAATGATGAATTGTGACACTTGATAATAAAAAATAAAAAAATCAACTTCATTGCAAATTATTTTTTAAAAGCTCCTTCAAATGATATTTAAGGTTGGAGCATGCTTTACAGATGACTATTATCAGAGATTCAAGAAGTTAGCAATAAATGGCCACTAGGGAACCCAAATTACATACAAATGTTCAATTCTCTCAGAAACTGGTAGAGATATTGGGACCAAGCTGATGTAATTCTAAAAAAAGAATGCAAAATTGACCACTGTTGGCTCCGCTGCACGAACCGTCGTAGCTGTACATCGGTCGCTTTAAACGAGGCACGTGCACCTGCTGCATCGAGGGGGTGACGATGCTCAAGACTAGCCATCATAAAGCGCCGGCCGCGAGTGATCTCCGGGCACGAGAGGCAGACCAGGGACGTGTGTGTTTGCAAACACACACGTTCCTGTTCTGTTCCGTGAGGAAATGCAGATCGTAAGTTCCTAATAGCTAGGAACCACAATCTATAATTTCCTCTAGGTCAATCCCATCCCCCTTCAGTTAGAACACACACTAGGGAACACAATTAACCCCTTGATCATCCCCCTAGTGTTAACCCCTTCCCTGCCTTTACAGTAATCAGTGCATTTTTATAGCACTGATCGCTGTATAAATGCCAATGGCCCCAAAAATGTGTCAAAGGTGTCCAATGTGTCCACCACAATGTCGCAGTCCCGATAAAAGATTGCCGCCATTACTAGTAAAAAAAATAAAATAAAAATGCTATAAATCTATCCTGTATTTTGGGCCAGATCCACAAATGGGCCAGATCCACAAACAGCGGCGAAACTTTGTGCCGGTGTAGCGTATCTTGTTTACGCTACGCCGCCGTAAGTTAGGAAGGCAAGTTCCGTATCCACAAAGGACTTGCGTCCTAAGTTACGGCGGCGTAGCGTAAATGGGCCGGCGTAAGCCCGCGCAATTCTAATGTGGATTAGGTGGGCGTGTTTTATGCAAAAGAATCGTGACCCCACATTTTTGACGTTTTAATTGCGCACGCACCGGGCGTGGACGTATCCCAGTGCGCATGCTCCAAATCACATTGCAAAACGTCAATGAAAACGACGTGAACGTAACTTACGCAAATCCCTATTCGCGAACGGTTTACGCAAACGGCGTGAACAACGGAAAATTCGACGCTGGCCCCGACGTCCATACTTAACATTATGTACGCCTCTATACAGCAGGGGTAACTTTACGCCAGACATACGCTTACGCAAACGACATAAAAATACTGCGCCGGGCGTACGTACGTTCGTGGATCAGCGTCTCTAGCTCATTTGCATATTTTACATGGAAAAACAACGGAAGCGTTCCTAGCGTTCAGCGTAAATACACAACTAAGATACGACAGCGTAAGAGATTTACGTCAGTCGTATCTTAGCGTAATTCCGGCGTATCTTGTTTTGTGGATACAAAACAAAGATACGCCAGCGCAAATTTGAAATTATAGCGGCGTATCTGGAGATACACCGCTGTAATATTTTGTGGATCTGGCCTTATAACTTTTGCCAAAACAAATCAATATAAGCTTATTGCGATTTTTATTACCAAAAATACGTAGAAGGATATATATCGACCTAAACCTAGAAAAAAATTGTTTTCTTAAAAAAAAAGATTGGGGATATTTATTATAGCAAAAAGTACAAAATATTGTGTTTTTTTTTTTTTAAATTTTGCTCTTTTTTTGTTTATAGCACAATAAAAAATTGCAGATGATCAAATACCACCAAAACAAAGCTCTATTTGTGTTTGGGTACAACGTCGCACGACCGCGCAATTGTCAGTTATCGCAAAAAATGGCCCAGTCATTGGGCAGCCAATTCTTCCGGTCTGAAATGGTTAACCTGTTTTTTAAAAGAAGACTGGTCACATCTGAACATACTTGAGATGGTAGAGGGCACTGGATCCCTTAAAGTTTGCAAACTATCATCCTATAATGTGGGGATAATGTAAGTTGTCTGGACAAGGAGTTGGGGGATTCCGCATATAAGGGTTTCCATGTTCACCTTGGGCTATGGTTGAAATGAGTGATATGCTTCACTACTAGATTCAAAGTCTAGATACAAGTTTATTCAGCTGTAAAACGTATACATAAAACCAACGTGTTTCAAGGTCGAAGCC
The DNA here is from genome assembly GCA_029574335.1 of Rana kukunoris. Lineage (NCBI taxonomy): Eukaryota > Metazoa > Chordata > Amphibia > Anura > Ranidae > Rana > Rana kukunoris. Next base: position 29,509,209 of record CM056053.1, read on the forward strand.
TTCTCCTCCTTATCAGGGCTGGTAAGCATGTAAACAGGTTTGTGAACTTATGAGTGAATAAGTTCTTAGGTATAGTGTTGGTTGGCAGAAGTTTGCCAGCAGCTGGTCATGGTAGCCTACCCAACGCTATCCTAATCAACAATGCTCTTCCTCTCTGAGCTCTTGTATGGAGTGGTGTTCAGGGGAGCACATTCCACTGCTGGAGAGCCGCCATGTGTGTGAAAGCGGCGGTCCACCTCTCCTATGTGCTGCCAGTGTAGCTATAATAGTAAAGCAAAAGAGTCCCATATTTATCACTTTATATGTAGCCTGACTGCATTAGTCATAAATCTAGAGGGTTCAGTTAGCTTTTAATCTGGAACTATAGGCAAAATCATAAATGACATATATGTCTGCCAACACCATTAACACAGCAGTTTTTGGAATCCCCCCTATAAGGCCCCTTTCACACTGGGACGGGAGCCCCGGTGGCGGTATAGTGCCGCTAAAAATAGCGGCGCTATACCGTCGGATTTACTGCAGGATTCGGCCGATAGCAGTGCGGTATTAACCCCCGCTAGCGGCCGATAAAGGGTTAATACCGCCCGTAATGCGCCTCTGTGGAGGCACATTGCGGGCAGTATTGCCGCGGTTTCCCATTGTTTTAAATGGGAAGGAGCGGTGAAGCCGCTCCTCTCATCGCTCCAAAGATGCTGCTGGCAGGAGATTTTTTTCTCTCCCGCCAACGCATCGCCTCAGTGTGAAAGCCCTCCGGCTTTCACATTGAGTATGCAGTGCAGGAGTTTTTCAGGCGGTATAGCAGCGCTATTTTTAGCGCTGTACTGCCTGAAAAACTCCTCAGTATGAAAGGGGTCTAACAGTGTCATTATATGTTTCCTAAATAAATATTTGTAAAACTAGGATTCCCAAAACTGGTCCCCCAGGCTGTAATACTCAGACCGCGTATTGGTGCCCATCAGTGCAGCCTCAACAGCGTACATTGATGAAGGAGAAAAATTACCCGTTTGCAAATTTTTTTTTTAACAAATAATAAAAACTGCAGAGCTAAGCAAATACCACCAAAAGAAAGCTGTATTTGTGGGAAGAAAATTATAAAAATTTCATTTGGGTACAGTGTTGTATGACCGCGCGTCATTCAAAGAGCGAGAGCACTGAAAGCTGAAAATTGGTCTGGGCAGGAGGGGGGTTCAAGTACCTAGTAAGCAAGTGGTTAATATTCAACCTTTTATTTTTAGACACCGGGCCCTGTACCGAAGCTTGGTTATGTGCCAGCGAAGTATTAGATAGTGGCTTGGTCAATGGACCACTGTTCCAGCCACAGAACTCAAAACGCGGTTTGGACTTAATCTGTTCGATTCTGGGAAAAATTAGAATCGCGATTCTTTTGCATAAAATGAAGATCACGATTCTCAAAAATAATGTATGCAAAGTTTATTTTCAACACAAAACTGAGCTTATGTGCTTAAATACAGTGGGCCGGATCCACAAAGCATTACGACGGCGTATCTCCAGATACGCCGCCATAATTTCAAATTTGCACCGGCGTATTTTTGTTTTGTATGAATCGAGATCACAATCTTTTTGCGATTAATCGTACAGCTCTGGTTTGGACCGTATCCAAAGTGAGGCTTGGTTGCCATTAGTGTATCTACACTTGGTTGCACGGCATGGCATCTTGCTCTGGAAGACATCGGATGACAAAATGTGTAGGGAAGAGCCAATTGCTGGCGTCATCTGGCTTTAACGTCAACCCGTATTATTAACCGGGCATTTATTCCTAATACATGCAAGTGCAATACTGTTTTAACAAAGGGTTTTTATGAAGATCTTCTACACTATGTGGGCCTTTTTTATCCTCTTTTTCTTTGAGCCTTTTGCCGTGGTGGGGGTTGATGGCCTTGCAGTGGATAAAGGAGTGTACCAGTGATATCCACCTATTTTTTGGTTATGCCGTACACAGCATCTCTTTAATTAGGGGGTCACGTCCATCTGATAAGCTTACATCCAACCACTTTGGGTGAAGGTTGTGTCACTGTTTGAAGAAGAAGCCGTCTTCTTTCGTCACATTTAAGAATAGCTGTTTTCACTTTGTTAGGGACATTTACATAGAAACTTGACGGCAGACAAAGACAGTCCATCGAGTCTACCCGGTTTTGTTTTTTTCATTAACCACATTGTCTGACTATAGATCTATGTTTGTCCCAAGCATGTTTGAAGCTGTTAACTGTTGACTGTCTCACTACCTCTGTTGGTAGTTTATTCCAATCAACCAAAAAAAGTTTGTTTTTAACTTTCCTCCAGTTAGTTTGAGGTCATGTTCCGTGTTCTTGATTTTGGTTTCATATTGAAAAGACCGCCTTTCTCACTTTTTAGGAGTTATCTTAGAAATTATATATATATATATATATATATATATATATATATATATATATATATATATATACACACACACACACACAGTGTCTCACAAAAGTGAGTACACCCCTCACATTTTTGTAAATATTTCAATATATCTTTACATGTGACAACATTGAAGAAATTACACTTTGCTACAACGTATCCTCAGAGAGTTCTTTGCCATGAGGTGCCGTGTTGATATTCCAGTGACCAGTATGAGAGAGTGAGAGCGATAACACCAAATTTAACACACCTGCTCCCCATTCACACCTGAGACCTTGTAACACTAACAAGACCCCTGGGAAGGAAAATGGCTAACTGGGCCCAATTTGGACATTTTCACTTGTGTGCTCCATTTTGATGTCTGCAGTTTAGACATTAATAGCTGTGTGTTGAGTTATTTTGAGGGGACAGCAAATTTACACTGTTATACAAGCTGTACACTCACTACACAACATTGTAGCAAAGTCTCATTTCGTCAGTGTTGTCCATACCTCCCAACTGTCCTGGATTTTGCGCGAATTTCCCATGATTTGAAATATTTTCCGGTGTCCCGCGATCAGAGCTAAATTCCCGCACACCCCCGCTCAACAACAAGTTCGGTCCCGGCACCCCCCGCTCAACAACTTTGTTTGTGGCACCCACCAGCTCAACAACTTGTCCCGCAGTAAATTTTCTAAATGTCGGAAGGTATGGTGTTGTCACATGCTAAAAAGAAGGGGGGGTTGGGGAAACTGGGACTTTAAATGAAGCCATGACTGAGTAAAGTCATGTGCCTCCATCCCCGTCATTTGACGATAAAAGCACCATTTGCGGCAAGAGGCAGCAGTGATGCAAACAAGGAAATGGGACTTTATATGAAGCTTGGGATGACAAAATGAATAGATTGGTAGAAAATATACAATTCAATGATACATAAAAACATGTTTACATACATTGAAGTCCATGTACAAAGAAATGCACTTATGACAGGATGCCAATTTCTAACCTGGCAATCATCAGTAACAACATGTTTACAAGCATTTATTATTCACAGTAAATCAAAGGGGGCCACCATATTCATAGTTGGACAAATATGTTAAAATAATAGTATCTGCACGGTCAATATTCTTGGGATCCCTAAACACTCTTCAGGAGCAGACATGTTAGGTATCTGCATTGGGGGAATAAATTAGCCACGTCAGTTAACTATGTAAAAGTAGGGGAGGATGGGTAGAGTCCCCCCCAAAAACCGTATAAGACAAGATAACTTACGATTTGTGTGCATTAGAAGGCATGGCGTCAGGGACTGTGGGTCACCCAAGAGCATCAGTGTCGGGAACCGAGAGGGAATGTACAAGGCGGCAACCATCACAGAAGCTCAGAAGACTGAGGACATTAAGGACATACTATGAATTTGGAGTATCATGGGCCTACCACCTGAGGGGGCTTCATCACAACACCTCACATTTATACTGTATTAAAACAAAAGTGCAGTGCTAAGGTTAGCAGGCTAGCACCATTCCTGGAGTCAGCAAAGGACTACACCAGGCCTTACGCTATATGAAAAACGTATGTGCAAAAAGCACATCATACAGCACTGGGGTGAAGTGGGGTGACTGGGAGCCAAGCATGGAGTTGAGCTTTAATACACAATTTAGTTTACTGTATGCAAGTACAACACTTAGAAATGCGCAGTAATCAGCACTTGCCTTTGTCAATTGTTCTTAGCCTAATGTAATTGTTACAGGATATATAATTACTTATATAATAATGCCCTTTCTGTGGTTATGCCCCACTACTCCTAATTATGAATATAAAAAATGTAAATTATCAACAAGATGTGGGAAACCAGAAGATTAGCAGAATTTCCCCTGACATTGCCAGTAGATGTACTGTAAATGTCAGCAGTAAATTACTCAATAACACATTAAAGTGACAGTTTATGACAGTTAGATATAGACAGCATTGTGTTCTGGATGTCCTCTAGCACAACATGCATGCTACCTCATAGCAAACACAATAGAAGAATGTTTTCTCTTTGCTTTTGAACATTTTAAGAAGAACATAAAAGAAAGAGTCGCATTTCTGAGATTTTTGGCAGTAATTTAGCTATAGATCAGTAATATAAAGTAACTGTGAACTTGGCTGATGCATTTACCTGAGGCAGGCCTAGACAAAATCCAAGTGCCCGGTCGCAACTGCGACAAGAAATTGTGACCTGGCGTCTGGGGAAGCTTAGGGCTGCAGAAGGCAGCAAAGCCGCGGCCTCAATTACCGGCCGGCGCACGATCGCTACGGGCCCGCTGGTAATTGAGGCCGCGGCTTTGCTTCCTTTACAGAAGAAAGCTGAGGCCTGCAGAAGGCCGCAAAGCCGCGGCCTCAATTACTTAGACAATTACTTATGTCTAAGTTCAGACCCTCAGTATCACTTACTTGCCACATCAGACCCAGCTCCGGCTTCACTGACCCCAAGGCATGCCACGACATCTCCGGCTATGGTTGGTGCCAGGAACTGGCGCTTCAGCTCCTCACTGCCAAATCTGTGACATATAAAAGGTAAAATAGCTTTGTCAAGGCAAGTATACATACATAGTCCATTTACTAGAACTGAGCGCGCAGAAATGTCCAAATTAGCAACATTTAGGACATACTGGGTAGAATTTATTAAAACTGGAGCAGCCAGAGTCTGAAGCACCTGTACATGTCAACCAATCAGCTTCTATCTTCAGCTTGTTCAGTTAAGTTTTGAAAGTAAAAGATAAAATCCGATTGTTTGGGATGTACAGCTGCTCCAGGCTCTGGCTGCACCAGTATTGATAAATTCCCATAAATGAAAGCAGATGCACACAAATGATAGTTACAGCAATAGGTAATATGGCAGACGATTCTCGACCCCTCTTTATTGATGAGAATGTCTTCTTTTTTTATATATATATATATATATATATATATATATATATATATATATATATATATATATATATACATACCGTATATATAAAATCAGTTTCATTGTTTTTAATAGTACAACATTTTCAAATACTAAGTTTGGGTCATTACAATACAATATGTTTGCATAGACAATGTGTAGATCTTTAGGAAGGCAAGTACCAAGTAATACAGTTAAGAATTATATAGCGCAACGTTGAGAGGCAAGCATGCTATTCACGTAGGCAAGTTACCTCAGTCGGATGAAGTCAGTTTTTTGGTGTATCTTAGTTCTACGGGTCCGGCACATAGATACGACGGCGCACATTTGTACTTATGCGGTGTATATCGAGATACGTCGGCGTAAGTGCTACGTGAATCCGGGCCACAGTATTTATTCCTTTTTCCTTGCTATTCACCAGTATATCACCAACTTAATGAGTATATGCGTGATGACACTGAATTGAATTAGAAAATATAAAACAGAGTATAAAATAAAAAAATTATATTTAGAGGGTCTGGAAAGTTATTTCTAGGGTTGTCCCGATACCGATACTAGCATCGGTACCGATACCGAGCATTTGCCCGAGTACTTGTACTCGGGCAAATGCTCCGATACTTTACCCGATACCTGACCCCCCGCCGCAGTTTTCAGCAGTGATCGGTGCTACTCTCCTACACACAATCACTGCTGTGTCTTATCCTCCCCCAGTCCCCATCCGTCCATCTATATGCTGCCTGTCCCCCTCCATTCTCTTCTGTGTTCCCCTCCGTGCTGCTCTGTGTCCCCTGCTCTTCTCCGTGTCACCCTCCGCGTATCTGTCCCCCTCTCTCCTCCGTGTCCCCCTCCGTCCATATGTCCCCCTCTTTTCTCCTCCATGCATCTATCCCCCTCTCTTCTCCCCCTCCACGCTGCCGTCCCCTCGATATCTCAGGATGGAGAGCGGAGGTAGGAGTAAATCCGGCTCCATCGTTTTCTGAATGGACAGAGTCAGTGATCAATGGAGAGAAGCCGCTGGCTTCTCTCCATTCATTTTCAGTGCAGCGGAGGCTGCTGAGAAAGGGACTGGGTAATCTGTGTCCTTAGTCCCTTTCCCTGTCTCAAAGGGGAGATGCCAGAGGTTAAGAGCCCTATTATCTCACCATTGCCCCCCAACAGGGCTGATAAACAAAAATATTGCAAAAAATAATAATATATATTTTTTTAAATAATAATAATAAAAAAACAATACTGATACATGTGCCACTGTCACATGAGATTAAATAAAAGTATAGGTAACCGGTATCGGTGAGTATCGATACTTGTACTCGGTCTTAAAAAAGTGGTATCGGGACAAGGGTTTCTCTGTGGTAAAAAAAAAAAAAGTTGACAAAGGCTGGATTAGACATTTTGCTGCACTTCAGAGGTGGGTAGCGACACTGTTATACGAATTGATGGAAGAGAAAGTATCATGGTATTGGAGGGGTGCACACCCGAGGGTAGTTTTCTTTATCCACGGTAAAATAGACTCCCAACATTGTTTAACTTTATGGCACATCCACCATATATGAAGGACACGCCATCCTGTGTGCTCTCTCACCAACACCTAGAAGAGTTGCCCGAGAACATAATGGCTAGGTGAGCAGAAATTGCACTGGGTGGGTGTTTAGGCTACACCAGTAAAACAATAGGACTTATTGTTTGGTGTGTTTATTCTTGCCAGACCTGACAGTTTACAGTTGTTGGTGAGCATGTAGATTTATTTACCATATATTAACAGTAATATGAGTTGTATCCTTTTTATGCCCTGTAACATTATATGTGACTAATTTTATATTTCTTGCATATTAATAGAGGAAGATCTAAGATAGATGATTGTGGCGTCTCGAAAACGCAAATTTTTGCGAAACATGTCGACAACCATCATCAATTGCATCTAACCAATCTCAGCATCTCTTCTGTAACAGGGCAACAATTGATTTTATTGATTGTTTTTTATGTATTTATAATAAATTTGATATATGTTCCTATATATATTTCATTCTACATTGTATTATTAGCTGACCTATCATTGACACGACACCTCACCAAAAAGTCCTATTGTTTGACTGGTGTGGCCTAAACACCCACCCAGTGCAATTTCTGCTCTACAATTTTAACCCCCAAAGGACTGGTGTAGTGCTGTCTATGCTGGAAACCAACCAAACACTTTTCAAATAATGGCTAGGTGAGAAGTCTTATACCACCTAGAGAGGAATTTGTAGCACTTTTCCTGTATTCTGGTACTGATGGATGAATTATTTGTTTACCCAAGGATTTTTTGTGTTTGGGTCATTGTAAACTCATGTCCTAGTTCATTTTTTCATATGGAAATACAGAACTTGTCCGGATTAGAGAATGTCTGTTTTCTTTTATGCTTTTCTTCTCCAAGATAACACAACATATAATGATTATTATTTTCCAAGACATCAACATTCTTACGGTGTCCATACTGTCATTATATGTTCTCTGTTGTACACACTTTCACTTAAAAGTGTAACTAAACTGTCTTATCCTTTAGATCAGGGATCTCCAAACGTTCTAAAGAAAGGGCCAGTTTACAGTCCTTCAGACTTTAGGGGGGCCGGACTGTGCCCAGTGGGAGTAAACAATGCCCGATCTTTGGTAGTAATGGGAGAAAAAGTCGGTGTCCCATCATTGGTGTCAGTGGAAGGAATGGTGTCCCAATGTTGGCATCAGTGGAAGGAAGAATTCCTCAAGGGCAAGATGAAGGCAAGCAAAGCGCCGCAGTTTGGAGACCACTGCTTTAGAGTCAAGGATTCTGCCATCTTAGCCTCTGTTTGGTTAGCAGTTGCAATGGTGCTGCATGTGATCAGTTATGACGCCAGCCATTTCATAATTTGACAGTGCGAGTGTTGAGAGCACAAGCAACTGTGACATGTTATTATTCATGGCATGCTTTGGATCTAATGCAATAAGGGAGAAGGGGAAGGGGAATGCGCAAGAAACCACTATTATATAAGTAATTGAAGTAAAGAACCTATAATGGATCGTAACCCGGTTGGGTACTGCTGCTGTAACCAAATATGTATAAGTAAAAAATAAAGGGGCTAGGGGAAGGGAGAAGGTTCGGCCCACAAGGGGCCTAAAGGGGTTACTACAAGCAGCAGATAATGATCAAGGATTATATTGATACAAAAATAGTTTATTAAGTGGTATCAAAAAATAGAATATAAAAGTACAGTATAGAATGAAGATTTAGGTAACCGTGAAAAAAATGGTTACCGGATACAACAATACAGACAGGACTTACAAAAAACAGACAGACAGAAAGTATCAGCACGGTCCGGACGCGTGTATGTTCAGCCAGTGTGTATATCAACACTTAAAAATAAGTAGTGGGATTGTTGCAGGGAATATTTGCTTTATGTCTGTCTGTTTTTTGTAAGTCCTGTCTGTATTGTTGTATCCGGTAACCATTTTTTTCACGGTTACCTAAATCTTCAGATAGAAAATAAAAGTACAGTATAGAATGAACTATCTGAAGATTTAGGTAACCGTGAAAAAAATGGTTACCGGATACAACAATACAGACAGGACTTACAAAAAACAGACAGACATAAAGCAAATATTCCCTGCAACAATCCCACTACTTATTTTTAAGTGTTGATATACACACTGGCTGAACATACACGCGTCCGGACCGTGCTGATACTTTCTGTCTGTCTGTTTTTTGTAAGTCCTGTCTGTATTGTTGTATCCGGTAACCATTTTTTTCACGGTTACCTAAATCTTCAGATAGTTCATTCTATACTGTACTTTTATTTTCTATTTTTTGATACCACTTAATAAACAATTTTTGTATCAATATAATCCTTGATCATTACCTGCTGCTTGTAGTAACCCCTTTAGGCCCCTTGTGGGCCGAACCTTCTCCCTTTCCCTAGCCCCTTTATTTTTTACTTATGCTTTGGATCTAACTGGTGTTGGAAACAATTATGTACACGGGACGTTTTTACAACGGCTCCTAAATGATTAAACTTGACAGATGGTAACCCACATTTAAAGCTTCAGTTTTGCCACATTTTAATGCCACGTTTGCGTTTAGAAGCGTAAAAAAAATATATATATTTACTGTATTTATCGGCGTATACCGCGCACTTTTTCCCCCTTAAAATAAGGGGGAAATCGTGGGTGCAAGATATACGCCGATACCCGCTTCCTGCGCTCAGTTTGAACTAAGCTGCCGACATATACCGAGTGCAGTACACTCGGATACATTCGGCCAGGCTCGGCTTCGCTCATGCTCACGCATAAACGTCACAGAGCGTGAGCACGAGCGAAGCCGAGCCTTGCCGAATGTACCCGAGTGTACTGCACTCGGTATATGTCGGCGGAGGCGTTCAAACTGAGCGCGGGAAGCGGGGATTCGACTCGACACATCGCTGGAGAAGCCAGAAGGACACCACTGAAGCCGAAGATGGACGCCGTACCGGACAAGGCCGCTGAGGGACACCGCGAAAGACACCAAAACTGTAAGTACTAAAATGTTTTTTTTTTTTACAGGAATTTCAGGTCCAAATTTGGGGTGCGTGCTATACGCCGGAGCGTGCAATACCCCGATAAATACGGTATATATTTTTTTTAAATGGCCAAAAACGAATTACCGCGTTTAGTCGTGCTTGGCATCTGAAACTTGGAAATCTGCATCTGAACCAATTTTTATGCTTTCAAAAAAATGCTGTTAAAACGCAACTGCCTAAAAACGGCAATAAACAAGACTGTGTACATGGTCACATAGGATAACTTTGAATAAGTTGAGGGGCAATTGAAAAAAGCGTACAACTGCCTTTGAACATACGTTTAGCAAAGTCACGTCTCCATGGGGCCTTAATCAGTAAAGTTTATTTACACTTTAACCACTTGCCGACTGCCGCACCACTATTTACCTAGACAGAATGGCACGGGCAGGCAGAAACAGGTATGTCCATTCAAATCTGCCGCCCAGTGGGGAATGCCTTTGTAAATAAGGCATTACCCAATTCTGCCTAGTGACACTGTCACTGATGACCGTACCCCGTGATCGGGAATGGTAATCAGTGACATCTCACGTGTAGCCACGCCCCCTAACAGTAAGAATCACTTCCTAGGGAACACTTAACCACTGCAGCGCCACCTAGTGGTTAACCCCTTCGCTGCCAGTGTCATTTTTACAGTAATCGGTGCATTTTTATAGCACTGATCGCTGTAAAAATGACAATGGTCCCAAAATGTCAAAAGTGTCCGAGGTGTCCGCCATAATGTCGCAGTCCTGATAAAAATTATTGATCGCCGTCGTAACTAGTAAAAAAATAAATTATTAATAAAAATGCCATACAACTATCCCCTATTTTGTAGACGCTATACGTTTTGCACAAAACCAATCAAACGCTTATTGCGTTTTTTTTTACCAGAAATATGTAGAACAATACGCATCGGCCTAAACTGTGGAAAAAAAAATTGATATATTTTTTGGGGATATTTATTATAGCAAAAACTAAAAAATATAGAATTTTTCTCAAAGTTGTCACACTTTTTTGTTTATAGCGCAAAAAATAAAAATCGCAGAGGTGATCAAATACCACCAAAAAAAAGCTCTATTTGTGGGGAAAAAAGGGCGTCAATTTTGTTTGGGAGTTACGTCGCACGACCGTGCAATTGACAGTTAAAGCGACTCAGGCAAAAAGTGGCCTGGTCTTTGACCACCAAAATGGTCCGGGGCTGAAGCGGTTAATGAATGTCTGACATAGCATGTCAAAGCGGTTGTAATCCGCTGGTGGTAAAAAAAAAATAATCCTGCAAGACAATGTCTTAAAGGGGTTGTAAAGGAAAACTTTTTTTTTTCATATTAAGCATCCTTTACCTGCAGACATTCCTCTTTTCACTTCCTAATTGATCGTTTTTGCTCAGAAGTTGCTGTTCACTTCCTGCTTGTCTGATTGTTACTCACCACCGTGAAGGGAGGATTTACTGCGGTGGTCAGTGACATGCTCGCCCCCTCCTGGGAACTACATCTGTGCGGCAGGACGCTCTCCACACGTTAGAGACTTCAAGGAGGTGTGAAATACTGGGCGTGCCGCAAAGCATACTGGGAAGTGTAGTTCTTACATGAACGAGCGCCACAAACCAGGAAGTGAATGAGAGAACAGAAACTAGAACCCCGGAGGTGATATAGATGAAGGAATTTAATAGGTATTTACTCGTTTTTAACAGAATTATTACACTATTCTGTCTGTCTAGACATTGGGCCAGATCCACATACAAATAGATGGGCGTAGCATATGTGAGATACGCTAAGCTGCTGTAACTTACTTTTTAAATCCTTTCAATCCTCAAAGAATTTGCGCCGTAAGTTACTGTGGCGTAGTGTATCTCTCGGCGCGTAATTCAAATCGGCGAGTAGGTGGCGTGTTTCATTTAAATGAATCGCGTCCCCGCGCCAATCGAACTGCGCATGCTCCGTTCCGAAACTTCCCGCCATGCATTGTGCTAAATGACATTGCAACAACGTCATTTTTTTTAACTTAGACGTGAATTACGTCAATCCCTATTCACGGATGACTTACGCAAAAAAAATAAAAAATCTAATTTCGACGCGGAAATGACGGCCATACTTAACATGGCAAGTCTAACTATATGCCGCAAAATACCAGCTTTAACTATACGCCGGAAAAAGCCGTCTAGAGACAACGTAAGAATACCAGCTTTAACTATACGCCGGAAAAAGCCGACTAGAGACAACGTAAGAGAATGCGACGGCCGAGCGTACGTTCGTGGATCGTCGGAAATAGCCAATTTGCATACTTGACGCGGAAAACAACGAGAACTCCACCCAGCGGACGCCAAAGTATTGCATCGAACTCAGATGCCGTCGGATCGAACCCAAATGCCGTCATATCTTGGTTTGAGGATTCAAACTAAAGATACGATGCGGGTAATTTGAAAGTACGCCGGCGTAGTACTCTCTCTTTGGATCTGGCCCCTTAATTTTAGGCAAACATTTTTTTTTCCTTTACAACTCCTTTAACCTCTTATGGACCGCCGCATGTACATTTACGTCGGCAGAATGGCACTGACAGGCACATCAACGTATATATACGTTGGTGCCTTGAGGTGGGTCGGGGTTCCGATCGGGACCCCCCCTGGTACATGCGGCAGTCCCCGTGGCTGGCCGAGCGATCCGGGACAAGAGGGCGGCTATTCGTTTTTGTCCGCCCCCTCCGGATCGCTCCCAGCCAATCCGCGCGCTCCCCCGCCCTGTCACTTTTCTCCTCCTGTGTAAATACAGGAAGGGGAAAGTGATGTGATCTCTCCTCTCAGAGTTTTTTTCAACCGCCGCTGAGGAGAGATCACATCGCACAGTAAGTCTGCACAACACTACACTGACACCAGCACACGCAGGCAGACTTAACCGCTTGCGATCACCCCCCCCCCCCCCTGTCACAGTGTCACTGAATGCAGTAATCATACATGTATGATTATTGTATTTAGTGTCAGTGTGACAGTCAGTTAGTGTTAGGTTCAGGGTAGCCCCTGTACCCCCCTAATAAAGTTTTAACCCCTTGATCACCGCCCTAGTTAACCCTTTCACCCCCTATTGCCAGCATCACTAAGCGATCATTTTTCTGATCGCTGTATTAGTGTCGCTGTTCCCGCTAGGTAGCTAATTTTTTTTTTTTTATTGTGATTTTTTTTTTTTTACTAAAGACATGTGGCTAAATAAATTTTGGCCTAAATGTTTGACTAAAATTTAGTTTATTTGGTTTTTCTTATAACAAAAAGTAAAAAATATTGATTTTTTTTCAAAAATGGCGCTCTATTTTTATATATAGCGCAAAAAATAAAAATCGCAGAGGCAAAAAAATACCACCAAAAGAAAGCTCTATTTGTGGGAAGAAAAGGACGTGAATTTTGTTTGGGAGCCATGTCGCACGACCGCGCAATTGTCAGTTAAAGCGACGCAGTGCTGAATCGCAAAAAGGGGCCTGGTCATTTACCTGCATTTTGGTCCGGGTCTTAAGTGGTTAATGTGCTAGTATGCATTTTTTTTTACATTTCTTCAGTTACATTTAATTTTTACATTCCGTTTTCCCAGGAACCAGGACATGTATAAAGATGAAGAATTCTCACACTTTTCTGACCTGTAATTTAAAAATGATTGATGCCAGACAGTCAGGCAACCAGCATTTTCATAAAGTAATCCAAACGATAGGCCACACTTATTCACCTCTCACGACAGTCAGGTGCACTCTAGAGAAACGTATAGGCTGTCAGTTTGAGTTTCTGTCACTCATACCTCCACCAGTGTAAGCTCCTGCCCTGTCGGATGGATTTAAATTTTAAGACAGTGTGTAGAAATTGACAGCAATTTATTATAAAGAATGAATGATAGCAGATACACAAAACGCAGCTTCAAAATCATTTTACAATTTTCTAATACATACAGACAAATGGAGATTTTTTTTCCCTCATCTGCCTTCAGCAGTTAAGCAGGAACAGTTTTAAATTATATATCAGACATGTCCCCGCGTTGCTTTGCATAAGTAATTTTCACTTACTCTGCAGTGTCAACGGCATTATGCAAATCGCTCTGCAGATTTGACCTTTAAAATAAAAGAAGGCACGGATAACGTCTAAATTACAGGATGAGAATGGTCCACGCTTTTTTTTTTTTTTTGGATGGCGGAAAGGCGAATATAATTTTGCGGCGTATCTCCTTCAAACATCTTCAATTTATTTTCAAATTTCCAGTTCCTTTAAGGTGTGTGAATTAACAGGATGCTCAGACGCACAGCGCCATTATTTCGTTTTTTTTCCCATTTTTTTTAAGCAGATTAACGAATCGCAAAACTCTATTATGCCATTTTGTATTAACAAAGTTCACTTGGCGTGCTGGAACTTGTTATAAAAGGTGCCTCATTAAAAGAAAAGTTTTAAAAAATGAAGATTTTTTTTTTAGAAGAGAGCAGCCACTGTGATTCAGCCGATAGGCTAGACTCATAAGCAAAATGTTGCAGTTATTTTTTTCTAGTCATGTTTTTAATCAAATTCTGGATTTCTTCTTTCAAGAGTTTCATTTACAGTTGAACCTTGGATTACGAGCATAATCCATTCCAGGAGAATGCTTGTAATCCAAAGCACTCGCATATCAAAGCGAGTTTCCCCATAGAAGTCAATGGAAACAAAGATAATTAGTTCTGCATTGACTTCTATTGCATGTAATACCGCATGTGACCAGAAGTGGGGAGGCGCCGGAGAGCCTCAGAAATACTTGGGGACAGGTCAGCTGAACTTGTAAACACTTGGGAATGGAGTATTTCCGAATTGCTCCAAACTGTTTCCGAGTGTCACCGGCGCCCCCGCGCACATTTGGCCAAATGCGGTACTGCACACCCCATTAGCTTGCAAGACAACACTCACAAACTGAGTCAGAAGTAAAAAAAATAAAGTTGCTCGTCTTATAAAATGCTCGTTAACTGAATTACTCGTTAACCAAGGTTCCACTGTACTTGTTTTTACATTCACTCCAAGCACAGTGATCAAGGCGGTGTGCCAAAACGCATCTGCTTTTGTACTTTTTTAACCACTTCAGCCCCGGACCATATTGCTGGTCAATGACCGAGCCCCTTTTTGTGATTCGGCACTGCATTGCTTTAACTGACAATTGCGCGGTCGCACGACGTGGCTCCCAAACAAAATTGGTGTCTTTTTTCCCCCACAAATAGAGCTTTCTTTTGGTGGTATTTGATCACCTCTGCGGTTTTTAGTTTTTGCGCTATGAACAAAAATAGTGCGACAATTTTGAAAAAAAAATATATTTTTTACTTTTTGCTATAATAAATATCCCCCAAAATATATATATCCAAAAAACATTTTTTTCCTCAGTTTAGGCCGATGCGTATTCTTCTACATATTTTTCGTAAAAAAAAAAAATTGCAATAAGTGGTTGAATGGTTTGCGCAGAAGTTATAGCGTTTACAAAATAGGGGATAGTTTTATGGCATTTTTATTAATATTTTTTTTTTTTACTAGTAATGGCAGCGATCAGCGATTTTTATCGGTACTGCGACCTTATGGCGGATACTTCGGACACTTTTGACACATTTTTGGGACCATTGGTATTTTTATAGCGATCAGTGCTATAAAAATTAGGGTTGTCCCGATACCACTTTTTTGAGACCGAGTACAAGTACCAATACTTTTTCTCAAGTACTTGCCCATACCGAATTTTTTTTTTTTTTAATGTCATGTGACAGTATTTTATATATATATATATATATATATATATATATATATATATATATATATATTTTTTTTACAGTGATTTTTTTTTACAATTACATTTTTTAATTTTTACAGTGACTTTTTGTGTTTTTTAGGGGGGGGGGGGGGGGCAGTCAGTCAGTGTCAGTGTGTTTTTTTATTTATTTTTATTTACATTTTATTTGTATTTATTTATTTAAAAAAATATTTATTGCATTTTTTTTTTTAATCAGCCCTGTTGGGGGTCTTTGGAGAGATATTAGGGGTCTTAACAGACCTCTGACAATACCCCTTTAAGACAACGAAAGGGACTAAGGACACCGATTCCCCAGTCCCTTTCTCAGCAGCCTCAGCTAAAATGAATGTAGAGAAGCTCCTCTCCATTCATAAACTGAAGCATCGTAATCACAGGTTACGATGCTCAGTTATGTGAATGGACAGTGTCAGTGATCACTAGTATCGGTATCGGGACAACCCTAATAAAAATGTATTGATTACTTTAAAAATGCCACTGGCAGGGAAGGGGTTAACACTAGGGGGCGAGGAAGGGGTTAATTATGTTCCCTGTGTGTGTTCTAACTGAAGGGGGGGGGGGGGGGTGGGACTGACTAGGGGAAATGACAGATCGCTGTTCATACATTGTATGAACAGGCGATAGGTAATTTCTCACCCTGACAGGACCGGAAACCTGTGCGTTTACACGCTCTTGCTCTGTAACGAGCGATCGCGGGTGATCGCGCCCGCTGGGCACACGTGCCGGGCACACGCGCCGGCATCAGGGGCGAGCAGCTGAACTGCGAGATGATGTATAGCTACGTGATCTCTCGCAGCCGAGCCGACCTGCCGCTGTAGAACTGTGGCGGCTGGTCGGCAAGCAGTTAATTTGTGCCAATAAAACTATTAACATTTGATATGGACGTGGAGTTGCCGGCACTTCTCTCTTCTACACTCCAAGCAAATGCCTTGTTTATAATCAAAGTCCACTCAATATGGATCATGCCAAACTGATAAGACCTCCTACTGACTTCCTGGTGTGCAGGTCACATGATACAGGCGAGATTCCTCCTCCCACAGTCTTTGGAGATCTGTGTATGTCTTTACTCTCTGAAGACTTCTGAGGCAGTGAAGGCAACACAAAAGCAGGAAATAGAATCTCTGTGCAGGGGAAATACAGTATAAATGGGCATTTTCAGATTACAATCTACAAAGGAATATAAACCTATGTACAGTGCCTTGAAAAAGTATAAATACCCCTTGATATTTTCCACATTTTGTCATGTTACAACCAAAAACGTAAATTAATTTTATTGGGATTTTATGTGATAAACCAGGGGTCTCCAAACTGCGGCCCGAGGGCCAGATGTGGCCCCTTGCTAGCCTTTATCCGGCCCTTGGGACAAAATTCCTCCCACTGATAGGAGGCACTATTCCTCCCACTGGAGCACTATATATTTCACTGATACAAATGATGGGATACTAATAAGGGGAATACTTCTCCCCCTATTGACCACCAAACCTGAGGCCATATTTATTCTCACTGATGCTGGATGCCAGTGACATTTCCTGCCCCTGCTGGCCACAATCCGGCCCTCCTAAAGTCTAAAGGACAATAAAGTGGCCCTTTGTTTGAAAAGTTTGGAGACCCCTGTGATAGACCAACACAACGTGGCACGTAATTGTGAAATGGATGGAAAATTATAAATGGTTTTCAAAACTTTTTACAAATAAATCTGTGAAAAGCGTGGGGTGCATTTGTATTCAGCCCCCCCCCCCCCGAGTCAATACTTTATAAAATAATCTTTCACTGCAAATACAGCTGCAAGTCTCTACCAGCTTTGAACACCTAGAGAGTAACATTTTTGCCCATTCATCATTGCAAAATATCTCAAGCTCTGTCAGATTGGATGGAGAGCGTCTGTGAAAAGAAATGTAAGTCTTTCCACAGATTCTCATTTGAATTTAGGTCTGGACATTCTAACACATGAATATGCTTTGATCTTAACCCGGGGGTCTTCAAACAGTGGCCCTGGGGTCGAATGTGGCCCTTTCCTTGGCTTTATCCGGCCCTTGGGGAACTTTTCCTTCCACAAATACAAGACCCTATTCCTCCTCCTGATGATGCCAGTGATGGGGCACTATTAATCCCACTAACACCAACGATATGGGACTATTCCTCCCATTGATACCAATGATGGGGCTCTATTCCTCAAACTGACACCAACAATGGGGCACTATATACGAATACAATAATACTAATGTGCATGGGATAATTAGGGTGTGCCCAGGAACATCCTGCACACCCTGTACACACGCATTAAGGTGAGGGTTTACAACCCCTTTAAGCAAAGGTGATTTAAAGAGTCATTGTAATCATTTGATGAATATTTTCCTTTTATTTGTTCACTTTGACTTTGAATTGAAAAAAATACAATTTTGGTTTTGACCGATTTAAAATTGATCGATTTGAACATTTCGAAACCCCAAAAAATAAAAAAAATCGGTAAAACAAAAAAATTCTGAATACGAATTGAACGAAACAAGCAAATTTTAACAAAAGAAAATAACTAGATTAGTGAATCAAAACAAAACTATTATTTTTTTCGTCACGCACATTCCTATTGATGGGTGGCCTGGGGCCGGGTCCAGATGCCACAACAGGCGGCTTTTAATGCAGCTTTCCCAGCCGGTTGCCTGTCAGATTAGTGAAGCAGGGAGCCGAGCGAGTGAAGCGATCTGAAACTTCTCCTCGGTTCTGCGCTACACTGATCTGATAGGTGGAGCCCAATAGGACGAGTCGGCTGCACTGCTAAATGTCAATGCAGGTGAGAGAGCTGCGGAGGGAAAGGAGGGGGGGGGGGGGCTGATTGTGCAGAGAGAGTAGAGACTGCAAAGTTTTGGATGTTCTGTGGAGGCTAGAGCTATGGAGCTAGCTGTGGGTAGGGGGATTTGTACAGAGTTAAAGGGGTTGTAAACCCTCAAGGTTTTTCACCTTAATGCATTTTATGCATTAAGGTGAAAAACCTCCTGTGATGTAGCGCCCCCCCCCCCCCCCCAGAGCTCCCCTTTTACTTACCTGAACCCGGTCTTTCCAGCGATGGGGACTAACACACCAGCTCTAGCCGCTGTCTTGTCGAGCTAGTTCCTCCGTCGATATGGTTCCTGCCTTGACTGCGCAGGCGCAGTAGGAGGCCACGGAAATCTCTGAGCCTCAACAGCTGATTGTCAGCTTAGACGACCTTGCTCCCGCTGCCTGATGCCTGCTTATACACGCCGCTCTACACAGCAAGGGGCGGATGCGATATTGAGAAGTGCTTTTTTGATTGGTTATCCACGCTGCTCTATACAGCAAGGGGCAGATGTGAGACGTCTATTTTATTGAGAAAAAACATCCCCCAAAAAAAGGACTGCTCAGTATCACATGCGCTTCTTGCTGTAAAGAGCGGCATGGATAACCAATCAAAAAAACACTGGTCAATACCATATCCGCCCCTTGCTGGCCCTTGCTGTGTAGAGCGGCGTGTATAGAGTGTATAATCAGCCATCGTAAGCAAGCGTGTCTGCAGCTGAGTTATCCATCGGCTCGGATTGCGCCTGCGCACTCTGGAGGGAACCATCTCTCGATGGTAGGAACCAGCTTGCCAGGACACTGGCATCTTGGGTCCTAAATGGATAGATTGATAGAAGCGCAGCCATTGGCTCCCGCTGCTGTCAATCAAATCCAATGATTCAGGATTCGGGAGTCGGGGGCAGGGCATAGGAGTGTGCCCGCATGATACACCGAAGGGAGAACGGCTCTCCAACAGGGCATTCAAGGAGAGGAGGAGCCAGGAGTGCCACTGAGGGTGAGAGAAGAAAAGGTAACCTGTGGGCGCGGTGGGGGGAGAATTGAGCTGTGGAGAGGAGGGGAGAGGGTGAGCTGTTAAAGAGAGTAGAGAGAAGGTGACCTATGGATGCGGAGGGGAGTTGTGTACAGGGGGGGGGGGGGGAGGTGAGCCTTGACTACACCCATTATTTGTCAACACTTTACTTCTCTTTTCCGATGGAATGGCAGGATTAGGGTCGGGGTGGGAAGTTGACTGTGGAGGGGGGGTTCCTGCACCTCTTCTCTGATAAAAAAAAAAAGCCCTGTACAGAACATATTACGGGTCAGAGAAAAGACCCACAACAGACAATGTAGGACACGGTTATTCAAAACTCCTGTGAAAAGTTCTCATCAAATTTGAAGATTCTTCCGGTGGTCGTAGCTCGTCTTTTGCAGGTGATGCTTTTCAACATTTTTAAAACTCAACAACAGAGTCACTTTTATAAAAAAAAATTTTTCTAGGTAAGCAGTTCTAAAAACCATGGCAGAGACAAACAATCACTGACTTGGCACTCCGTAGCAACTCATCCATACAAGCCAGATTGTAAAACCGTTAAATGGCCTCGACAACAAAGAAGGCGAGCAATCCCTTTAATGAAACAAAGTAATCACTTTGGCTGAAACATTAGTCAATGGGCCGTTTAAGCTTTCCCCTGTGGGCACGCTTTATGGCAATTATTACTAGAAAGATGGGCACTCTTCGGAGGCCAAGAGCCTGGCGCCGTTCCCGAGTCATAGGCTTGATTTGTTTTACTGAAAGCCCAACAGCGAGCTGACGAATGACCAGACAAAACACCGGCTTTAATTATTTAAAGAGCCAATCCTGTAAATGTAGAGGTTTTGTTTGTATGAAAAAGAACTGCTTCATGAACGCTTAACTCGAGATTAAACTTATTTTTGGATAGAGTGAGAATGCATTAAAACTTCAGTTGTCCTCTACGTCCCTTTTTCCCCTCTGGTCATCCTTCTTTTGGGGATAAGAACATATAAACAAACAGCTGCCCCCTTTAACTGCTTAAGACCCGGACCATTGTGCAGGTTAAGGACCTGGCCCCTTTTTGCGATTCGGCACTGCGTCGCTTTAACTGACATTTGCGCGCTTTAACTGACAAATAGAGTCTATCGATTGGTTTGCGTAATATTTATAGCGTTTACAAAATATGGGATAGTTTTATGCCATTTTTAATTAATATTTTTGTTTACTACTAATGGTGATGATCAGTGATTTTTTCCGTGACTGCAACATTATGGTGGACACATCGGACACCTTTGACAAATTTTTGGGACCATTATCATTTTCACAGTGAAAAGTGCTATAAAAATGCACCGATTACTGTGAAAATGACAATGGCAGTGAAGGGGTTAACCACTAGGGGGCGCTAAGGGGTTAAGTGTGCCCTAAGGGAGTGATTCTTACTGTAGTGGGGCGTGGCTGGATGTGTGATGTCACCGATCGTCATACCCTATGACAGGGAACAGACGGGGAAGGTTTGTTTACACACACCTCTCCCCGTTCTTCAACTCCTGTGACCCGATTGTGGGACATCGGCGGCGATCGGGTCCGCGGGTCCCGTGGGCGCGTTCACGAAGCCTCGGACCGAGTCGCGAGTGCACCGCCGCCGGCGCGCTCGTGACCCATGGCTGGGTTCTTAAAAGGGGACGTACATGTACGCCCCTGTGCCCAGCCTTGCCATTTTGTCAACATACATCGTTGTGTGGCGGTCCTTAAGTGGTTAAAGTGAACAAATCACTAAACTGTGCAAAATGATAAAAGAATAAGGCGCTATACATGTTCATGTAAAAAAAAAAAGTCACAAATAAAACACTGCATCAAATTTAAATGTGCACATTCATGAAAAAAATAAGCAAGCATAAAGTCCATAAGTGAATAAACCCCACCACCAAAACAGAATGCTCTGAGATAAAACTTCTAGATCTTCCACCACGAGTGCTCAGTATGAAGATGGCCACTCACCAGAGCCATTTGACCCTTTTTTAAAGGACGGTCAAAAAACTCTTTGGGTACCCCCTCCCCTTCCCAATACAGACCCCCCCCCCCAATACAGAACCCCCCACTCTACAATACAGAACCCCCTCCTTCTATAATACAGAACCCCCCCTACAATACAGATCCACCCCTACAATACAGATCCACCCCTACAGTGCAGACCCCCCTACAATACAGAACCCCCTCCCCCTACAGTACAGAACCCCCCACAATAAAACAAAACCTACAATACAGAACCCCCCCACACACACAATACAGAACCTCCCCCCCACACACACAATACAGAACCCCCCACAATACAGAGCCCCTCCCACACAATACAGACCCCCCCACAATACAGAACCCCCCCTCCCCCCTACAACACAGACACCCCCCCTTCAGACCTGTAAACCAGGCAAGCTGGTCATCTGAGCCATGTGCTGCACACACAGCACAGGACGGAAAAGGGGGAGGCGGCTGCACTGCTTGGCTGCGTGACTGTGAGACAGTCACAGGCAGCCGAGACTCATCAGACCCGCGGTGCTACACAGGGAAGGGGGATCATTACAGTCGGGTCCCAGGTGTGCCGACGGCTCGCTCTGGTGCTACTTGCACCAGAGCGAGCCATCGGCACACCTGGGACCCGACCGAATCTGTGCCCATCAGAATCTGTGCAGGTCACCAGGCGCCCATGTTGCTATGGTGCCCCCTTGTGCGACCGCACACCCCGCACACCTCAAAGGCCGGCCCTGCACCTAGACATGTCCCAAGCATAAGAAGACCTTCCAAAGGCTGATTGCTCTTTGAGGGCCCTGAGGAAGAGGGGATCTCCCTTCAAAATGCATCAGCCTTTTGGAAGATCTTCCCATGCTTCAGGCTTGTCTTGGTGACCAGACCATTTTTCAAGGACATTGTGGACTTTGATTTGCCTTATTGCTGATGTTGTTTGTGAGTATACTGCTGCTCTTTTAAAGCGGAAGTAAACCCACCGATTTAACAGTTTCAAAAAGCAGTTAAATTTCCGGCATACCGGGATTGCCAACTGTCACATTGGTTGTGCTCTCAACCAAACTGACAAACCATCCAATGGCTGGTGTCATAACTGATCACATGTGCAGCACCACGGCAGTTGAAGATTAAACAGAGGCCAAGATGGCAGCTTCCTTGGCTGAAAATGATAGAAGGGTTTACTTCCACTTTAATATAAATAAAATGATTACAATGGTGGTGTGCCCTCTGTTCCTTGTTTTTGCAATGGTGTGGCCAAATGCCTGGGTAAGTAAGATGACAGTTGTCTCTGTGACAAGGTGGTGACCCCAGCTAGCTAAAGCAGACAAACCACTCAAGGTTACAGCATCCCGCTGGCCTGGGCTGAGCTTAGACCCTATTGTACAGTGCCTAGAGCTGCCGGGACTGGAGAGGCCTCCTAAGACAAGGTGCTCCCCAGACAATATTAAACAACTTGATCGTGAGCCGTGAGTAATGGCCTGGGTTACTGACCATCCAATTTCTGAAATATCTGCAAAATGTCCTTGCAGGATTCTGAGGCTTAGACGAATCTGCTGGAAGGGGCATTACAAGTGGTATATTAGCAGTTCACCTTTAAACTATTCATACAAATTGTAATATAGTTAATCAAGCTGCAACTTTATGTGGCTTCTAGAATAAGATTAATCATTAATTTGTCATTACCTTGCCAATGCTGGAGTAGCCATGTCAGACTGGACTCCTATGGCCATGGGTATCCCACCACAATTGATATTGCCAAGTTCTTCTGCAATGGCAATGCTGTATGAAAAGTCCAAACCCATTCCACCATATTCTAAAAAAACACAAGGGAAATATTCATTCATTCAATTAGTAATACATTTGATAATTAATGTATTGGTACATTTGGTAATTCAGTTAATAATTAATTCATTCAGATTGCAGTGGCCATTTTTCCTACTAGCAGTAAATGTTCAATCACAGCTTAAAATTCGATCAAACAGTAAGTCACACAATATGGTTATTAATAAGCATTGTAGTTTAGTTGAAATGAATATGTGCCCAGACTCTGCATATTAAAGCATTTACAGAATCTTAACAAGAGGTAAAAGCAATTTGGCAAAACTCTCACTGACCTACAGTGCCTTGCGAAAGTATTCGGCCCCCTTGAACTTTGCAACCTTTTGCCACATTTCAGGCTTCAAACATAAAGATATAAAACTGTAATTTTTTGTGAAGAATCAACAACAAGTGGGACACAATCATGAAGTGTAAAGAAATTTATTGGATATTTCAAACTTTTTTAACAAATAAAAAACTGAAAAATTGGGCGTGCAAAATTATTCAGCCCCCTTAAGTTAATATTTTGTAGCACCACCTTTTGCTGCAGTTACAGCTGTAAGTCACTTGGGGTATGTCTCTATCAGTTTTGCACATCGAGAGACTGACATTTTTGCCCATTCCTCCTTGTCTAACAGCTCGAGCTTAGTGAGGTTGGATGGAGAGCGTTTGTGAACAGCAGTTTTCAGTTCTTTCCACAGATTCTCGATTGGATTCAGGTCTGGACTTTGACTTTGCCATTTTAACACCTGGATATGTTTATTTGTGAACCATTCCATTGTAGATTTTGCTTTATGTTTTGGATCATTGTCTTGTTGGATGACAAATCTCCATCCCAGTCTCAGGTCTTTTGCAGACTCCATCAGGTTTTCTTCCAGAACGGTCCTGTATTTGGCTCCATCCATCTTCCCATCAATATTAACCATCTTCCCTGTCCCTGCTGAAGAAAAGCAGGCCCAAACCATGATGCTGCCACCACCATGTTTCCCAGTGGGGATGGTGTTTTCAGGATGATGAGCTGTGTTGCTTTTACGCCAAACATAACGTTTTGCATTGTTGCCAAAAAGTAAGATTTTGGTTTCATCTGACCAGAGCACCTTCTTCCACATGTTTGGTGCGTCTCCCAGGTGGCTTGTGGCAAACTTTAAACAACACTTTTTATGGATATCTTTAAGAAATGGCTTTCTTCTTGCCACTCTCCCATAAAGGCCAGATTTGTGCAGTATACGACTGATTGTTGTCCTATGGACAGAGTCTCCCACCTCAGCTGTAGATCTCTGCAGTTCATCCAGAGTGATCATGGGCCTCTTGGCTGCATCTCTGATCAGTCTTCTCCTTGTATGAGCTGAAAGTTTAGAGGGACGGCCAGGTCTTTGTAGATTTGCAGTGGTCTGATACTCCTTCCATTTCAATATTATCGCTTGCACAGTGCTCCTTGGGATGTTTAAAGCTTGGGAAATCTTTTTGTATCCAAATCCAGCTTTAAACTTCTCCACAACAGTATCTCGGACCTGCCTGGTGTGTTCCTTGTTCTTCATGATGCTCTCTGCGCTTTAAATGGACCTCTGAGACAATCACAGTGCAGGTGCATTTATACGGAGACTTGATTACACACAGGTGGATTCTATTTATCATCATTAGTCATTTGGGTCAACATTGGATCATTCAGAGATCCTCACTGAACTTCTGGAAAGAGTTTGCTGCACTGAAAGTAAAGGGGCTGAATAATTTTGCACGCCCAATTTTTCAATTTTTTATTTGTTACCAAAGTTTGAAATATCCATAAATTCCGTTCCACTTCATGATTGTGTCCCACTTGTTGTTGATTCTTCACAAAAAATTACAGTTTTATATCTTTATGTTTGAAGCCTGAAATGTGACAAAAGGTCGCAAAGTTCAAGGGGGCCGAATACTTTCGCAAGGCACTGTATGTGGCTGCAGACACTGTTGTGTAATTAATCCTCAAACTTCACAATACAAACTCTAAAAAAAAAAAAAACAGCTCCCCTTATTTCCTATGTAGATTGGAGAGAGGAGAGAGAGCAGAATTTCTGTACCAGGCACTGTAAGCTGTTAGAAAAAGACTTAACCACTTGCTGACCACCCACCGCAGTTTTACTGCGGCAGGTTGGCTCGGCTGCGCAAAATCACGTAATATAATGTGATGTTGCACTGCGGCCACTAGGGGCACGTGCGTGCGGCCACTAGGGGCGTGTGCGTCCCCTTCTCGCCCCTAGTGCTGATGCGAGTGCCAGCGAGCGCGATCACCACTGGGCACCCACGATCGCTTGTGACAGAGCGTGAACCGGGAGCTGTGTGTGTAAACACACAGCTCCCAGGTTTTTTCAGGGGGAGAAATTACTGATCGTATGTTCATGAAATGTATGAACAGCGATCTGTCATTTCCCCTAGTCAGTCCCACCCCCCCTTCAGTTAGAACACACATTAGGGAACATAATTAACCCCTTGATCGCCCCCCTAGTGTTAACCCCTTCCCTGCTAGTGACATTTTTACAGTAATCAATGCATTTTTATAGCAATGATCGCTGTAAAAATGCCAATGGCCCCAAAAATGTGTCAAAAGTGTCCCATGTGTCCGCCATAAGGTCGCAGTATAGACAAAAATTGCAGCTCGCCGCCATTACTAGTAAAAAAAAAAAAAAATATTAATAAAATGTCATAACACTATCCCCTATTTTGTAGACACTATGGCTCGTCTTTGAGCATCGCGCTTCAGGCGACAAAACGCTCAGATGTGAATGCAGCCTAAGAGTTACAGAGGAGGTCTAGTGCTAGAATTATTGCTCTCGCTCTAACGATCGCAACGTATGTAACCTGTGTGTATCTGGCTCTGATACTAGCCAGTGCCTACCCAGCCACTGACTGGTATCTCTCCCCAGCCTGTCCCCACACACCCTCTCACCTGCTGACCTGTGGATGGATGGGGGAAGCACTTCTGCAGTGTTATTGTGTTCTGCCAGTGAGTACAATGACCAGTGTTCATAACTATAGCTGGCAGCACTGATTGTTTTGGGAAAAACAGGCTAGTTGTACTCAAGTCGATTAATAGCTTGACTTGTGTAAAACCAGCTAGCCCATACATAGATCGACTATGGCTGGTCTCTGCATAATTGGCATAATTTCAATCCATGCATGACCCGCTTAACCACTCCTGTACATAGTGCTCACTGTCATACTCTACACACTCCTCTCCTGTACATAGTGCCCACTGTCATACCCTACACACTCCTCTCCTGTACATAGTGCCCACTGTCATACCCTCCACACTCCTCTCCTGTACATAGTGCCTGCTGTCATACACTTATGTCCTGTACATAGTGTCCACTGTCGCAGCCTCCACACTCCTTTCCTGTACATAGTGCATGACAGTGGGCAGTATGTACAGGAGAGGCGTGTCATACTGTCCACACGCCTCTCCTGTACATACTGCCCACTGTCATACCCTCCACACTCCTCTCCTGTACACACTGCCCCATCATACCCTCCACACTTCTCTCTGGTACATACTACCCTCTGTCATACCCCCACACTCCTCCTGTACATACTGCCCACTGTCATACCCTTCACACTCCTCTTCTGTACATAGTGCCTGCTGTCATACACTTCTCTCCTGTACATACTGCTCACCGTCATCCCCTCCACACGTCTTTCCCATACATAGTGCCCATTGTCATACCCTCCACACTCCTCTCCTGTACATACTGCCCACTGTCATACCCTCCACACTCCTCTCCTGTACATAGTGCCTTTTGCCGTACTCTTTGCACTCCTCTCCTGTACATAGTGCCCAATGTTAGACCCTCCACATTCCTCTCCCTAACCTGCACATACTTCCCACTTTTATACCATCCGTACTCCTCCCCTATGTCGCTTACCCGCAAAAACAGTTCTTTAAAATTATAGTGAATACCCTCAATTTTACCAGCTCTAGAATGGACACACTTTTGTTAGTTCAACTAAAGGAAATCTCAGTTCTCATATTTGTTCTGCCCCACTATTGGTACATATTTAATTTTGTGATTACTACTGTGATGTACGGAGGAACATAGGGGATCTCAGCTACTCTAAATATAGCACTTGTGGAAAAAAAGGGGCCCTGAAAATATTTTTAGAATGTTAGCAACTATGAACTTAGGCACTGCCCAAGGGCCACTGGGTCAGTAGGTGGCCCCATGAGAGGTTCCTGGGATCCTGTGATAGTAAAGCGGTAGTAAACTTTCCTGACATTACTACTTTTTAGAGGCCCTGGGGTAGGTTGTGCCACAATGTACAAGTATGCACAGCATATTAGCACATTAGGGTACAGTTACATTTTCAGACTGAGCCCCTTTTTGCTGCGCTGTGATGAATCCGGCGGGGCTCGGGCACTTTCATCTTCACCCGGTCTTCCTTCTGGGTTCTGTGCCTTTGGTCACTTGCCTTGGCCGGGCTGCGTTGATGTCATTCCCACACATTTATTTATTATTTAAAAAAGGCCCCAACAAAATCCTCAGCACCAGGCCCATAATGTTCTTAATCTGGCCCTGCCCAGAGCAAATACAAGGACACAGGGATGTGAAGGGGACAGAGTGGTAAATATAAATGAGACAATAAAGAACGCACATCCTCTGTGCCAGCAATCTGTTATAAAGGTGAACCTGCACATTAATTCTCTGTATTACCATGGGCAATCCCGATCTTCATAAATCCCATTTCTTATTCCTGTTGGAATAACATATGTCAAGTTTATTTTCTCCTCTGCAAACTTTAGTGTGATTTGTTATGTCCCTTCCGTTCACAGTATGTTAATATCTGCGTGATACAAATACAGTAATTGCCTTCTGGGTGAAAGGGAAGAAGAACATGTCGTGACATTTCTGGAAAAGTACGGTGTAAGGGAGAAGAGAGAGCAAGAAGACCAGACTGTTTCATCCCTCTGATCATCCCTTCTCAGATTGAGGTCAGTCAGCCCCGAGACTAACGTCTCGACTTTTTCCTCCTCCGTGGGTCTTAGCGTGGCACCTGCCACCCCGGGAATTGGACATGAACGAAGATGACAGCTTTCTGAAGTGCCAGTGTATTTAATTAGCACTATTTAATACAGCTCGTGAATGATAAGATTATCATCTAAATGGCCAAGTGACACTCAGTTAGAGATCATTAGGGAAAGTTCTAGCGAAAATAAGATGCTGAGAAACTCTTACAATTAACCATTTAAGACCCGGACCATTATGCAGCTAAAAGGACCTTGCCCCTTTTTGCGATTCGGCACTGCGTCGCTTTATCTGACAATTGCGCGGTCGTGCGACGTGGCTCCCAAACAAAATTGGCGTCTTTTTTTTTTACCACAAATAGAGCTTTCTTTTGGTGGTATTTGATCACCTCTATGTTTTTCATTTTTTCCGTTATAAACAAAAATAGAGCGACAATTTTGAAAAAAAAATCAATATTTTTTACTTTTTGCTATAATTAACCACTTAAGACCTGGACCAAAATGCAGGTAAATGACCAGGCCCCTTTTTGCGATTCGGCACTGTGTCGCTTTAACTGACAATTGCGTGGTCGTGCGACGTGGCTCCCAAACAAAATTAACGTCATTTTCTTCCCACAAATAGAGCTTTCTTTTGGTGGTATTTGATCGCCTCTGCGATTTTTATTTTTTGCGCAATATACAAAAATAGAGCGACAATTTTGAAAAAAAATCAATATTTTTTACTTTTTGTTATAAGAAAAATCAATAAAAAACTAAATTTTAGTCAAACATTTAGGTCAAAATTTATTTAGCCACATGTCCTTAGTAAAAAAAAAATCACAATAAAAAAAAATTAGCTACCTAGCGGGAACAGCGACACTAATACAGCGATCAGAAAAATGATCGCTTAGTGATGCTGGCAATAGGGAGTGAAAGGGTTAACTAGGGCGGTGATCAAGGGGTTAAAACTTTATTAGGGGGGGTACGGGGGCTACCCTAGCACTAACTGCCTGTCACACTGACACTAAATACAGTAATCATACACGTATGATTACTGCATTCAGTGACACTGTGACAGGGGGAGGGGGGGCGATCGCAAGGGGTTAATGTGCCTGCGTGTAGTGTTGTGCAGACGTACTGTGCGATGTGATCTCTCCTCAGCGGTGGTTGAAAATACCATCACTTCCTACTTCCTGTGTTTACACAGGAGGAGGAGATGCAGGGCGGGGGAGTGCACGGATTGGCTGGGAGCGATCCGGAGGAGGCGGACAAACGAATAGCCGCCCCCTCATCCCGGATCGCTCGGCCAGCTACGGGGACCGCCGCATGTACCGGGGGGGGGGGGGTCCCCGATCGGACCCCCGACCCACCTCAAGGCACCAACGTATATATACGTTGATGTGCCTGTCGGTGCCATTCTGCCGACGTAAATGTACATGCGGCGGTCCATAAGAGGTTAATATCCCCCAAAAATATATTTAAAAAAAACATTGTTTTTTCCCTCAGTTTAGGCCGATACGTATTCTTCTACCTATTTTTGGTAAAAAAAAATCACAATAAGCGTTTAACAATTGGTTTGCACAAAATTTATAGCGTTTACAAAATAGTGCATAGTTTTATGGCATTTTTATTAATATTTTTTTTTTTTACTACTACTAATGGCAGCGATCATCGATTTTTTTCGTGACTGCAAAATTATGGCGGACACTTCGGACAATTTTGACACATTTTTGAGACCATTGTAATTTTCACAGCAAAAAATGCTATAAAAATGCATTGATTACTGTGAAAATGTCAATTGCAGTTTAGGAGTTAACCACTGGGGAGCGCTGAAGGGGTTAAGTGTGACCTCATATGTGTTTCTAACTGTAGGGGGGCGGGGCTGGACATGTGACGTCATTGATCGTCTTTCCCTATATCAGGGAACGATCAATGACATTGCCACTGTGAAGAACGGGGAAGGTGTGCTTAGACTCACCTCTCCCTGTTCTATAGCTCCTGTGACCGATCGCAGGACACCGGCGGAGATCGGGTCCGCGGAGCTTCGTACCGGGTCGCGGGTGCTCACGCGCCCCACGGCTGGGCACTTAAAGGGGACGTACAGGTACGTGCTTGTGCCCAGACGTGCCATTCCGCCGACGTATATCGGCGTTAGGCAGTCCTTAAGTGGTTAACTCCTTCGGGATGCAACACGTTCATATAAAGGTCCCATAAAGAAGAAGAGCGAAAGAAAATGTGTTTCCTGGAATCAGTACAGTACTGCTACACCTAATGCCGCGTACACACAATCGTTTTTCATGTTATGGAAAAAAAAAAAAAAAAATTCTCAACGCAATTCCTCTCAAGCCTGCCTTGCCTTCACACGGTCATGATAAAAAATGCTCAAGCAAAGCGCGGTGTCGACTACAAAGTGGAGTTTTCATTCGAATGGCGCCACCCTTTGGGCTGATCATGCAAATTTCCCTTCTCATAACTTGCTTTTGAGCATGCACGTTTTTTCCCATCGTTAAAGCCTACACACGACCATTTTTCACGACGAGAAAAAAAACAATGTGAAAAACGTCGAGAAAAAATAGAGCAGGTTTCAAATTTTCAATGACAATTTTTCTCATCTAGAAAAATGCTCTGGAGCCTACACACGACCAATATAAAATATGGCACTTTTCTTGTTGTGAAAACTGGTCGTGTGTATGCGGCATTACAAAAACACTTTTGGTCAATTTTATGCTTCCACCCTTGCGGTAACAGTACATCATCAAGACTGTGCCCCTGTATACAAAGCCAACTCCATAAAGACATGGTCAGATGAGTATGGTGTAGACTAGAGCCTGGGCGCTCAACCTGTGGCCCTCAGGCTGTTGCAGAACTACAAGTCCCATGAGGCACTGCAAGTTGCTGACAGTTTTAAGCACGACTCTGAAAGGCGTGGGTGCAATGGAACCACAGATTGAGCACCCATGGTATATATGTGTATTTAGGTTTTGTGCTGCCCTAGACCTGACTAAACTCGGGCACCCCCTAATTTAAATATGACCCACCTCTTCCTGTCAAGGCCACCCCCCCCCCCACACACACAGTTGCAGAATGCCAACCGCCCACATACTGGCCGATTTATGGGGGCGCTAAACTAATTTGCCTAACAGTGTAGCGCAAGTCGGCGGGGACACTGTCCGTGCCGCCCCCCTGCAAAGTGCTGGCCTGGGCCTTGTTGGCCTAGGCCAGGATACAGCATTGGTATAGAGCAAACTTTCTAAACAGGGGGCCAGTTTACTGTCCCTCAGACTTTGGGGGGGCCAGGCTGTGGCCATTGGGAATAGAAAAGGTCCCAACGTCAGTGGGAAGAAATTGACTTTTGAATTGAATTGTGCCCTATTGTTGGTGTCATTGGGTGAGAATGTGCTCCTTTGTTGGTGGGAGGAGTTGTGCCCCATCATTGATGTCAGTTGGAGGAATTGTGCCTCATTGTTGGCATCAGTGGATGACATAGTGCCCCAAGGGCCTGATAAAAGCAAGCAAAGGGCCACATCTGGCCCCCGGGCCACAGTTTGGAGACCACTGGTATAGAGGAACTTGGGGGTCCTGCCTAGAACACTGACCCCAACCCTACTGAACATTATTAGAATACATGGGAATGTCAATTGGAAGCCAGGCAGGTCTTCCTGTCAAATTTCAATACCTAACCTCAAAAATGCTATTTGGGCTGGAAATTTGATAAGTTAAGGGTCACTACTCCTGGGTCCGGACACGATCGGGTTAACCACATCAGCCCCGGAAGGATTTACCCCTCCTCCTGACCAGAGCTTTTTTTTGGCGATTCTGTACTGCATCGCTTTAGCTGACAATTGCACGGTCGTGCGACCTTGTAACCAATACAAAATTGGCATCCTTTTTTTCCCCACAAATAGAGCATTCTTTTGGGGGTATTTGATCACCTCTGCGTTTTTTTGATTTTTTTGTGCTATAAACAAAAAAAGTGAATAAAAGGGAAGTAGTAGGTGTTGGCGCCTCTTAGGTGAAATGATTAAGTGATTTGGGCATATAATGAGTGTAGCCCTAAGGTAGATGTATGCTTACAACCACATATAAATTAATGTAAACTTAAAAATGGAAAAAATAGAAAATATATGAAATATAGAAAATATAAATATATTGCAATCCGTGCTGTTTATATTATTTTAAAGTGCTCAGTGTCATTATAATATTGCTAAATTAATAGTCCATGCGATAAGTGCTTAGTGCTTCATCAAAGTAAATAAGCTGTGATCATTCGGTGCTCCCTCTGGTCATGCTCTGGTGGGTCCCTCACTCACCAGATCCAGGCACCCGCAAGGGGTTAAAAACTTTCACAGTGTTAGCCCCTGTGTAGCTCTCTGGCAGTCTCCTCTGGCTTCAGATGTTTTGGGTCTAATACACAGCTCAAGGAAGAGAAGGTGCCCACATAGCATGATACAGTATATAAAAGTTTATTTGTACAGACAAAAAGGACAGGTACTCACATTTAACATTCGTATAATAAGCGTATCGGAATAAAAAGTTATCCACGAGTGTGTACGACTGAAGGTTTATCCTGCTCGACCGGTTTCGTCTAATGACGTCCAGATGACGTCATTAGACGAAACCGTAATAATAAAAATAAAATATATAAAAAAAAATAATTTCATCCTCAGTTTAGGCTGATATGTATTCTTCTACATATTTTTGGTAAAACAATAAACGTATATTGATTGGTTTGCACAAAAAAGGGGATAGATTTACGGCATTTTTATTATACATTTTTTTTTTTTAATAGTGATGATGGCGATCAGCGATTTTTATCATGACTGCGACATTATGGCGGACACTTTTGACACAATTTTGGGACCATTGTCATTTTTACAGCGATCAAAACTACAAATAGCCACTGATTACTGTATAAATGACACTGGCAGGGAAGGGGTTAAACACTAGGCGGATTAAGTGAGTCCTAGGGAGTGATTCTAACTGTAAGGGGGATGGGCTCACTACAACATCACAAAGATCACTGCTCCCGATGACAGAGAGCAGTAGATCCCTGTCATGTTGCTAGGCAGAACAGGGAAATGCCTTGTTTACATAGGCCTCTCCGTGACACGATCGCGGGTTGCCAGCAAACATTAAGTCTGTGGGGCATGCTCCCGCAGCTGGTGGTGTGCGCTCGCCTGCTAGGCAGAAAATTTAAAGGGACATACAGGTACGCCCATTTGCCTGCCCATGCCATTCTGCCAATGTAAATTGGATTGCAGGGGTCAGCAAGTGGTTAAAGAGTGTACATGTCCCCCACCACTGATTGGGCAACTGTCACCTGAGCTCTACGGCTACCTTTAGATTAGGAACAGCTCACTGAACCAGACAGTTCCTACGGCTTCACAAAGTTTTTCTGACTACTGTGTGTAGAGAAAGTAATTTCCTGCTGTTAAAAACAAGCTATTGTATAGCAGCATAATGTGAAGCCATTATTAGGCACATCAGAGAAAAAGTTCACCTTTTGGGAAAAAAGAAAAAAGAAAAAAAAAAGGTCTGCAAGTTAATAAAAATCACACCGCATAATGGTGAACCTTTCCCTTTTCTCCGAGACTTAACGAATGGCTGTACGGTGTGAAGCACTAACCACATATTAGTATTCCGTCCACAAGACAGAACAGCAAATTAGCCCGTTCTTGCTGTAGAGCGTGACAATAACCGACAAAGACTATTATGTAAGTGTTCTTGTAAAAAGAAGGCCTAGTGAAATAATAGTCACATTGTATGCTAAAATACATTACCTATCAAAGAGCTGCCAAAAGGATCTCTGAAAGTTCTAAAACATTCTAGGAAAGTTGAACTTACAAATAACTACCCAAAACACAACTACTGGAGTGGTCCCAAACCTCAGCAGTCCAATCCCAACACCCTCCAACCCCTACACACCCCAACCCCCCAACCCCTACACACACCAACACCCTCCAACCCCTACACACCCCAACACCCTCTAACCCCAAGACCCACCAACCGCCACACCATCCAATCGCCACACACCCCAACATCCTCCAACCCCCACACCATCCAATCGCCACACACCCCAACACCCTCCAACCCCCAGACACCCCAACACCCTCCAACCCCAACACCCTCCAACCCCCAAACACCCCAACACCTTCCAACCCCCCACACACCCCAACACCCCTCCAACCCCCACACACCCTCCAACCCCCACACACCCCCCAAAACCTTCCAGCCACCACATACCCCAACACCCTCCAACCCCCCCACACCCTCCAAACACCCGCATTTTTTGTAAAATTTATTTTTTTACTAGTAATAGCGGCGATCGGCGGTTTTTTTTTCGTGACTTCAACATTATGGCGGACACATCGGACACTTTTGACACCATATTGGGACCATTGTCATTTTTACAGCGATCAGTGCTATAAAAAATGCACCGATTACTGTAAAAATTACACTGGCAGTGGAGGGGTTAACCTGTAGAGGGCGCTAAAGGGGTTAAGTGTGACCTATTGAGTGATTCTTACTGTCAGGGGGGGCATGGCTTGCCATGTTACATTACTGATCGCTGTTCCTGATGACAGGGAACACGATCAGTGACAGTGCCACTAGGCAGAACGGGGAGATTTTTTTCTATTGAAAAGCCTGTGGCATGTATAACACAACCCAAAAACTTCACCTGATGCAGGAAAAATGTGCACACACATAGAGTGACACAAAAAACTGTGACAGGTGCAAACGTCAAATGGTCCTCCGAAGAGGACCCAACCCTGATCCCCCGGGGCGTTACGCTCCTGAAAGGGACTCAAATAATCTGTGGTCCGTGCAGCCGAAGCCACATGGTCCCAACATCCTCGGAGGGTCTGCCAAAACAGAACCCTCCTCAGTGGGGCTCCCCCGAAGGGAGACCCCATGAGAGCAGGCAAACTAAGCCAGAATGCCATGTCCACCTACTCCCAAGACGTTCAGGGCTGGCCCGAGGACCGGCACCCAACTAATCACACGTGCAGTGCACCAACAAAAAAAGACGAAACGTGACAAACAGGGGGTAAAATAAAATAAAAAAGAAAGCGGGGGAAAAGGAAGGTGGGAGAAGTGAGTGGAAAGTGGCCACTGTGCAATACAATGGCCGGCCCTCCGGCCAGGAACAAAAATTCCCCGGGTCCTAGCCAAAAGGCTCGGCCCTAGAGGCAGGTGTCAAAAAGGTGTATTTGGAAATCGTGACTTAAGGTGCCACACAAACACTTCAAACACTCGTGCAATGTATGGCACCTCTGGACTGTCACTCCAGGGGCACTATCTCCACAGGCTTTTCAACGAACCCTAACCCGCGGCCCGGACCAGCAGCACCCTTCCCAGCCAGGAAGGTAGGAGGAGAGGTCGGGGAGAGCCCACCTCAGCAGGCTACTCCCACAACCCCCATCCCTCCCACCTTATCACATTCGGGAAATACTAACCGAGAGAGCAAGGGTTCTCTCCCAAACAACTGACTGAGGCAGGCACCACCAAATCCAGGCCAGAGGCCAGGGGCCCAGCCTCCAGCTTCGACCTCATGCCTCTCTGTCCCAATCAGAAGGCTTTCACCTCCATGCCAGCAGGTTTAGCGTCCGCCATCCCTTTCCACCTCACCGTGTACTGGGGACGGTCAGCATAGCACCACCTACTGGCAACTGATGAGAACAGATACTACACTTGATCTTAGCCAAAAGGCCGAGAAGCGATTTACACACATCTCCCCATTCTTCAGCTCTGTGACCAGATCGCGGGACAGCGGCGGCGATCGGGTCCTGTGGGTGCGATCATGGAGCTTGCAGCAGGGTCACACGGCGGAAATTTAAAGGGGACGTACCTGTACGCCCTTTTGCCTGTCCGTGCCATTTTGTCGACGTAAAAGTGCATGCGCTGGTCGGCAAGTGGTTAAAGGAAATAAGTTCCGCCATGTCATATTTCCATATTGTAATATTTTTAAGGCAGTGCGATATCTATTTCCATCACCACGTCTGCGTCTCATGAGGATACTTTTTGATATAATCTATGATGACTTTTTATATTTTATTGGAAAGTTTTTGAAATGGGTAAATGTCATATTGAAATACAAAGACCCCGGCTGCATAAGGCTACACCGGCAGACAAGGCAGCCAATCAGCTGCATTTCTTTTGTCATCTTGCCGCAAAACATTTTAGTGCCATCCTACCAGCTGCACAATGGGCAATTCACAAACTTTGGGGGAAAAAAAGATAATTTTTCAATCAGGCTGCAAGAACACATTTCAACGGCTCAGCAAAAGTGATTTGCAAATGTCACGGAGTGCGAACAGTCGGTACCCTTCACTCGAGAAACTATTAATGTGAAAAGGAAGCAGAGGCTCGAGCTGTAGCAAGTTTTCTAAGCTGATAAAAATAAAGTGGATGACATATAAAATGATGGAAGTGGCACAGGAAATGTGCAGACATGCTTTCTTGGGGTCACCAAGGGCCTGTTTAGACTTGCTGTTGGAGATGGGGAGTTAAAAACATGTAGTTGAGCTGTGATTAAAGCACCCGCCACCCTCCCCATCCCCCATCTTGAAGGGTAACACCACTTTTGTGTAAAAAAATTGCACTTTTTTTTATATATAGAATATACAATTGCTATACAAGTCATATTGTAATTGAATGTTATAAACTTTCCTATTTAATCTCCAGTGCTGTGATTTTCTAGAGGTGTTCTGTACAAAATATGGCAACCTGGAGGTGTTCTGTACACAAAGGCCCGGATTCACAAAGCACTTATGCCGACGTATCTCGAGATATGCTGTGTAAGTATAAATATGCGCCGTAGTATCTGTGCGCCGTGCCCACAGAACCAAGATACGCCTAAAAACTGGCTTCAGTCTACCGACGTAACTTGCCTACGCTGGCGTATCGTGGGCGCATAGTTTTGCTGGACGCATCTGGCACTCCCATTGATTTCCTATTTAGATATGAAAATGAGGGAGATACGTCGATTCACGAACGTACTTGCTCCCGGCGCATAATATACGCGGTTTGCGCAAGTCGCACGTCCCGGCATAAAGCTATTCCCCATATATGAGGTGCAACTAATGCAAAAGTATGGACCAGGGAACACAGCTGTCGTTGTTTACGTTGTACGTGAATAGGGCTGGGCGTAGTTTACGTTCACACTGTAGGCAGCGATTCGACGTATCTCAGCCAGTTGTTCCATGATTGGGAGCATGCGCACTGGGATGCGGCCACGGGACGGCGCATGCGCCGTTTGTTTTAAGTACTTGTCTGGCACTCGGCCCATCATTTACATGGGGTCACGCCTCATTTGCATTGCTCACGCCCACTTCCACTAACGAGGACTTACGCTTTCAAAACCCAGCGTAGATTTGGGAGCAAGTGCTTTGTAAATACTGTGCTTGCCTCTCTGCGCTGCGTCGGTATATATGCGCCAATGTATGTGAATCCGGGCCAATATGACAACCTGAGCAAAAAACAAGAATATATACAGTAGTATATATAACACGCGCTGTTCAAGTAAAAATGTAAGCAGCCAACACTACAAAACAGATCAATTTTGAAAACATGTGAAACAGAAAAAAGAAAGTGTAGCGCTAAGAATAAATAAATAATAAAAGATAAACAGAGGCTACTGCCTATGTAGCTCCTTTAACACAAAATGTCCATGTATATAAAAAATCCAAATAGCAGTCCAGAAACTTCTATTCACCACCGATAGTGACACAATGGATAATGTGACAGGTACAGGGGGATCCACCACCAATAAAACGAAACCTTTTGAAGGCTTACCAGAAGATGGGGATCTGAATAAGCATATACTCATCAGATCTAGCAGGCTTCAATGAATATCCTCGATCCAAGTGTATTTAAGGGCTCCTGGGATATCGTCAGAGATGAAGTGAAGAATCCACGGGAACCATTTGGTTGTTTTTAGGTGAAAAAGCTCAAGTGAAGTGATTACCATGAAAGGTAATAGTGACCAAAGGAAAAAATAAAAATAGAAGTGCACATAGCGTGATTCTGTATTACAGGTATAAAATTTTAATAAAAAGTTGCACTTACATTGAAGTAGAATACAAACAAGCGCTTAGAAATACAGCAGTAAGGTCAATGGGGTCTCCCGACGCGTTTCGTTCCCTTAGAACGTCATCTGGGGCACTGACAGACTGCTGGAAGACCCTCTTTATATAATAAATACCCCCATACCTCAATTATGGCTCCAGTGTGTCAGAAGAGAGTTTACAATAACTACTTCCGGTTTCCGGCTACCATGTGAGTGGGCGTGAGTTCCAAACCTCGTTCTGAGATAATTAGGTCGGAACATTTGCTATAGACATTTCAGATTCGCAGCTAACATATGAATGGGCGTGAGTTCCAAGCCTCTCTTTGAGACGACAGGACGGAACGTTCCGATTACGACACATCTGCCCAATACGCTCGACATTTCATGATGGTACCTAGGGCCCGGATGTGACGTGTGTAACGCCTAATATGCGACGTGCACCACGTCCGCAATGAAGGCGGAAACACTCGATCGTGTGTAACGTCTAAAACGCGACGTGCAATACGTCCGCAATAGAGGCGAAAACACTCCATCACGTGGACGCAACTAAAATATGACGTCATGCGTTCCACGCCAGCCAAAAGCCTGGAACGCAGCGTCCGCCATGGAATCACAATATGGCGTATGCGCTTCCAGAATGTCTAAAATAAAGGCGCAAAAAATAGACGGTGGCCACAAAAACATGAAAGCAAATTTAATGTCTAAGCCATTGCTGACATATGAAACGAAAATGCCTCAACGCTCTTAGATAAACTGAACTAAACTGGATATGACAACCTGGAGGTGTTCTATACCAGGGTGGATAAAGATC
Source organism: Rana kukunoris (assembly GCA_029574335.1). Taxonomy (NCBI): domain Eukaryota; kingdom Metazoa; phylum Chordata; class Amphibia; order Anura; family Ranidae; genus Rana; species Rana kukunoris. Next base: position 29,548,326 of record CM056053.1, read on the forward strand.
GATGATTAAAAGGAAAAGTCTATTTTTTTTATTTAACTCATATTTATTGATTTAAAAGCAGTTTATTTTCTATCAAATTATTTTAATAAAATGCTTTTGGAGTAAAAATCCATCTAAAATAAACTTTTCTACTTAACCACTTCAACCCCGGAAGAATTGGCTGCTCAATTACCAGAGCATTTTTTGCAAAGCGGCACAAAGTCGCTTTAACTGACAATTGCACGTGCGACGCTGTACCCAAACAAAATTGACGTTATTTTTCCCACAAATAGAGCTTTCTTTTGGTGGTATTTGATCACCTCTGCGGTTTTAATTTTTTTGCGCTATAAACAAGAAAAGAGCGACAATTTTGAAAAAAATATATATATATTTTGTACTTTTTGTTGTAAAAAACAGCCCCAATTTTTTTTTTTTAAAGAGACAATTTTTCCCTCAGTTTAGGCCGATTATTCTTCTACATATTTTTGGTCATAAAAATCACAATAATCTATTCAGGATTCTGGAAGGCGATACGCCTGCACCACTTCCTACACTCTATTGAGAATCCAGCGCACTATCAGCGGGAGTTGACGTCCTTCGAGGAGTATTGTAGGGATGAGGGGCCAATGCCACAGGTGCTGTCCAAAATGTATGAATTGCTTAAAGCGGAGTTTCACCCTAAATATAAGATCTCCCATGCGCTTCAGCATACTGGCGTCAGCGCCAGTATGCTGGGTTTTTTTTTTTTTTATAGCACACTTACTGTTTTATCGTAGAAATCCTTTTCTGTCCCCCGCGTTGGACGGCGCCAGTACAGCGCGTCACATCTTCCTAAGATACCCGATATGGACTCGGGTATTTCCGGCGCTATGCGGCGCCTGCGCACAGACCTAGGAGCTGACTGCGCAGGCGCCGTATTTCTCCGAGTCCTATTTCGGAGAAATACGGCGCCTGCGCAGTCAGCTCCTAGGTCTGTGCGCAGGCGCCGCATAGCGCCGGAAATACCCGAGTCCATATCGGGTATCTTAGGAAGATGTGACGCGCTGTACTGGCGCCGTCCACCACGGGGGACAGAAAAGGATTTCTACGATAAAACAGTAAGTGTGCTATAAAAAAAAAAAAAACCCAGCATACTGGCGCTGACGCCAGTATGCTGAAGCGCATGGGAGATCTTATATTTAGGGTGAAATACCGCTTTAACTCTCCCCCGACACAGCCCGAGCTGCCCTTTCTCCAGAAATGGGAAGCCGAACTGCAGCGCTCCTTTACTGATACCCAAAGACAGAAGATAATTCGCCTTTCCCTCAAAACATCGATCTGTACAAAAATTCAAGAGCTCAATTATAAGATCCTGACTAGATGGTATCATACCCCCCAGGTCTTACACAGATTTTTTCCCGCGTTCCCCAATCTGTGCTGGAGATGTCTAGCGGAGGTAGGAACGCTCCTTCACATCTTTTGGTCCTGTCCCAAATTGCAGTACTTCTGGTCAATGGTCGGTACGATCACCCAGAAATGTACAGACCATGTAATGGTGAACGATCCGGCCTTTTTCCTACTCAATGACACCCCACTCCCGGAACAGACCTACAAGAAGTCAATTGTACGGCATCTACTGAATGCGGCTAAGTCCTGCATCCCTCTCAAGTGGAAGAAGAGATCGCCCCCGTTGATAGGCATGTAGATGCGGAGGGTGGAAGATATTAAACGATTGGAGGACCTTGGTCCTCACCTCCCAAAACAAGCAGGAGAAGCATTCTCAGGCGTGGAGGCTCTGGAATATGTATATTTTATCAGATGAAGGGTTGGAAATGCTTGCTTCCTAATTTGAGCAGGAGAGATGGCCCCATTGTCTGCGACGGTGGGGGCCTACCCCCAACCCCGGGTTGCCCCTCCCCCCCGGTCCTTCCCTCCCCCCTTGTCTTTCATTTTTCATGTATCTTTTTCATTCTATTCTTATCTATCTTACCCTCCCCCTGGACCTTCACTCACTCTATACCCGCTGCTCCCCTGCTAGCGCCCTCTTTCTCGTTTTAGCAAAGGACAGGGGAGACCTGGACAGGGGAGACCTGGACAGGGCAATTGAATTTTAGACAGTCACAGGATAGTGGTGCAATCTGCCCGATGGGCCTTTTTATTATATAATACAGGCCAGCTTAGGAGGAGGAGGTTATTTATGTTATTTGGGTAGCCTTGTGACATAGGTCCGATACTGTCTTATGTTTGCTTTGTACTCTTGAGAATACCTGGTCCGCCCCCAGATGAGAATGCACATGTTTCTCCCATTGCCCCTTCTAGTGGACAGTACTGTACTGTATTGTATTGTAATTTTTATTGTATGCATGTATGTATGTCTTGTTTGTTTTGTAAGAAATAAATAAAAAAAGTTATATTTGAAAAAAAATAAATCACAATAAGTGGTCTGTGCAAAAGTTATAGCGTCTACAAAATAGGGAATAGATTTATTGCACTTTTATTATTATTTTTTTAACCACTTGTCATCTGCCCACCATCAAATGACGGCGGGCAGACGACTCCATTATCCTGACATCATGTCATATGACGTGATGTCCCTTTAAAGCCGCTGGCGGGCGTGCGCGTGTCGCCGGCGGCGCGCGCGCGCACCCGCCGCTCTGCGGGTATCCCGTGCGAGTGCCGGCGGCAACGATCGCCGCCGGGCACACGCAATTGCTCAGTAACTGAGCGGGGACGTGGAGCTCTGTATGTAAGCACAGAGCTGCACGTCCCTGTCAGGGAGAGAGGAGATCGATTGTGTCCCTTGTACATAGGGACACAATCGGTCACCTCCCCCAGTCACCCCCCCTCCCCCCACAGTTAGAACACTCATAGGACACACAATTAACCCCTTCCCCGCCCCCTAGTGGTTAACCCCTTCACTGCCAGTCACATTTATACAGTAATCAATGCATATTTATAGCATTGTTCACTGTATAAATGTAAATGGTCCCAAAAATGTCAGAAAAGTGTCCGAAATGTCCGCCATAACGTCGCAGTCCCAATAAAAAAATCGCAGATCGCCGCCATTAATAGTAAAAAAAAAAAAAAAAAAAATGCCATAAACTATCCCCTATTTTGTAAACGCTATAAATTTTGCGCAAACCAATCGATAAACGCTTATTGCATTTTTTTTTTACCAAAAATATGTAGAAGAATACGTATCGGCCTAAACTGAGGGAAAACATTTTTTTTATATATATTTTTTGGGTTATTTATTATAGCAAAAAGGAAAAAATATTGCATTTTTTTAAAAATTGACGCTCTATTTTTGTTTATAGCGCAAAAAATAAAAACCGCAGAGGTAATCAAATACCACCAAAAGAAAGCTCTATTTGTGGGAAAAAAAGGACGCCAATTTTGTTTGGGAGCCACGTCGCACGACCGCGCAATTGTCAGTTAAAGCGACGCAGTGCCGGAAGCTTATATTTTGTCTGGGCAGGAAGGGGGTGTAGGCGCACAGTAGGCAAGTGGTTAAATAAAATACAGCGAATAGTGCTAGAAAAATGCACTGTTTACTGTGTAAATATCACTGGCAGGTAAGTGGTTAACACTAGGGGGCAATCAAGGGGTTAACTGTGTTCCCTAATGTGTGTTCTAACTGTGGGGAAGATGGGACTCACTATAGGTGATGACAGATCGTGGTTGCCAGCTTGTAGGAACTCACGATCTGCGTCTCCTCTCCTCTCAGAACAGGGAAGTGTGTGTTTATACACACACTTCCCTGTTCTTCCTCTTGTGCCCGTGATCGCTCGTGGCCAGCAGTCATCGCGACTGTCGGTCATGAGCATCGGCGCACCCACTATCCCGCTTAAGGCTGGATTCACGCCTATGCATTTGGCAGATTTGCACTACAGAACGTGTTCCATAAGAAACCATGTTAAATGGACCGTAGTGCAAAATGCAAAAAGGACTAAAAATGCATAGGTGTGGATCCAGCCTAATGGGACCCACGTACACCTACGACGGTCCGCGGGAACCAGCCGACCTGCCGCTGTATAATGACGGCGGCTGGTCGGCAAGCAGTTCCGATACATTAATAATTTTGTTTATTCAGCATGAAATTGAGCTTAGTTATGTAGCATGAGGCTGTATATTCTGCAATATTTAAATTTTTGGTGAACTCATTCAATGAATCCAAGCTGATATAGCATGCACTGCATTGATGCATTCACACAATTTCACAGTAACCATGAGATAAAATAAAGTTCAGGAATATTCCTGTATCCCATCGTTTTGCAAATATAACAGCTCTGATTGGATGAGGTGGGAAAACCGGGTGGTGGCGTCACACTCTCCACCTTGACCAACCATAGAATGCTTTATGCCACGTACACATGATCATATTTCGGGTTGTAAAAAACAAAGTTTTTAAAAAAAAATTCATTTAAAACGATCGTGTGTGGGCTTCAGAGCATTTTTTGGGTTCTGAAAAACGGGCAAAAAAAATTTCAGACATGCTCTATTTTTTCACAACGTTTTAAACAATGTCGTTTTTTGGGTTGTAAAAAATGATCGTGTGTGGGCTTTAACGACATGAAAAACCCGCGCATGCTCAGAATCAAGTTATGAGACGGGAGCGCTCATTCTGGTAAAACTACCATTCGTAATGGAGTAAGCACATTCATCACGCTGTAACAGACAGAAAAGCGCGAATCGTCTTTTACTAACATAAGGATCAGCAAAAGCAGCCCAAAGGGCGGCGTCATTCGAATGGAACTTCCCCTTTATAGTGCCATCATACGTGTTGTACGTCACTGCGCTTTGCTAGAGCATTTTTTTTCAGGATCGTGTGTAGGCAAGGCCGTTTTAATGACGAAGTTGAAAAAACTTAGTTTTTTTCTAGAGCCTGAAAAACATTGTTTTTTTACAACCCGAAAAATGATCGTGTGTACGCGGCATTACAGTCATTGAGAAAAGGTAAAGCGTTCTCTGAATGGCTCCTGTTCCAAGCGCCAAACCTCCTGTGTTCACAATTAGAGAACCGTGATCTTTTAATCACGTAAAATGTGTTGCCAAGCATAAACAGTTAAAAAGATTACAAAAAAAAAACGAAATACCAACAAAAAGGTCAAATTGAATGTATAAGTGGAAAGTCAATTCAAATTACCTGCACTGTACAAAACACTATTACAATTTCAAACACTGTCGCGTTACATCAATTATGTCCTCCCGCAATAAACTATTGACATGCAAATTACTGCTAATTAACATGAATTTGAGAAATGACATGTTGTGTGCTCCACAAATCTACTGAATATATTTATACAGAGTACACAAATGATAAAAAAAAAAAAAAAAAAGCTTTTCACTAGAGAAGAGAAGGAAAAAAAGCTCTTTAGATACGATAGGGAAAAGAATGGTAACCTAAAGGATTTCGTTTAAAAAAAAAACAATTCTGGCAGTCACCGCCCCCCCCGTTTTACTTACCTGAGCCCTGGAATGTCCCACGGCGAGGATGCGCAGTCTCTCTGACCGGGGGTTCTTCACTCTTGATTGGATAGATTGGTAGCAGCCATTGGCTCCCGCTGCTGTCATTCAAATCCAAATACGCGGGGCTGAGTCCTGCATTCGGCAGCTATGGATGCCGAATGATGGACTCGGGAGCACGCCACAAGGTAACCCCCCGGGAGAGTGCTTCTCCTAGGGGGTTATCCGATGCAGGGAGGAGCCGCGAAAGCTGCCGGGGGACCCCAGTAGATGGCGTTCGGGGCCACTCTGTGCAAAACTAACTGCACAGTGGAGGCAAATATGACATGTTTGTTAAAAAAAAAAATAACTGAACCTTTAGTGTCACTTAAAGTCATATTGATGCCTAGATACCACAGACAAATTTAGCAGCCTCGGCATTCACCGTTTAAAGACAAACTCTGGGCTAAATGTTTTCTTTCCTTTAAATGTAAGGCCCCTTTTATACGGGCGATCCGATCAGGTCCTCCTATCAGTTTTTCAGGTCGACCTCTTCTATGGAGCGATGAATGTAAGCAGGGACACGTCCGCTGACACCCACCGCCATCCAATCCGGTCTGCCAAAAACAGATGGATAGTGGCCCTACTCTCTATCCCCGTCTGGCAGATCGGATGGAAGCGGGCATGCGGTCCGTTTTGATCCGACTGCCCCATAGAGGAGACCAGGACTGCGTCCGTGTCCGCTCCGCTTTGCAGAGGGGACACAGACCTGTCATCCACCTGCTAAGCGGGGATCAGCAGAGAGATCCCCCGCTGAGCAAGCGGATTTCGCTTCATGGAGGTGCCCATGTTAAAGGGACCTTATAACTGTGTAAAAAATTAAATTATAATCAGCAAAATAGGCAGACTATACAAAAACTCATGTATCATGTATTGATGCAGAGAAGGGCACTTTTGTCATCAAGTTAGCATTGTTCTTCAGCGTTACCCAGAACCAATGCCATGGGGAGAAACCACTGCATTTTCTTTAAAAGGCATGGACAGTAGGTAAGGATTGTCAGGATACAGGCAGAGGTCAGCAACACTGGAGCAAGTAGATGAGCAAGAGGCAAGTGGAATCCAAGACAGACCGAGGTCAGGGCAGGTAGCATGGTCAAGACAAGCCGGGTCAATCACAGGAATCAAATACAGGAACGGGCACATGAACACAGGAGGAGCTGCAGATCAGACAGCAACAAGCTAGTAGAGATCCTGCAGTTATATACAGGGTGGGCCATTTATATGGATTCACCTTAATAAAATGGGAATGGTTGGTGATATTACCTTCCTGTTTGTGGCATATTAGGAAGAAGAGGGTCATGTGACACATCAAACGTATTGGGAATTTCACAAGAAAAACAATGATGTGCTTCGTTTTAACGTAACTTTATTCTTTCATGAGTTAGTTACAAGTTTCTGACTACTTATAAAATGTGCTCAATGTGCTGCCCATTGTGTTGGATTGTCAATGCAACTCTCTTTTCCCACTCTTCACACACTGATAGCAACACTGCAGGAGAAATGCTAGCACAGGCTTCCAGTATCCATATTTTTAGGTGCTGCACATCTCGTATCTTCACAGCATAGACAATTGCCTTCAGATGACCCCAAAGATAAAAGTCTAAAGGGGTCAGATCGGGAGACCTTGGGGGCCATTCAACTGGCCCACGACGACCAATCCACTTTCCAGGAGAGGGTTGCATTGACAATCCAACACAATGGGCAGCACATTGAACACATTGTTTTTCTTGTGAAATTCCCAATAAGTTTGATGTGTCACATGACCCTCTTCCTATTGGAAAAACAAAAGTTGGATTCAAAATGGCCGACTTTAAAATGGCCGACATGGTCACCACCCATCTTGAAAAGTTACTGCAAGGTGTTTTTTCACCTTAATGTATAGAATGCATTAAAGGGACACTAAAGTCAGGACTTTTTCTTTTTTTTTAAATAAGAAACATGTTATACTTACCTCCACTGTGCAGTTCGTTTTGCACAGAGTGGCCCGGAAAGCTGTCTTCTGGGGTCCCTCGGCGGCTGTCTGGGCTCCTCCTCGCAAAAGCTTTCCATCTTCATGCGAGGGCGCTCGCACGGTGGAATGCTTTTGCGAGCGCACACCCGTGTTACCGCGGCGGCCAAAGCCCTTTAAGGTGAAAAAAACATGAAGGTTTACAACCCCTTTAGCTATAACAAGAGGGGGAAGGTTAGAACCTCTGTAATTGAATTGTTGCCCGTGATCCCACTAAGAATATTTATCCTAATTGACCCTCTCATCTGGGAAGAATAAAGTGGTTGTAAAGGATAAAGGTTTTATTCTTTTACCTCAATTCATTCTCTGACATCGCTGCTGTCTGTAGAGAGACCTGTGTTGTTTACCAACATAGGGCTCTCTTCTGTCATTCACGCAGTCGATTAGCAAATGCTGGCCATAAATCATTGGCAGGGACCCGCTGACCGGTGTGTGCTGTAGCGAATGGCAGCAGAGTCGAGAAGGTAGGTGTTCGCACTCCCTACCCAAAAGAAGAGGATCACATACATATATGTGATCCAGCGCAGTGGGGCTGCTCTTCCGCATCATATCTGCTGTGGGCGGTCCCTAAGTGGCAATATTACCCACTAGCCGCCCACCTGCCGCAGTTAAACTGCAGCAGGTTGGCACGGCTGCGCAAATCGCCGTAGCTGTACGTCACTCCTTTAAGATGACATAGCAAGCACGTGTGTGCACGCCGTGTGTCCCAGGAGCTGATGCGCGTGCCTGGTGGCTGTGATGACCGCTGGGCACCCGCGATCACTCGTGACAGAGCGATAAATCGGGATATTTGTGTGTAAACACACAAATCCTGGTTCTCTCAGAGGAGAGGAGGGAGATTGTGTGTTCATACCAAGTATGAACACCGATTCAATGGTCCCAAAATAGTGTCAATCTGTCCGCCGCAATGTCGCAGTCCTGATAAAATTCGCAACTCGCCACCATTCCTAGTAAAAAATAAAATAAAAAAAATATGCCATAAATGTATCCACTATTTTGTAGACGCTATAACTTTTGCACAACCCAATCAATATATACGCTTATTGCAATTTTTTTTACCACAAATATGTGGAAGAATACATATCGGCCTAAACTGAGAAAATTTTATTTATTTATTTTTAAATTGGAGACATTAATTATAGCAAAAACGACTAAATATTGTGCGTTTTTCAAAACTGGCATTTTTTTTGTTTATAGAGCAAAAAATATAAACCGCAGAGGTGATCAAATACCACCAATGTGTGCTATAAACAAAATAGAGCGACAATTTTGAAAAAAAAATTTTAACCTCTTAACGCCCGCCACATGTATATGTACGTCAGGCAGATGGGCGTATATGTACGTCCCTGCCTTCTTGCGGGTCGGGGGTCCGATCGGGACCCCCCCACTACATGCAGCGGGCGTCTTACCTCTGGGAGCGATTCGGGGTGAGGGGGTGGCTGTTCGTTTTTGTCCGCCCCCTCACGATCGTTCCCAGCGAATCAGCAGAGCCCCCGCCCTGCACTTCCTCTGCCTGTGTAATGTAAACACTGGCAGAGGAAGTGATGTCACCTCTCCTCTCGGCGGTATTTTCGATCCGCCGAGAGGAGAGGAGACATCACAGTAAGTCGCCCCAACACTACACTGACACCATACACATAGGCACATTTAACCCCTTCCGATCACCCCCCCTCCCAGCCCCCTGTCACAGTGTCACTGATTTCAGTGATCATATATTTACTGATCACTGCATTTAGTGTCAGTGTGACAGTTAGTGTGACAGGCAGTTAGTGTTAGGGCCAGGGTAGCCGCCCTACCCCCCCCAATAAAGGTTTAACCCCTTGATCACCGCCCTAGTTAACCCTTTCACCCCCTATTGCCAGTGTCACTAAGCGATCGGTTTTCTGATCGCTGTATTAGTGTCACTGTTGCCACTAGGTAGCTAATTTTTTTTGTATATTGCGATTTTTTTTCTTACTTAAGACATGTGGCTGAATACATTTTGGCCTAAATGTTTGACTAAAATGTATTTTATTCGATTTTTCCTATAACAAAAAGTAAAACATTAAATGTCGCTCTATTTTTGTTTATAGCGCAAAAAATAAAAAATCGCAGAGGCAATCAAATACCACCAAAAAAAAAAACATTTTTTTTCTCAGTTTAGGCCGATACGTATTCTTCTACATATTTTTGGCAAAAAAAACAAATAAAATCACAATGAGCTTATATTGATTGGTTTGAGCAAAAGTTATAGCGTCTACAAAATAGGGGATATTTTTATGGCATTTTAATTTACTCGTTATGGTGGCGATTGTAACGGAATGACCTGTGACAACCAGAGACTTTGGAAGGATGAGAGACACTCCTGTGCCAGCGACACTAATAACTCCTGGGTTTAAGTCCACCCTGTGCCCCTTTGGGGCGTAGGGTGGCTAATAAAATCATACTTCATGTATTACATGAGATGGGACATTATTGATACTTCATATTGCAGGATACTGGAATATTACAAGTGGTTCATGTTGACTTGAGACCAGGTCAACAAGACAGTGACTCATCCCTCTGTATAAATAGGCTATGGAAATGCTAAGTGAGGTCTGCTCCTGACAGACCTTTTCATTGTGTGATAAAACTTTTAAAGCCCTGTGTTTACACTTAGAAGATTGGATATTGTACTACAAGTTAGCAGTCTCCATTCGGGTGTATTGAATTAGCATGTCAATTATATTAGTAAAGGAATGTGATAGGTCTCGTCAGTATCAGTGCTGAAATGTCTAGCTACTGATTAGATAATTAGCTGACCTGAATGTCATTAGCAAAGGAATGTGTGGGTGGAGAGTTAATTGTTTCTGTGATTAACTTTAAATGCTGTACTGGATATATAAGCAAGCTAAGATACCAATAAAGTATTCATTCATTTTGAAACCAGAGACAACGCAGCTTGTGTCTCGTCTTTATTCTGGGAAATGGAATAGGTCGTGTCTGCCGGATTGTGGAGTGTCGGAAGCTGTCGTGACCGTTACAGTGATCTATGTTTTTTTTTCCGTGACTGCGACATTATGGCAGACACATCGGACACTTTTGACAGCATTCACATTTATACAGTGATCAGTGCTATAAAAATGCACCGATTACTGTATAAATGTGACTGGCAGTGAAGGGGTTAACCACTAGTGGGCGGAAAGGGGTTAAGTGTGTCCTAGGGAGTGATTCTGTTAGGGGGCATGGCTACGAGTGACATATCACTGATCGCTGCTCCCGATGAGAGGGAGAAGACGATCAGTGCTGTGTCACCAGGCAGAACAGGGAGATGCCTTGTTTACAAAGGCACCCCCCCATTCTGTCGTTCCGTGACCAGATCGCCTGACACCACCAGACGTAGAGTCCGTGGGCATGATCACGGAGACCGTGGCGGCGGGCGTGCATGCGCTAGGGGGCAGGAGTCACAGCAACGTATTTATACGTTGCTTTACCTGCCCGTGGCATTCTGCCGACATAAAACTGTGTGAGGCATTCAGCGAGCAGTTCAATTTCAGGGTATAAAGAACCAATTAGCTGTGTGTTGTAAAGTTAAATGCGAATAAATTGCTGAATCTAAAAAAGTTTTAAAAATTTCAATCATTGAGATTCATCTGCTGTACGTATTAGATGTGACCTTTCGCTTACATTGTTGTGCAGACAAGATAATTAGCTCCATCAGCATAATGCGGGCCGCTATCACAACCGCGCGCTGTGCTCTTTAGGCAACTGAGACGGCAATTAGTAAATTTCATAAGACACCAGCAAGGTAATCACTGATCAGCGTAATAGGATTTAAAGGCACGATCCGTGCATGGGGTGATCCTGGCGGCTTGTCGTGTTTGGCCTTCTTTTAGTTCTATTTACTTAAAAACTGCAGATCAGCAAAACTGAACACACTTTCCAAAAAAACATCTAAAAGAGCCAGACCAGTTCTGAAAAAACATTCTTTAGATGAATGAAACTAAGATTAAAGGAATTGTAAAGGAAAAAAAAATGTTTGCCTAAAATGAATGTCTGCAAGGTAGACAGACAGAATAGTGTAATGATTCCGTTAAAAAAACAAGTAAATACCTATTAAATTCCTTTAATAGGTATTTGTTTCTGCTCTCTCATTCACTTCCTGGTTTGCAGCTCTCGTTCATGCAAGAACTACATTTCCCAGTATGAATTGCGTCACTCCCAGTATTTCATACCTCCTTGAAGTCTCTAACACGTAGAGAGCGTCCTGCCGCACAGATGTAGTTCCCAGGAGGGGGCAAGCACGTCACTGACCACCGCAGTAAAGTCCCTTCACGGTGGTCAGTAACAATCAGACAAGCAGGAAGTGAACAGAACAGAGAATAAATAGAGCAACTTCTGTAGAGAAGGCTAGGAAGAGCTCATGATCCAAAACACACAACATCATCTGTGGTCACATGGTGGAGCTTGAAGTGTGATGGCATTGGAATACATGACTTCCAGTGGCATTAGGTCATTGGTGTTTATTGATGATGTGACAGAAGACAGAAGCAGCCGAATGAATTCTGCAGTGTTTAGAAAGCTACTGTCAGCCCAGATTCAGCCAAATGCAGCAAAGTTGATTGGACGGCACTTCACAGTACAGATGTACAATTATCCAAAACACATTGCAAAAGCAACCCAGGAGCTTTTGAAGGAAAAGAAGTGGAATATTCTGCAATGGCCGAGTCAATTACCGGATCTCAACCCAATTGAGAATGCATTTCACTTGCTGAATTTAAAACTAAATTCAGAAAGACCCACAAACGAAGAAAAACTGAAGAAAGCTGCAGTTAGAGGCGAGCAAAGCGTCAGAAAGGAGGAAACCCAGTCTTCTGTAATGTCCATGGGTTCCAGACTTCAGGCAGTTATTGCCAGTACAGGATTCTCAACCAAATATAAAAAAATAACATTTTATTTATGATTATATTAATTTGTCCAATTCCATTTGAGACCCTGGAAATTGGGCCATTTGAGCCCCTGGGGACTGTGTATAAAAATGGTTGCAGTTCCTAAAATTTGTACTTGATATTTATGTTCAACCCCTTGAATTGAGCTGAAAGTCTGCACTTCAAATTAATTTGTATTGTTTTGTTTTAATTTTATTCTTGTGGCAGACAGAGCCAAAAGTATAAAAACTGTGCCTGTGTCCAAATATATATGGACCTAACTGTTATTGACCTAAAACCAAGTTTCCCTTGAATTGGGCTTAAAGTGGTTGTAAACCCTAAAAAATGTAATAATAAAAAAAACCTGCAAGACAAAGGCATAATGAGCTAGTATGCATAGCATACTAGCTCATTATCTATTACTTACCTCAGATCGAAGCCCCCGCAGAGGCCCTCGTCTCCCCCTCCAGCCGCCGACATCTCTCCCGGCGCTTAATTCCAGGTATCGCGGCTCCGCCGCTGTGATTGGCCGGAGCCGTGATGACGTCACTCCCGCGCATGCAAAGACACTCCCGCCGGTAATGACACACGGACTAAAGCAACAAGACATAGGTGCCATCGGTTCAGTTTGCCCCAGTTAGAATGTGCCGATAAAATCAGCACAGAGGGATATCTTGCAGGTTTAGGAGGTATCCGGGGTAGCTACAGGTAAGCCTTATTGTAGGTTTACCTGCTAGACCGTTTCAGCAGACAGATTTGATCGTGTGTACGGGCAAACAGACGGATTTGGCCACCCGACAGATTTCAAAGCATGCTTTGAAATCTGTCGGCTGGGAACCCGTCCGCCCGACATGTCTGCTGGTTAGTACGCTAACCAGCAGACATGTCTTCTCGCACACGCCCTGAATGGTTTCGACGCATGCGCGGAAGTGTTTTACTTCCTGGTGCGGTGACGTGGAGGCATCAACGTCACCGCCACGTCAGCGCGCTGTCTGCTGGCGGAGATTTTGGTTTGCTCGTGTGTACACGCGAGCAAACCAAAATGCCAGCAGACAGATTTGTTCAAATCGGTCGGACAGACCGTTTTGAACAAATCTATTTACTCGTGTGTACGAGGCCTTAGAGTGACCCCACTCTGGATGAAGGAGTACAGGGGGCGCCTTTGTTAGTCTGCGGTGAGGGAAGCGTTCGATGTACTAACAAGTCTGAATACACTAGCAAATTGAAGCCAAATTTCACCTAATACTTTAGAAGCAGTTAAAGTGTTTTTTTTTTTTTTTTTGGAATAATGCCGCGTACACACGACCATTGTTCGGGTTGTAAAAAATTACATTTTTAATGGTCTAGAAAAAACAAAGGGCCAGATTCTCTAAGAAATTCGCCGGCGTAGCGTAAGCCATTTACACTACGCTGCCGCATCGTACTAGAGCAAGTGCCGTATTCTCTAAGCATTTGCTCCGTAGTTTGCGTTGGCGTAGCGAAAATGGCCCAGCGTAAGCCCGCGTAATTCAAATGGGGCGGCTTGTATTTAAATTAAGCGCACCCCCGCGTCGAAACGAACTGCGCATGCGGCGGCCGGGGAAAAAGCCCAGTGCGCATGCTCCAGCTCACGTCAGAAAGCGTAGTTGAAACCGACGTCAAAACGACGTGATCGTCACTTACGCAATGCCCTATTCGCGAACGAGTTAGTAAAACGACGTAAGCGACAGAAAAAGCCGAGGCTGACCCGACGCCATACTTAACATGGCATCCGACGGCACCCAACGGTACTTCGTAAAGTTACTCCTCATAGAAGCAGGGGTAACCTTACGCGGACGAAAACGTCGTACGCGACGACGGGGCGGCGTAAAAGCGATCGGGAATCGGCGTACTAGCCTCATTTGCATATGCAAATGAGAAAACAACGTAAATGCCACCTAGTGGCCGGAGTTGTCATTACAAGTACGATCCGCAAGTGTAATGGTATTACACTTGTCGGATGTTGAAGCGTATCTATGCCAAAGTGATGCTAAGCATCACTCGCATAGATACGAGGCAAAAAAAAACGTTGATACGACGGGGTATCTGAGATACTCCGTCGTAGCGCCACTGAGAATCTGGCCCAACGTTTTTTTCAACCTGATCGTTAAAACGGCCTTGCCTACACACGATTGTGAAAAAAAAAATGCTCTAGTAAAGTGCGGTGACGTACAACACGGCACTATAAAGGGGAAGTTCCATTCTGATGGCGCCACCCTTGGGGTTGCTTTTGCGGATTTCGTGTTGGTAAAAGTTTGGTGAGAGATGATTCGCGCTTTTCTGTCTGTTACAGCGTGATGAAAGCGCTATCTCCATTATGAACGGTAGTTTTACCAGAACGAGCGCTCCCGTCTCATAACTTGCTTCTGAACAAGCGCGCTTTTTTCATGTCGTTAAAGCCCACACATGACCATTTTTCACAAAGTTAATAATGACAACGTTAAAAACGATGTGAAAATTAGAGCATGTTTTACATTTTTAATTCCCATTTTTTACATCGATCGTTTTTAATGACAAAAAAAAAACACGTCATTTTTTACAACCTGAAAAACGGTCGTGTGTACGCGGCATAAAGGTTTTACATAAAAAAAAACAGATAATTTTAATCACCCCTGTCGGTGGTAATTGGCTTATCTCATCCCTCTTATTGCTACATCTGTGGGACAGCTTGTTCTGATAAAAAAAAAAAATGGGCTTACTGGCAGCTGAAAATAAAGGAAAGAAAGCCTAAAAACAAAAAAAAATTAAAAATGCAGCAATCACATTTAAATACTGGTAAGCTGCAATATAATAAATGTTTGCTACTGGGCTTAATATCGCTTTAAATATAGAATAGAAAAATTTGAAAAAAAATGTAATTATAACTTTTTATGCTGTCCCTAAAGCCGGCATTGATCTGTGAACACAGACACTCTCCTTTCCCTGTATACTAGATCAGTCCTCGCCATCCTCAGTCACAGGTCATGGCGGTATGATATGCAGCATGTCAGAGATCTCTCATTTCTCTGCCTCCAAGGGCACAAAGAGATGAAGTGACATCATAATTGACATCCTGGTTATGACAACTGGCTGGTGATATAGTATTTATTACTAACAGTTTTGTTAGTGATTCTTCCAGCTCTATAAACCTCAATCCTAACCTTATTTATCTGCATTTTTTCAGTTAAAGTACCAGTAAAATTAAAACTATTTCATACATTTTTAAAGCATCATGTACCGGTATATTTTTTTCCGTTAAAGCTGTATTAAACCCAAAAGCAAACATGTGATGGCTGCAATTGTTTTTATTTTATTTCTTCTATTTTCATCTGCTTGTCACTTGCCACGTTATTTGCCACCAGATGCAACTTGTCACCTGCCTTCAGATGCAGCTTGTCACCTGCCTTCAGATGCAGCTTGTCACTTGCCACGTCACTTGCCTTCAGATGCAGCTTGTCACTTGCCACGTCACCTGCCTTCAGATGCAGCTTGTCACTTGCCACGTCACCTGCCTTCAGATGCAGCTTGTCACTTGCCACGTCACCTGCCTTCAGATGCAGCTTGTCACTTGCCACGTCACCTGCCTTCAGATGCAGCTTGTCACTTGCCACGTCACCTGCCTTCAGATGCAGCTTGTCACTTGCCACGTCACCTGCCTTCAGATGCAGCTTGTCACTTGCCACGTCACCTGCCTTCAGATGCAGCTTGTCACTTGCCACGTCACCTGCCTTCAGATGCAGCTTGTCACGTGCCACATCACCTGCCTTCAGATGCAGCTTGTAACTTCCCCTGCCACCAGATTCACACTTGCCAAGTCGCCTGCCACCAGATGTGGATTGTCACTTGTCACATAACCTGCCTTCAGATGCAGATTTTTACTTGGCCCGTCACCTGCCACCAGATTTTTACCTGCCACTTCACCTGCCACCAGATGTAGCTTGTCATGTCACCTGCCAGATACTGATTGTCACTTGCCTTGTCACCTGCCACCAGATGCAGCTTGTCACCATCACCTGCCCCCAGATACAGCTTGTCACTTGCCACGTCACCTGCCTTCAAATGCAGCTTCTCTCTTGTCAAATTACCTGCCTTCAAATGTGGATTGTCACTTGCCCTGTCACCTGCCACCAGATGCAGATTTTTACTTGCCACATCACCTGCCACTAGATGCGGATGGTCACTTGCCCCGTCACCTGCCAGCAGATTTTTACTTGCCATATCAGCTGCCACCAGATGCGGAATGTCACTTGCTACGTCACCTGCCACCTAAAGCAGATTGTCACTTACCACGTCGCTTACCACCTTGCCTGCCACAAGATGCAAATTGTTACCTGACACCAGATGCAGCCCGAGTGAGGACCGGCAATGAGAAATTACATATTCTTTCTGCTGGCCATGGCTGCAGTTAGGGTGGAACTGCGGTGATGCAGGGCAAGCGGTGAGAGGATGTCACTCATCCGCCACCCCATTTCTCACCGGCCCTCTCATTGGTCACTATTTTCTCGGGGGAAGCAATTGCCCTGTTTCCCCCCCTGCCTCCCAGACGGACAATGCTGCTGTTTGCTGTGCCCCCAGTGCTCATGCGGTATACAGGAGGTGCGTTATTGGCCATATCACCAGGTGATCAGAGCTGCACCAGATTCTGTGTGCTCCAGTTTTAGTAAATCACTTCCACTATGTCTCTTCTGCATTAAAGTTCCTTACTTGCCTGTATGCCCCTGTACACTTTTGGCAATTTCAGAAAATGCCAAGATGAACGAAGGCCTGAGCATGCATGGAAGTGACATCATTTCTGCCTGGCCAATGAAAAATGGGCAAAGATCAGTACCCGAAAGCCTACCAGGCCAAAGAGGTCAGCAGCTGGCGGGGGGGGCTCCGGGAAGCCGCAGCACTAGAGCAAAGGGGAGTATAGTTCCGCTTCTACACTAGTAGAAGTCTGTTAGAAATTCTTTGTTGGAAGAACGTTAATTCCATTTTCGAATGGTTAGTGGGGTAAAATCACCATTCATTTTTTGACTCTACCGACATCAAAATTTACAGGTGCAGGATGGAAAATATTTCTCGAAAGATGGAATTTCTAAGCATGTGTTGTTTCTGTTCAGAAAGGTCTATTAGTTCCTAAATTGAATGTGGAAAGCGAATGATATTTGGTTCGTAAGGTTTTCGAATACATTTTCACCTGAATGTTTGTATTAACATTCGTATGAAAATCTACAAGTGCAGAGGTCTCAAAACATTCTAAGCAAAGACTCAGTGTAATGTCCTTCAGGCTTTAGGGGACCACTTGGAGTAAACCATGTCCCATCATTGGTTTTAATGGGAGAAATGATGCCCCATCATTGGTGTCAGTTGAAAGAATTGTGCCCCATCGCTGGTGTCAGTTGAAGGAATTGTGCCCCATCATTGGTTTCAGTTGAAGGAATTGTGCCACATCACTGGTGTCATTTAAAGGAATTGTGCTCCATCAGTGGGTGTCAGTTGAAGGAATTGTGCCCCATAATTGGTGTCAGTTGACAAAATTGTGTCTCATCATTGGTATCAGTTAAAGGAATTGTGTCTTATCATTGGAGTCAGTTGAAGGAATTGTGTCTCATCATTGGTGTCAGTTGAAGAAATTGTGTCATCATTGGTGTCAGTTAAAGGAATTGTGTCTCATCATTGGTGTCAGTTGAAGGAATTGTGTCTCATCATTGGTGTCAGTTGAAGAAATTGTGTCATCATTGGTGTCAGTTAAAGGAATTGTGTCATCATTGGTGTCAGTTAAAGGAATTGTGTCTCATCATTGGTGTCAGTTGAAGGAATTGTGTCTCATCATTGGTGTCAGTTGAAGGAATAGTTCCCCATTTTTGGTATCGGTGGGAGGAATAGTTCCACATCAATGGTGTTAGTGGGAGCCCATCATTGGTGTCATTTGGAGAAATAGTGCTGGATACAGGCAAGCAAAGGGCCACATCTGGCACCTGGACCACAGTCTGGAGACCACTGTACTAGTGCAGCCTTATTTCAACCAGGGTGCCCAGACACCTTGGGGTGTCTTGGAAAAATACCTAGAAATTGCCCAAAAACTGTATACAACTCAGTGGGTGGATCAAGCCTGCCTGTTAGTTACACAAAGCCACAGGTTTTCATCATGCACCATTACAACCTTCTAGCTGCCAGTGTCCTAACAACCAATGATGTCATCAGTTGATAAGGAGGATGCTGGGTACCTGCACAACATTCTTGTTTGCCCCTCCTCTTCCCCTCTCCATCAGCACCAGGGTCACATTAGCTGAGTGAGGGAGAGAAACCGAGGTAGAAGAGAAACATTGGAATAGTCGTCAGGTCCAGTGTATAAAGGTGTATTTGCTTTCTAAGAATAAATCACCGCTAATGTTGGGTGTCCTACGCATGTGGATATTGCTACATTATACTAAACTTTTTCTACGTTTTTTAAATTGTAGGAAGGGGTGCCTTGAGATGGTGTGAAATTTTAAAAGGTGCCCTGACTGAAAAAAGGTTGATAAACACTGTACCAGTGTATGGTCTGTTCTAGACTGAAGGTCGAAGAAGAAGATCTAGGATAGTAGCAGTGTTTCCTAAACAGTCTTTGGAGTCTTTTGATCATCTCACCACTCTCATTTATTTTGCGGATACATCATAGCGGCAGAGGAAGGCCGAGGCAGCGAGTGGTTCTATCAGCGGTTAACAGATGTTTCCCTTTATCAGGAAAAGTGACACGTACGGCTATTGTGTAGGTATGTGTAGAACATGAAGGTTTGAGCACACAGTCTAATGCTGACACATGACAGCTCCATAAAAACAAGCTTAGGAAACAAAAGACGTGTTAGTCTGTGAGCCAAGAAAAATTAAATCCAACACGAGTAGGGCGGCCAGGCCAGGACAACATGTTTCTCTCATTACAGGATGGCTTGGAAATAGATCACTACAAGACCACAAACAAACCAACTGCAGGCTCATAAAATGATCTGCCGTACTAACAGAGGAAAGATAAAGAGCTTGGTCTATTTATTTTATTGGTTTGATTGCTTGCATCTGATAATGCTTTTTTCTGCAGAAGTATATGGCTACCATGGCGCTCTCTAGAAGGACCCTACTGTCTCATGTCCCTTTCACACAGACCGCAACTGTCCCGGATTTGCCGTGACAGTCCCGCATGTTAGGTGGTGGTGCCCAGTTGCCAGGGGGTGGTGCCCTGGCAACTGCTGATGCAACCACTGAACGGAATCACAGGTGGTAAAGAGAGGAGTGAGGCGGTGATCCACAGGTAGCTCACTCATGTCGGCAGTAGCATTAAGACGGCGTAGACACGACCGAGAAACTCGTCGGGTGAAACTCGTTCCGCCCGTCGAGTTCCTAGTTCGGCAGTCAAAAAGCTTGTCGAGCCAAAGTTTCCCATTGAACAACGAGGAAATAGAGAACATGCTCTCTTTTTGGCTCGACGAGCTTCTCGACGGGTTGCTCGGCGAAAAGTGTACACACGACCGATTTTCTCGGCAGAATACGTCTCCCATCGAGGTTCTCGCTGGATTTTGCCGAGAAACTCGGTCGTGTGTACGCCGCCTCAGGCCGCGTACACACGGAGGGACATATCCACTGAAAACGGTCCGACAGACCGTTTCCAGCGCACATGTCTCCTCCGGATTTTGGTACGATGGCGTGTACACACCATCGGATCAAAATTCCTGCCGGCAGACAGCGCGGTGACGTGGCGGTGACGTTGACGCCGCCACGTCACCGTACCAGGAAGAAAAATACTTCCGCACATGCGTTGAATCCATTCGACGCATGTGCGGGAAGATATGTCCGCTGGTGAGTGTACTGACCAGCGGACATATCCGACGGACATGTCTTGAGCGGACAAATTTTAAAGCATGTTTTAAAATTTGTCCGCCGGTCGGACATGTCCGCTAGCCCATACACACGATCGGATTTGTCTGCTGAACTGGTCCGTCTGACCAGTTTGAGCGGACAAATTAGATCGTGTGTACGTGGCCTAAGAAGTAAACACATACAATTAGCACAGCATTAGTCAGCACAGCCCAGGACACACTGTGCCTGCATACAGCCCTCAGCCCAGCCCAACATGAGTACTAGAGTCAGAGACTTTTCCAGAGTCAGGGCTGAGGGTTCTGTGAGTGGGCCTCCTACTTACAAGTACATATCATATGCTCAAATATATGACTGATAACTGAAGAATGTTAAGCATCTGAGGATCTGCAGGCAACTAAGCTCTGATAACGTCTGTGTTTGAAAGCCAACCATCAGAAAAACACTGGTCAAGAATTCTTAGATCTGTCTTCATGGTGGTTGGAGTATGAGATCACGCTGCAGCGTTCCATCCCACGATAAATTCCCTTTACAAGCATCCACGCAAGTATATAGGCCTTGGCCACATGCCCGTTTTGCTTGCTTTCTGGTAGGCAGGTCTTTCTTAGGGTGGCGGTGCGCCTTTTATGATGTGAATCACTGCGGTGTTTACCAAGAGAGCGATCTTTACTTCATCATCAATACCCAGATCCATGCTACCCATTTATGCTTTCTTTTTGCCACTCTTCCATAAGGACTTTGCATATATCATTCTGGACGTGGCTCTATATATTTTTTAACATATAATTGCTGCTTACCTCTTGCAAGGTCCATAAAGCCATGGATGAGCGAGTTCGGGGTGGAGGAACTAGACTGAGTCCTGACCTCTACCCGATAGAACACCTTTGGGACAAAATAAGGGTGGGAGACTGTGAATCAGGCCTTCTCGTCCTCAACAGTGCCTGGCCTTACAAATGCCCTTCTGGAAGAATGGTCAAACATTCCCATAGACACACTCCTAAACCTTATGGACAACCTTCACAGAAGAGTTGAAGCTGTTATAGCTGCAAAGGGTGGGCCAACTCAATATTAAGCCCTACGGACTAAGACTGGGATGCCATTAAAGTTTATGTGCGGGTAAAGGCAGGTGTCCCAATACTTTTGGTAATATAGTGTAAATGGATTGAAAATCGGTTGGTTCAGCAATGACCAACCAAATTCTGAACCATCTATGGTCGTTCCCGCTCAACCCACTCAAAAGAAGTCAATTAGCTTCTCTTGAATGCGAATGTTCTTGGCGACCGTAATTTCAGACAACATTTGTACGACCGTGTATATGCAAGACAAGTTTGAGCCAACATCCTTCGCAAAAAAATCCACGGTTTTGTTGTCAGAATGTCCGATCGTCTGTACACGGCATTACAGTGGAGGAGTCCTCACTGTCAGAATACAATAGCACAGCATGGAGGATTCCTTCATCGCTTGTGTGGATGGGGGAAATCTTTTTTTTTTGGGGGGGGGTTTCGATCAACTCGTGGCTAATGAAAAAAAGAATGTTCCAAGTTACAAAGTCCACACCTGTCCAGATGGTACCCAGGCTCCTCGGCAACCTGTTCCAGGGGTTGTGGCCAGATAGGTTCACCGTTGCATGTGTGGTAGTCATGTCCCAAGGTCCATTGTTTTTATGGGAGTTCATTTCTTTTTTCAAGCACAATGGTCAACATCACTAAAGATGCGAGTGTTACCCTACTAAATAAGCCTGTTGAAAATTCTCTTGAAGCTGACAGACCGAGTTATGTCTAGTCACCTGCAAAGGGAATCATAATTCATATGGGCATTAATAAGGGACATTAATAAACATATTGCAGGACAATATCACAAGGAGTAAGCATGACCAGGTACAGTGGTCATACTTTTGTATAATAGGCTAGACGTTAAGTGAGGGGCTCTTCAATGTGTGCCATGCTTTTAAAGTTTATCAGGTACAAGCAGAGTGGTCATACCTTTGTATAAAGCTATTGAAATACCTGAAGGTGATTACACCCACTCTCCCATTGTGTGATAAAATGCGGTGCCGACCGGCCAACATGGTTAGCTTACCTGGCCTTTTAGTGTGATGAAGCCCCCCATGGTGTAGTGTGGCATTGTCCTGTGATTGGCTGTAACATCTTTTACTGATAAAAGAGCTGAAAATCAATAAAGGTTGATAGATTTTTAAAACCAGAGAGAACAGCTGCGTCTCGTTTTTACTCTGGGGAATGGAATGGGTCGTGTCTGCCGGATGAGTGTCGCAAGCTGTGTTGGGTGGATGGAACGTAAGCGGTGTTGACCGTTAATTGGTGGCTCTGAACCATCTCAGAAAAACATACAAGGGCACAAGACAATGCAGACACCGTTCCATGGAGGAGGAATTCCAAAGAAGGTTACAAGAGATCGGAACAGCCAGAGGACAGTATCAAGGAGGTCCTGCTGGGATGGTCGGATGTGATTTGTTGCCAACTCTGGAAGGAAGCGCTAGCTCTTGAGCAGCAACACCAGGGAAAGTCCTCCCCTCCTTCTATGAAAGGTCTGGCCGCAGTATGACGTACGAATGCCGTTGTTGGGGGAACAACCGAAGCAGGAGTGGAGCGGATAAACCGGTTCCGGGCAGAGATGCAGCTGGACGAGGCGAGCCCTCCGGTGGTATGTAGCCCAAGAGTGCCCATCAGCGGATGACAGTCCCACAGACTATGAGTATGATGGCCCGGGATTGTTGTATTGGAGGATGTACGACCGACTTCGGGGTATCGGGAGTGGCGCCTGGAGGCATAATAAGACAGAAGAAAATTGAATTCCCGGAGGGCACTGGTTACAGGAAGATTTGGAATTTCTGGCCATCGAGAATGGGAGCTGGAGATCGCCTACATACAGCTGCTAACTCGGCTCAGCACCAGGGTAGGGCTCCCGTTGCCTCGACTATGAGAAAAGGTCGATGACAACTTGAAATCCTGTGATGAATCAGCAGTGGAAAATATGGAATGCCATCTCTAAAGCCGAAGCGGATTGTGTGGAGTTCCAGGGAGCCGGGGCGGTTGGCTCCTCTCTCCAGCAACAAGCTGAGGTTGTAAAGCTTTTACTCCCATCTGAAGCACTGGTCACGGCAGGGTTCAAGACCTCTGCCCCACCCTTGTGGAGTTCCAGAGTCAGGGTGAGAAGGTGGCGATCACTCCCCAGCCACAGATTCAGAATGTCTGGACTGTTCAGAGGATGTTGTGGATTGTGCATGCCCAGCGGAGGAGCTGGCAACGGAGCAGAGGCCCCAGGTTCTGCTCCCAACTAGCAGGAGAGGGATCTGTGGTGGTGGATGGGCTTGTCTCCACTCACAGCAACCCAGCGGAAGAGTGGCAACAGAGCAGAGGTCATGGGCCTCTGCTCCCAACTATCAGAAAGGGGGTCCCTGTGGTATTGGATGGGACTTTTCCACTGACACAACCCCAGAAGATGGTACAGGACTGGGACAGGGGATGTCGGCTTTGTTTCAAGCATCAGGGGGTTTTCCCCTGGCACCAGTGGATGGGACTCGTCTCCACTGGTATACCTCAGGAAGTGGGGGCAGTTGGCCCAGACCCCCAAAGCATGATGGACTGAGCCCAGCCACCCTGCCTTCTTCAGTGGCTGAAAGTCCAGGGAGAAGGGCCAGTAGGCCCCTCCCCAGCGGCAGGCAGTTCTCTGAGAGAGGCAGAGGTTGGCGGGGTGAGTAATGCTCAGTTTGGACATTTATTTGGGGTACAGTATGTCCATTGGAGATGAACTACTGTACCGGAGTCACCCGTTTGGGGTTCCCTCCTGTGTCAGTCTCCCACCGAAAGGGGAGAGGTAACGGAATGCACCTGACAGACCGAGTTCTATGTCAGGGTCACCTTATGTCCACTAGGGCCATAGGGTGACAAAGAATCATAATTCATATGTTACAGAAGACATTAATAGGACATTAATAATACTTCATATTGCAGGACTGAGATACCAAGGAGTCATTGCATGACCAGGTCAGCCAGTGTCATACCTTTTGTATAATAGCTATTGAAACGTTAATGAGGTGGCCCAATGTGTGGACACATCTTTTGAAAGGTGTTAATTCAGGTCTACAAGACCAGAGTGTTTTTGTATAAAATGATGAAATACCTGAGGTGTGGTTACACCCATTCACTCTTTTTTGCCGACCGGCCAACATGGTTAGCTTACCTGAATGCCTTTTAATGGTGAAGCCCCCCATGGTGTGAAGGGGGGTGGAATGGCATTGTCTGTGATTGGCTAATCTTTTAGATAAAAGAGCTGGAAAGATACCAATAAAGTGTTGTGATTTTTAAACCAGAGAGAACGTAGCTGCGTCTCGTTTTTACTCTGGGGAATGGAATGGGTCGTGTCTGCCGGATTGTGGAGTGTCGCAAGCTGTGTTGGGTGGATGGAAGTTCGTAAGCGGTGTTGACCGTTACATTCTCCATGACATACTTCGACCTTGATCTACTTTATATATCTAGCAGCCAAAATCGCGATTGCAGCAGCGTAGAAAAGCCCCATTATAGACATTGCAAAAGTGAAATGAAAACGCAAATGAGACTTGTCAGATGCTGCAGCAAGTCAGTGAGGCAGGGGATTAGCCACAGGAGCTCCACACGGCGCACGTCTCCTAGAGTAGGAGCGTGTGTGCTATAGCTCCAGGCAGGCTTAGGAGGCAGACAGGCAGAGTCCCTCCCAGCCCTGCAAGCTTAGTCCTCCCTCCAGTTCCTAACCTGGAAATCCTGGGCCCCTGATCTCTCTTCTCCTCCAGCACAGCTCCCTGGCTCTCTGCAGGTAAGAGCCCTCTACCAGTGCTGCTGACGGCCGTCCTTTTCAGGATAAAGCCGCAGCAGCAATACAGATCTCCTTTTCTCCTTTTTTTTGTGTCCCCCTGCACTCCCACACCTTACACCCACTCAGTTAAAGCAGCACCCTGTCAGTCCTCATCCCACCGCCTGTGCAGACAGCCATCCCAGCAACAGGGTCACCCTCTTAGCCCCAGCCCCCCTCCCCCCCCTGTCCTTCAACATACAGAAGCTTGATCCAGGGGTCACCCGATCGCCTCTTACAGGGGTCAGGAAGGAATTTTTTCCCTACCGGAGCATATTGGCCGAGCTCCGCCAGGGTTTTTTGCCTTCCTCTGGACCAAGCCGGGAGAGAGGAGTTTAGCCAATACCTCTCCCCACTGCCCTAAAATCCACCCCCCCCCCCCCCTGGTGTATTGGCGATTATGGCATGTAGGCAATATTCTGCCGAAACCATTTGGTGTTTGAGGCAATGCGCCGCAATACTGCCAGCCATCACCAAAAAAGCCCTAAGAAATGAGCGACTATTGAGAATCGATCATAGATCGACGGTCAGACATTTCAGTCATTTACCCCAGCTCAAGCACATATCATGTGCTCTGATCAATACTAGATCGGCAGTAAAACACCGACTAGAAATCCGCGACTTCATTCAACAAAGGGATCTAGATTGTCTTTTTATTACAGAGAGCTGGCTCACAGCCGACTGTAACACCATTCTAGGAGAACTGGTGCCAGAAAACTATTGTATTATTACAGAAAACAGAATAGGGCAAAGAGGAGGCGGCCTGGCGGTGATCTATAAGACTCATCTTACGATCACCAAACCAGTCCGCCAAAACCCTCTTCCATTCATGGAAACCCTTACTCTACAACTTCAAGCAAATTCAAAGGAGACCGTCCACATTCTGCTCTGCTATAGGCCGCCCGGCCCAAAATCGCAGCTACTATCATCTTGGACGGATTTCTTCTCCACTTATACCCTCAACAGCAAACAACTTTTGCTGCTAGGGGATTTCAATCTCTGGGCAAACTCCTCACAAGACCCCATTGCCGACGCCTGTATTGACCACCTGGAAGGATTAGGATTGCAGCAACTAGTATGTGGGCCCACACATGCTTCAGGTCACACACTTGATCTTATTTTCAGACAAGCTCTGGAAATAAAGATTTGGGAAAATGAAAAATTGCCATGGACAGACCACCATGCAATTATATTCCGGATTTCCACCATCCCCCCTGCAACAAAAACATCAAGTCCAGTGACAACACACTGGACTAGATGTCAGAAGAAGCTCCACTCGGAACTCTTCAAAACGACTTTAAGGAAAAAGATAGAAACAACTCAGCCGCATCAAACGGCCGTTGAAACATTGGAAGCCATAAACTCGGCTATGCTACAGTCAGCCGACTTGGTAGCGCCAAAACGAAGAACCCGCATCCGGAAAAACAACCGCAGCTGGTTTAATAACCAGCTGTCGTTACTGAAGCAAGAACGCAGAAGGGCAGAATCTGCCTGGAAAAGATGTTCTTCAGAGCTAAACCTATCCATCTACAAGGCGACTACAAGAAAATACCACAAAGGAATTTTCCAAGCCAAGAAAAATTATTTTTCGGAGGCTATCAACGGTGCCCTAAACCGCCCCCGCGAACTCTTCAAGATGGTCACCCAGACCATGAAGCCAGGATGCATTGAAGCCCCCAGTTCAGACACACAAGAATTTTGCAATGAACTATCGGATTACTTCATTAATAAAATCGAGGTAATCCGCGAAAGCATTCAGCAAAACAATTCTCCCCCCAGCCCCCCCCGCAGCCTCTCACACAGCACCCATAGAAATTCTCCGATATCAGGTAAGTTCACCCTGGAACCCATCTCCATCGAGACCACCAAGAATGTCATTTGTACTCTGCGCAATGGCACAGCGCCAAATGACATTATCCCCACAAAACTGCTGAAGGAATGCGCCTACATCCTGGCTCCTCCCATCACGCAGCTTATCAACCAGTCTTTCTTGGAGGGCATAGTGCCCTCACAGTTGAAAGAGGGTATAATCCAACCCATCCTGAAGAAACCCTCCCTGGACCCCAAGGACCCACTCCACCGCCGTCCCATAACAAGCCTCAACGTACTCTCTAAGATAATGGAGAAAGTAGTGGTACAACAGCTGCAACTGCATCTAGATACCTACAAGCTACTTGACCCATTGCAATCAGGCTTCCGTCCCGGACATGGGACGGAAACAGCATTGCTGAAAGTATGGGACGATGTTCTCAAGGCCGCAGACGAAGGAGAATCTTGTCTCCTGGTTCTGTTGGACCTAAGTGCAGCTTTCGACACTGTAGACCACAAACTGTTACTGACTCGGCTTGCTGAAGTAGCCAGAGTCGCAGAAAGCGATTTATCTTGGTTCTCCTCTTTTTTGGAAAACCGATCGCAAACAGTGAAGTTAGGACCTTTTACGTCGGAAAAACGCACAGTAACATGCGGAGTCCCTCAAGGATCGCCTCTGTCACCAGTGCTGTTTAACATATATCTTCGTCCTCTTTTTGAGATTATCAGCAGCCAAAAACTGCTCTACCACTCATATGCAGATGATACGCAACTGTATTTCCGTATCTGCAACAGACAGGATCACCACCTCAATCTAGAGACATGTCTCTCTTTGATAGAGGACTGGATGACAAAGAGTTACCTTAAACTCAATGGAGCAAAAACAGAACTTCTTCTGTTTCACGCCAAGCGCAGGAATCAACTTTCAACAGCGTGGACCCCCCCGCCTATTTTGGGCAGAATCATCACCCCTAGCGCCAAAGTCAAAAGCCTAGGGGTCATTTTTGACTCCTTTATGACAATGGACGCTCAAATAGGGTCAGTAGTCAGCGGATCTCACCATCTACTGCGCCTACTACGCAGACTCACTCCGTTCATCCCTAAAGAAGATTTAGCGGTCGTGGTGGGAGCAATTGTAAACTCCAGGCTGGATTATGCAAATGCCCTTTACCTCGGCCTCCCCAAGTACCAAATCGCTCGTCTGCAAGTCGTTCAGAATACGGCCGCCAGACTTGTGACTGGGAAAAAAACGTGGGAATCCATCTCACCCTCTCTGAGAGCCCTTCATTGGCTGCCAGTTAAAGACAGAATTGCTTTTAAAGCTCTCTGTCTTACGCATAGATGTGTCTATGGGAATGCCCCCCTTTATTTATGCGAAATAATAAAAGCGCATAATCCCAATCGCGTTTTGCGATCCACGAATCAGAACCTGCTCCAGGTTCCGAAAGCCAACTTCAAGTCCAAAGGAGAAAGAAGATTCGCGATCCAAGGTCCCAGACTATGGAACGCTTTACCAACCACCATTCGGTTGGAGGAGAACCACCTAGCATTTAGGAAAAAGGTCAAGACTTTTCTCTTTTGATATCAAAGGAGACAGGAACAACAAGCGCCCAGAGGCGATTCAGTTCGCATGTGCCGCGCTATACAAGTTTTCATTCATTCATTCATTCATTCATTCAAATGGATTATGTTAAATAAAAAAATAGTGCGTGGCTTACAAGATAAACAATCAATTTTTTACAAAATATGGTCTCCTTGGCTTACTTACAGGTTCCGAATGACTGAATCTTATAGTACAA
Organism: Rana kukunoris; assembly: GCA_029574335.1. Lineage (NCBI taxonomy): Eukaryota > Metazoa > Chordata > Amphibia > Anura > Ranidae > Rana > Rana kukunoris. The sequence continues at coordinate 29,576,963 of CM056053.1, forward strand.
ATAAGTTGATGCCGAATCCCCGAACTGATCCATTTTTTCTTCTTTGCTTTTACTTCTTTTTTTTTTCCCTTATCTTTGGCCAGCCTTAGCATCACATCTTCTCACCTTTTTCTTATTCTTTCTTATTTAAGTTCTTGATGTTCATATTTGGGGGTCTGGAATCCCTTTGTGGAACCGTTACAATGCTTGACAACGAGTAATACTTTGTGAACCGTAGTCGTTGGACGTGGGCTTTACTTCGTGTTGGGCATATTCCAGGCTCACTTCCATTGGCTCGCACTGCTGTCAATCACAACCAATTACGCTGTGTGCTGGAGGGCGGGGCCGAGTGATAAATTCGGCGGCTATGGCCGCCGCCTGTATCACGGGAGCGTGCCCGCAAGGACTCCACACCATGCAAGCTCTCTCGTATTAATGTGTGGAGTTTCTTGCGGGGAGGACCAGAGACAGCCACCGAGGGGCCACTCTGTGCAAAACGAGCTGCACAGTGGAGGCAAGTATAACATGTTAGTTATTTAAAAAAAAAAAATGTCTGTAATATACTTCATTATACAGCGCCTTGCAAATGTATTCACCCTCCTTGGCATTTTTCGTGTTTGTTGCCTCACAACCTGGAATTAACATGGATTGTTTGAGGATTTGCATCATTTAATTTACAGAACATAATCACAACTTTGAAGATTTTTTTTTTATTATTATTATTGTAAAGCAAACTGAAAAAGTAAATGTGCATAACTATTCATAACCCTAAAATCAATACTTTTGTAGAGCCACCTTTTGCGACTATCACAGCTCCAAGTCGCTTTGGATAAGTCTCTATGAGCTTGCCACATCTTACAACTGGGATTTTTGCCAATTTCTCCTGCAAAACTGCTCCAGCTCCTTCAAGTTGGATGGTTTGCGCTTGTGAACAGCAATCTTTAAGTCTGACAACAGATTTTCTATTGGATTGAGGTCTGGGCTTTGTCTAGGAATTCCAACATATTTACATGTTTCCCCTTAAACCACTTAAGTGTTGCTTTAGCAGTGTGTTGGGGGTCCTGCTGGAAGGTGAACCTCTGTCCTAGCCTCAAATCACACACAGAGTGATACAGGTTTTCCTCAAGAATATCCCTGTATTTAGCACCATCCATCTTTCCCTCAACTCTGACCAGTTTCCCAGTCCCGACTGCTGAAAAACATCCCCACAACATGATGCTGCCACCACCATGTTTCACAGTGGGGATGGTGTTCTTTGGGTTTGCTCCAGATATAGCATTTTCTTTGAAGTTCAAAAAGTTACATTTCAGTCTCATCAGACCAGAGCACCTTCCTCCATACATTTTGGGAGTCTCCCACATGCCTTTTCGCAAACTCAAAACACGTCATTTCGTTTTTGGCTGAAAGTAATGTCTTTCTTCTGCCCACTCTGCCATAAAGCCCAACTCTGTGGAGCGCACGGCTTATTGTCGTCCTATGTACAGATACTCCAGTCTCTGCTGTGGAACACTGCAGCTCCTCCAGGGTTAGCTTAGGTCTCTGTGCTGCCTCTCTGATTAATGCCCTCCTTGCCTGGTCCGTGAGTTTTAGCGTGCAGCCGTCTCTTGGCAGATTTGCTGTTGTGCCATTTGGTTATGATAGATTTGATGGTGCTCCTAGTGATCATCAAAGATTTGAATATTTTTTTATAATATAACCCTGACTTGTACTTCTCAACAGCAGTCCCTTAAGCCCCGTACATACGATCCGAAAATCGTACGAAAAATGCCGCTTTCAAAACGATCGTAAGATAATCGGAACGTTAGTACAGAGCTTCCGAGAGCCGATCAGGACAGTTCATCCGATTTTATTCTATCGGACATGCACGTAAAAAAAATTCTGTACGATGCCAGATCGTACGGTTTTCGTTTAATCAGTACAGCTGTCGTTCGAAAATGCAATACAAATGCATTACAACACATGATATCACTTCCGATTTTTTATTCTGCCGTACGAGAATTTTTGTGATTTTAGTAAACTCATCAGATTCGACGTGAGATTAGCATACAAAAAAAAAAAATGAACGATCATTCGTCCGATAATCGGATCGTGTGTACCGGGCATTACTTGTTTGAAGAGCTCCTTGGTCTTCATGGCAGTGTTTGGTTAGTGGTGCCTCTTGCTTAGGTGTTGTAGCCTCTGGGGCCCTTCTAAAAGGTGTGTCCATGTAATGACAGATCATGTGACACTTGGATTGCACACAGGTGGACATCATTTCCCTAATTATGTGACTTCTGAAGGTAATTGGTTGCACCAGAGCCTTTTATGGGCTTCATAACAAAGGGGTTAAATACATACGCACATGCCAATTATCAGTTTTTTTTATTTCTGAAAAATTGTTTTATGTACACATTTTTCTAATTTTACTTCACCAACTTAGACTATTGTGTTCTGATCCATCACATATAATTCAGATTAAAAAAACATTGAACTAAAGGCTGTAATGTAACAAAATAGGTAAAAAGCCAAGGGGGTGAATACTTTTGTAAGGCACTGTATATGCCATTCTTTTATTTTGCCCCCACAGAATTCCCCTTTAAGACTCTCCCTACAAAAAGAAAAGAGCTGTAAGAAGCAGTCACAGAGATTTATGTGGACATTTTTCAAGCTTCTCACAACTGCAGATATTTGTAATGGCGGGATGAATCACGGGAAAACATTTCCAAGCCACATCAGTCTTACAGGCAGTCGCTGTATTAAAGAAAGCTGCAGGGAGTCCTTTTTCTCAGACGGAACTCTGCGGAGTTGTCCGTGAGCGACGCACAACAAAAAATCCATTTCTTATAGCTGTCCTGAGAAGGGGAATTGGCTATAAGAGAGGTTTATGTGAAGTTAAAAAAGAAAAAAAAAATCCTTTTTCCAATTTTTATTGACGGTGCAACAGCAATTTTCTTGTTTTATTTTGACATCGCAGGGATTTCTCAGCGGCTTTTCACATGTGACATTTCAGAAGGACTACAAATGACTGGCTTTTAACCACTTAAGGCACAGGCATGTCGCCTTTAAGAGCCCAGTCATGGGGCGCGCGCACGCAAGCCGGTCCGAAGCTCCGTGACCGCGCCTGCGGGACCCGATCTCCGCCGGTGTCACGCAATTGGTCACAGGAGCTGAAGAACAGGGAGAGGCGAGTGTAAACACACCTTCGCCGTTCTTCACTGTGGCTTGTCACTGATCGTCCGTTCCCTGATATAGGCAACGACGATCACTGACGTCACATGTCCAGCCCCGCCCCCCTACAGTTAGAAACACACATGAGGTCACACATAACCCCTTCAGGATTATGTTAATCCTGAACTGATAATTTGCATGTGCGTATGTATTCAACCCCTTTGTTATGAAGCCCATAAAAGGCTCTGGTGCAACCAATTAACTCCTAGTGGTTAACTCCTAAACTGCAATTGTAATTTTCACAGTAATCAGTGCATTTTTATAGCACTTTTCGCTGTGAAAAGGACAATGGTCCCAAAAATGTGTCAAACGTGTCCGATGTGTTCGCCATAATGTCGCATATTAAAAATATTAATAAAAATGCCATAAAACTATCCCCTATTTTGTGAACGCTATAAATTTTTCGATAAACACTTATTGCGTTTTTTTTTACCAAAAATATGTAGAAGAATACGTATCGGCCTAAACTGAGAAAAAAAAAAAAGTTTTTTTTTTTTAGATCTTTTTTGGGGATATTATAGCAAAAAGTAAAAAAAATATTAGTCTTTTTTTCAAAATTGTCGTTCTATTTTTGTTTATAGCGCAAAAATTAAAAATACCGCAGAGGTGATCAAATACCACCAAAAGAAAGCTCTATTTGTGGAAAAAAAAGGACGCCAATTTTGTTTGGGAGCCACGTTGCGCGACCACACGACTGTCAGTTAAAGCAACGCAGTGCCGAATCGCAAAAACTGGGCAGGTCCTTTACCTGCATAATAGTCTGGGCCTTAAGTGGTTAAGAGAGGATCTAAAGTGCCCACAGACAACAGACACGGGTCAGACATGCAGGACTAATCTGATTGCTGTCTGCCGACCGACCACCAGATTACCATGAACGCTCGTGCCTATGGAGAGGAAGAAGAAGGTGCATGCAAATACCTCCATTGTCATCTTACCTTGAGAAAAATCACAGCGTTCAGACAAGAGTTCCTTCCCTTCCCTCACCTCTACATTTATTTTTTTATTAAATATTTTCAGGACAATTTTTTTTTTTTTTTTAAACATTTTCTATTTACAGCCAGCAGGTAGAGCAATTGGCTCATATTGAATGTATTCTTACCTTAAAGTGGAACTTTATGCACAAAACCATAATGAGCGAAACATGCAGGATTTTTTTATGCAGAAGAGACATACTTTGTATCTTCTGTATTAACCACTTGTCCCCCGGAAGATTTACCCCCCTTCGTGACCAGGCCATTTTTTGTGATACAACACTGCGTTACTTTAATTGAGAATTGCGCAGTCATGCAACGCTGTACCCAAATAAAATGTATGTATTTTCTTCCTATTTTCTTTGGGTGGTATTTGATCACCTCTGTGGGTTTTTTTGTGCTATAAACCAAAAAAGACTGACAATTTTGAAAAAAAATTACTTTCTGCTATGAAACATATCCAACAAAATGTAAAAATCAAATTTCTTCATAAACTTAGGCCAATATTCAGTAGTGTATTTAGGTTTTGTGCTGCCCTAGGCCTGACTAAACTCTTGCACCCCCTAATTTAATTATGACCCAACCCTACCTGTTAAGGCCACACCCCTTTCTGTTTAAGACCCACCCTGAAATTTTCGACGGGGGACAAAGGATTCCCTTAATTTGCATAATTTCCTCTCACTTCCTGTTTGGCTATGGGGCAGGAAGTGAAGGGAAATCTCTGCAATGGGACAGGAATGGTAAAAAATAAACTGACCGGGCCTATAACCCTCCCTTACTCTATTCAGAATGAAAAAAAAAAGTGTTGCCCATAGTTCTAATTTAAGCACAAATTTCTGGAAGTGTTATGGAGAGGACTAAGAAGATATAAAATGCCAATGGTGCAGCAGAAAACATATCACAGTGAGGAATGTTTGTGGTCCAGGATGATAGGACAGTCAAAATGAGAAGCAGCACCCCCCCTCCCCCCCCCCCCCCCAACAGTTGCGGTATACCGGAAGCAGCATGGCTGCTTTATGGGGAGCTAGACTAATTTGGTTCTCAGCCCAGTCCACCCCATAAGACTTGCGCTACACTAACAGTGCAGCGCAAGCCAGCCGGGACTCTTTCTGTGCTGCCCCCCTGCAAAGTGTTGCTCTAGGCCTGGGCCTTGTTGGCCTAGGCCAGGATACAGCAGTGTCAATATGTATTCTGCTACATGTTTTTGGTAAAAAAAAAAAAAAACATATATTGATTGCTTTGCACAAACATTTTTGCATCTAAAAACAATGGGCTATATTTTTTTTTCAGCAACTTATAGCGGGACAGCAATATTGTATCGGACATTCGGACACTAACTGACACTTTTTGGGGACCAGTGACATTATTACAGTGATCAGTGCAAAAAATATGCACGGTCACTGTACTAATGACACCGGCTGGGAAGGGGTTAACATCAGGGGCGATCAAAGGATTAACTGTGCGCATAACCTGTGGGAGGTGCTTTTACTAACGGCATGCTTTGTTGGAACTGGAACAGGATCTGCCTTGTTTACATAGGCAGACCGTAGTTTTGCCTCTCTGCTAGATCATCGGTGGGTGCCTGTGGTCATCAAACCTGCAGTACCCGGCACTGGGCTCCCGCTGTGTGTGATCACAGCGGGAGTAAGCCGTCAGTGTTTTGCATGTGGGTCCTCTACCAAGAACAGCCGGATCATGTATATATATATATTATATGTGATCGGCCCTTTACATGCGCGGGAATATTGTCATATCGGCTAATTAAAGTAGCCGGTGCTCAGTCTTATTACACAATGTGGAGGACTAACCCACAATGATTCCACAATGAATATAACATGCATGTTTTACTGCATATATAGACCGATTTTACGGTTATTTAACACTTTTAACACTTTTAACTTTTAACCGATTTAACACTTAAATGCATTTTGCTGGAGGGCATTGTTCTGAAGTCCTGGTCTGGAGAAGGATTCTGGGGGAGTCATGCTTGTAACTGTCAGCCTTGCAATGCCTCATGGGACTTGTAGTTCTGCAACAGCTGGAGGGCCACAAGTTGAGCACTGCTGTTTTAGAGTATCCTGAACCCCTCTCCTGTTTTGAGTTACTTAGCAATAAATTCTAACAAGACACCCCTAGACTGAGCATGTATTGTTGGCGTAAATGGAACTGTGCTGGTGGATGGCAGTACTATTGTGTAGGAACCTGTGTCATTCTCAGCCGCCCCTCCGAGGGTGAACACTACATTAATCCAAAAATGCAAACGATTGCAGTGTGTCCAGGAACTGACATTATTGACCAGGAGAGACAGATTACTAGTAGTTCCCTAGTTATTCTACAGGGAAATATGTCCATGGTATAGAATGGTGCGAATGAACGTGGTATTTTGTGGACTTTCGCTGCTTGAAGAACGGATAACAAAACAGATCCAGCTGCTTCTGCTCTCTGGAGGATTATTAGAGTCAATCATTACAGAATGAACACGTGCATATTGTTATTGTCATTTCTTGGCAAGTCCTTTGCTCTTTCTCAATTTCTGCAGCTGTTTTATTCTTCTATTAACCCCTTACTGCTGGCCCTTTATGCTGGAGGCCAGCAGGTAGGCTCCCGATCATGTGATCGCTTTGGTTGGCCGTGACAATGGTAATATGACTGGGAACATGTCCTACTGGTCCCTGGTCATAAACGGAGACTGGAACTGTCAGCTATAGTGCAGTCACAGTGCTGGGGGTGCAAAATGAGCACACTCCCTGCACAGAACAGCGGTGCTGGCTGTATACATGTATGTGGCAGCACGGCACTGTGTTGGCAGGTTTAGTTCTCTTACACCCAGCAGATGGTACCTTGATGCTCAAGGATGAAGTGGAGACCTACAAGCAAGATGTTCCCCTGCAGCTCCTGTACGTGTAATGGGAGAGGCAACTGTCCGATTGGGAGTTGCACTTCCAGTGACCTTCAGCAGCCATCTTAAATAGCAGTGCCCTACTGGGTTTGACAAGCATTTTGCAAGCATTTTGGAGAGGAACTCCTTCTGGCAGGGACATGGAATGGTATGAGAGCCGGGGAAAGGCTCCAGTGCAAGTAGGGCCAGAGTAGGAGGACACCACTGTGTGCTGTAGTTAGCATTTTCCACCAAGTGGTACTTAATGCAGTCATTTTCTACATTGCTGCCGTTGGACACTGCACTGTGCATGCTTTAGAAGTGGTGGAACACTTCAGTTTCTGCAGGGACATAGATAAGAGGGGGATAGGGGGGTCCAAACCCTACAGGGGCTACAGTGCACCAGCTAGTGCTGACAAGAGCACCCAAAGTACCTGCCTCCTGTAAACACTCAGAAACGGGCAGCGGCAGTTTAGAGAGGGGGAGGCTCTGTTTCGCTCTAGTAATATCATGGAGGGAGGGAATCTATATTGGGGGATAGCTGTACTTGGAAAAGGAGGAGATCTGTACTGGGAGGGGGAACGCTACTGGGATAGATCTGTACTGGAGGGAGAGGATCTACAATAGCAAGAGGAAAAGATTTGTGGGGGGGGGGGGGGGGGCGGTTGGCTTAGGGAAGGTGGTCATTTTTGTGTGCCCTGTCTGCTGACCTGTGCATTACAATGCAGTTAAAGAACACCTCTCAGGGAACACATTTAACCCCTTGATCGCCCCTGATGTTAACCCCTACCCTGAACAATAACAGTGCATATTTTTAGCACTGATCACTGTAATAATGTCACTGGTTCCCAAAAAAAGTTTAAATGTCAGTTCGGTGTCCGATCTTATCGTTGCAAGGTTGCAGTGCCTCAAAAATTGATCATTGATCGCTGCCATTACTAATAAAAAAATAAAAAAATAATAATTATAATAAAACTCCATAAGCCCCCTTTCACATTTGTACGACTTCAAAGTCGCGCGATTTTACCGCGCCCGCAATTTCAATGAATGCCTGTGTAAGTGGCATCAAAATCGGACCAAAGTAGTGCAGGGACTACTTTGAAGTCGGCACCACTTAAAATCATGCCAGTATGAATGGTAGTTATTGAAAATAATGGAGAATGACTTGTCATACGATTTTGCAGTCCAAAATTGTGGGACAAGTTGTATAAGTGTGAAAGGGGACTAAATCTATCCCCTATTTTGTAGATAAATCTAAACCAATCAATATGCGCTTATTGCGATTTTTTTAACCAAAAATATGAAGCAGAATATATATTGGCCTAAACCGATGAATAAATTATTTAAAAAAAAAATGTAATGTTTTATAGCAGAAAGTAACAATGTTCTTATTTTTGTAAAATTGTCGATAGTTTATAGCAACAAAACAAAAAAAACGCAGAGGTGATCAAATACCACCGAAAGAAAGCTATTTGTGGGGGAAAAAAGGACGTACATTTTTGGGTAAAGTGTCGCACGACTGCGCAATTGCCAGTTAAAGCGACGCAGTGCCACATTGCAAAAAACGGCCTCGTCAGGAAGGGGTTTAATTCTTTCCTGGGCTGAAGTGGGTAACTTAGAACAGCAGTGCTGTATGGCCTCAGTGCTAACTAGAGGTCGACCGATATATCGGCCGATATTTGGCCGTTTGGAGAAATCGCCATCGGCCGTTTTTTCTCCAAATTAGGCCGATATTTAACATGGCGCTAGCGGTGGCATGGATCCGGAGCTTGGCCGAGGCCTTTCCTGATGCTGTGACTGCAGCGGCAATCCGCGGATTGCCGCCGCGGTCACAGCATCAGGAAAGGCCGCAGCTTCGGCCTAGCTCCGGAGCCGCGGCCATCTTGGTACACCCAGCGTTGTCAGCAGCGGCGGCCGCCAATTGGCTGTTACAGGCGTCAGCAGATAGCAGCGAGCGGGCCCCTCCTCCTCTGTGGGTGTAAACAGAGAGGAGGGGCCCTCTCGCTGCTATCTGCTGACGCCTGTAATAGCCAATCATCGGCCGCCGCTGCCGACATTCTACACCGTAAAGAAGAACATCCCCTGACGTGCTGCGCGCCCGGCTTCTGCATACAAACTCCAGAATGTTACTGGCCCGCTCTGCGTTCTGGGGTTTGTAGGCAGAGGCCGGGCACGCAGCACATCAGGGGACTTTTTTTTATAGTGTAGAATGTCGGCAGCGGCGGCCGCCGATTGGCTGTTGCAGACAGAGGTGGTTGGCACAGAGGTGGTTGGCACAGAGGTGGTGCACTGGTTGGTGATGGCACAGAGGTGATGGCACTGGTTGGCACAGAGGTGGTTGGCACAGAGGTGATGCACTGGTTGGCGATGCACTGGTTGGCACCGAGGTGATGGCACTGAGGTGATGGCACTGGTTGGCACTGAGGTGATGGCACTGGTTGGCACTGAGGTGATGGCACTGAGGTGATGGCACTGGTTGGCACTGAGGTGATGGCACTGGTTGGCACTGAGGTGATGGCACTGGTTGGCACTGAGGTGATGCATTGATGAGGTGGCACTGATGGGCTGCACTGGTGGGCATTGATGAGGTGGCACTGGTGGTGGACACTGATGGGCTGCACTGATGTGGCACTGACAGGCTGCACCCCACCTCTCCACCCTAAACAATTATCTCCTCCCCACCTCTCCACCCTAGGTTTTTTGAGATGAGGAGAAAAAAAAAAAAAAATCGGCCTAAAATATCGGCCGCAAAAATCGGCAACACATATCGGCCATCGGCCGCCCCGATTTCCAAATATCGGCATCGGCATCGGCCAGAGAAAAACCCATATCGGTCGACCTCTAGTGCTAATCCCAACTTGCATTGGATGGCTGATAAAAATGGCTGCCGGTATTATTTAATTGGCATTAAAAAGACAGGATCATTCCTAGAAAAGATGACATCCCAATTCACCTTACAAAACTCTTACAAATTTGCAGACTGAAGCAATACGGCTGGCGTGAAAAAAAAAATTCTCATAGCTGTGATTGGTAGCTGGTTGGGATCAGCTCATAACCCGGTCCTGTGTAATCCTCTTTTCCTTATAATCCCATACACTCCGAGCCCTGTCAGCACTTTCCCAGATGACAGCAGCTGTGCTCTGGAAAATAACTGGATTTGTGAGGCTAATGGGCTTGGCAATGAGGTTACATCAGTGAAATAATGCTCATCGCACCATTTCTTGTATGAGCAGCAGCTGTTGTAAAGAAATACGGCTTTTCCAGAAACCGCAGAGAACAGGAGACTCCGGCGGCGATTTATAAGAAGTGAAAGGAAGACAAGAGGGTTTGGTGAACAGCAGCTAATGGAGAGGCCAGCTGTCACTAGCAAGGGTTAAAAAAAAAATGTAACGGGTTGCTATGGGAAGCCGATGTTGTGTCGAGAAGTGCCCCCCATGGAATAGTGCCATCGCATGCGCAGGATGGAGCCGCACTCCAGCGGAGTTGCCAATTACTTGGAGTGACGTGAACTAGAGCTGGGCGATTTTTTCACCTAAAAGAATCTGGGATTTGTTTTATAAAAAACTTGATTTACGATTCAAATCAAGTTTTTTTGTTTTTTTTATGGACACTGCACGGGTCCTGAGGAGCTGCGAGTAGAAGTTTTTAGGCAAGGCCACGGCGTCCAAAACTCCTACTCGCAGCTCCTCAAAACTGGCGCGGTGTCAGCACCGGTCCTGGTAAAAAAAAAAATAGATTTTGTCAAAAATCTGAATAGATTTGACCCACCGACTAAATTTTTTAATTCAAATTGATTTTTTGCACAGCCCTAACGTGAACGCAAGCGCACATCGTAAGAGGTAGCTCTCGATGGGAGAAACCTATGCAAAGAGCTGAAGGAGACCGTAGTTCTCACATTCTGCCTCGATGTTGAAGGGAGGCTTTACAGTGTGCTGATGGACAGCTTTTGTGTGCGTTTCTATAGGTTTAAATTGTACCTATGAAATGGTATCGCCCATCGAAAGATACCTCCTACGATGTGCGCATGCGCCATGGTACGTCAGCACAGCTGCTCGGCAAATCAGATGTTGTGCTACGACGTACCGCGCATGCGCTGTTGGTCCCAGGCACCATTCGATGGGGGACACTTCTCGACAGAACACATCAATCTTTTTTTCATCCGGTCTTCAAATTCCAATTGGAAATAGAAAGCTCAAACTTCAGCCGATTCCTGCTGAATCTGCCGAAATGTAGGCCCTGAATGGCTCTGCAAGCAACACCGACCTCAGCTGAGCCAGGTATAAATCTAAATCGGGCCAAACAGTGACTGTCCTAGCCAATGCTATTTAACCACTTCAGCCCCGGAAGGTTTACCCCCCTTCATGTCCAGGCCAATTTTTACGATACAGTGCTGCATTACTTCAACTGACAATTGCGCGGTCGTGAGACTCTGTACCCAAATAAAATTGACGTCCTTTTTTTCCCTACAAATAGAGCTTTCTTTTGGTGATATTTGATCACCTCTGCGGTTTTTATTTTTTGATTAACCTCTTGCTGACCGCCCACCATAGTTTTACGGCGGCAGGTTGGCTCAGCTGCGCAAAATCATGTAATATAATGTGATTTCGCATTGTGGCCACTAGGGGGGCACGCACGCCCCCTGCTCGCCCCCGGTGCGATTGCCCAGCGGGCGCGATCAGCGCCGGGCACCTGCGATCGCTTGTGACAGAGCGAGAACCGGGAGCTGTGTGTGTAAACACACAGCTCCCGGTTCTTTCAGGGGGAGAAATGACTGATCGTCTGTTCATACAATGTATGAACAGCGATCTGTGATTTCCCCCAGTCAGTCCCATCCCCCCTTCAGTTAGAACACAATAAGGGAACATAACCCCTTCAGTGCCCCCTAGTGTTAACCTCTTCCCTGCCAGTGTTATTTTCACAGTAAATCAGTGCATTTTTATAGCACTGATCGCTATAAAAATGCCAATGGTCCCAAAAATGTGTCAAAAGTGTCCGATGTGTCCGCCATAATGTCGCAGTACCGATAAAAATCGCAGATCGCTGCCATTACTAGTAAAAAATATATTAATAAAAATGCCATAAAACTATCCCCTATTTTGTAGATGCTTTTGCGCAAACCAATCAATAAACGCTTATTGTGATTTTTTTTACCAAAAATATGTCGAAGAATACGTATCGGCCTAAACTGAGGAGCAAAATTGTTTTTTTTATATATTTTTGGGGGATATTTATATTTTTTCAAAATTGTCGCTCTATTTTTGTTTATAGCGCAAAAAATGAAAACCGCAGAGGCGATCAAATACCACCAAAAGAAAGCTCTATTTGTGGGAAAAAAAGGACGCCAATTTTGTTTGGGAGCCACGGAGCACAACCGCGCAATTGTCAGTTAAAGCGACGCAGTGCATAATCGCAAAATGTGGCCCGGTCATTGACCAGCAAAATGGTCCGGGGCTGAAGTGGTTAAGTAAAGCCAACAAAATTTTTACAGTTTATAGACCATAGGTTCAGCTATGACTAAGCACTGATTGAGCGAAACGCATCAGCTTTTTACCCCACTGCTTGCTGTGCTGTGTTTTGTAGTGCTTTTTATCCTTTTTACACCAATAAAGGCTACCTTTTTAGGTTTATTTTGGTGTGTGGCTGTCCATGAATTCTTTTCATTGATTTTTTGCTGAAGTGGTTAATAAACAAAAAAAGACCAACAATTAAAAAAATGTTTTTTTTTTGTTTTTTTTTTACTTTCTGCTATAAAACATATCCAATAAAAAAAATCGAATTTCTTCATCAATTCAGGCCAATAGGTATTCTGCTACACATTTTTGGTAAAATAGGTCTCAAAAAGCGTAAATTGATTGGTTTGCGCAAAAGTTATTGCGTCTTTAAATTATGGGATAGATTTCTGGACTTTTTTTTTTTTCCAGTAATGGCAGTGATCAGCGACTTTGTTTTTATTCACAGCCTTGATTTATATGGTCTATATAATTGACGTGCATTGTGTTATCTGCATGAATTGCACTTAATTTGTTTAGCATTGCACTTTATTTATACATTACAATTGTGCCCGGTATCTAGGTTATAGTGCACAGCTGGCGTTTGTTTTCAGTTCCTAGGGCCGATATACTTTCTGGGCCAGATTCTCAAAAGAATCTGTAGATACACCGGCGTAATTCGAATATCCTGCCGGCGTATCATTGTTTTGTATTCACACAACAAGATACGCCGGAATTACATTAGGATCCGACTGGCGTAAGTCACTTACACCGTCGGATCCTAAATGCAATAATACGCCGGGCGCTAGGTGGCATTTACGTTGATTTCAGCGTCGAATATGCAAATGAGCCGATACGCCGATTCCCGAACGTTTTTGCGCCGCGTCGACGTAGTTTGCGTACGCGTAAGGTTACCCCTGCTATATGAGGGGTAACCTTGCGTAGGTCCGGCGTAAGCCATGTTAAGTATGGACGTCGGGACAGCGTCGTGTTTTTCCGTCGTTTACGCCGTTTGTGTAACTCGTCGCCTATACGTTAATTACGTTGCCGTCGTAATCGCTGTATTTGCGGCATACGACGGAGCATGCGCAGTGGCCTACGTTTAAGGCCGGCGCATGCGCAGTTTGTTCGGCACGGGGGCGAGCTTGATTTAAATACAGCAAGCCCCCCTCCTTCCCTATTTGAATTACGCGGCCGTACGCAAGTGCTTTGAGAATACAGCACTTGCCCGTTAAAACTGTGTAGGCGTATCGTGAATGGGATACGCTACGCCGCAAATACGCCATTTTTTGAGAATCTGGCCCTTTATATTTAATCAGAAATAAAACCCTTCGTTTTTGGATCTTTGATGAAATAAGGTGTACAACTACCCCCTGTTGTAGGAAGGCTCTGCCATAACCACCCCACCATAATCTGTTTGGTTGTATTTTCCCATTGGGCCCCAAGCCCTATTCCATAGAATCCATGGTTTCCATACACGCCACTGATGATGGCCAACAAGCCTGAAACAGCCGACACCTGATCCCTCAAATCCAGATTTACTGGACATTTCTCAGCTCTCTGGCAGCATATTGGGGTGAAGGAAAAGCATGGGGAAGGTAAGTAAGGGTTGCGTTTTGCAATACGAGAAGTATTTTATTTATTTTTTTAAATCCTTACTCGGTTTGCAAGTATCGTTTCGCTAGATGAGCAGGATTCAAGCCTCTGGGGTGTGCAGTGCCGCATTTAGCCAGATGTGCGGGGGGGCGCCGGTGAGGCTCAGAGACACTCATAAACACTCAATTCCCCAGTGCTTCCGAGCGTCTGAGTGGTCTCCGAGCTTCTCCGAGTGTTTCCAAGTGTCTCCAGCGCCCCCCCACTACTGGCCACATGCGGTACACTAGCATACACTAGCAGTGACACCGGAGCGAATAATATGAGTTTCCATTGATTCCTATGGAGAAACTCGCTTTTATATTTGAGTGCTTGGGATTACAAGCATTCTACTGTACTGGCTTATAGTAAAGTGAACATATCACTGTTGATGATGGCCAACAAGCCTGAATATCTTTCACAATATAAAAAAAAAAAATTGGGCTGACTTTACGGTTGTCTTATTGTTTAATTAAAAAAGGTGTATTTTTTCCCCTAAAAAAGTGCACTTGTAAGACCGCTGCCCAAATACAGTGTGACAGAAAGTATTGCAACGACCGCCATTTTATTCTCTAGGTGTTAGAATAAAAAATATATATAATGTTTGGGGGCTCTAATTAGAGGGAAGGCGTTGGCAGTGAAAACACAGTGAAAAACACATTAGAATTGCTGGTTTACTTATCATACCAACGGCCACCACAAGATGGCGCCAGATCACAGAAGGAAGCTTAGGCCTTCAGAAGGCCGCAAAGCAGTGGCCTCAATTCCTGGCCGCCGCCGCGGGGGAGGTGGGGGCGCACGGAGACCACAGGATGGGGTATGGGAAAACTCGCTTTGATATACGAGTGCTTTGGATTACAAGCATTCTTCTGGAACGTATTATGCTCGTAATTCAAGGTACTACTGTATTGGCTTATAGTAAAGTAAACATATCACTCCTAGTATAGCCCAATATGAGCAAAGTACAGGTTCTCAAGCTTTAGGGTGAGTTTCACCTACCGGTCGGTTTGCTGACCCCCAACATCCCAGCACGTCCGAGGATTTTGAAGACATGATGAGCTGGAAACTGTTCTTCTTTCTCCCACTGGTCCACATATGGGTTGATTTCAGTGTCTATTATCTGCAGGTAAGAACATTTAAAATACAGTAAATCATTTTGAGCAGAGTACTGTGATCCTTGTGACAATAAATAAATACCTGGAAGCCACTTACACATTACTGTAGCATGTTGGCCCTTACCATGAAAAAGTATACAGTATATAATTATTGGTCCACTTTAATTACATTTGTATATAATTTACTGTATATACTCGAGTATGAGCCGAGTTTTTCTGCACTTTTTTTGTGCTGAAAATGCCCCCCTCGGGTTATACTCGAGTCACCTTTTTGCGCCAGATTGCCCGGATTTTGGGGACCCGGTACCAGCCGGCCGTAGGTCCCCTGGACCCCAAACTTTGCACACATGTAGCCCCACTCTTCCTCTACAAGTGTGCAAAGTTAGGAACACCGTTATTTCAAAGCCAGGCACCCCTTCCATAGACTCCCATGTTAAATGTTAATTTCTCCAGTAATTTTGGGGACCCAGAACCAACCGTTCGTAGGTCCCCTTAGACCCAGAACTTAGCACAAATGTAGTCCCATTTCTCCTCTACAAGTGTGCAAAGTTTGTTGTCTGGGGGACCTACGGCTAGGAAGCACCGATTTTTCAAACCCGGACACCCTTTCCATAGACTCCCATATTAAACGTCAGTCTAGTCATGAAGACAGTGAGGCATGGGCACAGTGAGGCATGCACATATGCACAGTGAGGCATGCACATGGACACAGTGAGGCATGCACATGGACACAGTGAGGCATGCACATGGACACAGTGAGGCATGCACATGGACACAGTGAGGCATGCACATGGACACAGTGAGGCATGCACATGGACACAGTGAGGCATGCACATGGACACAGTGAGGCATGCACATGGACACAGTGAGGCATGCACATGGACACCCTACGCTTATACTCGAGTCAATACGTTTTCCCAGGTTTTTGTGGTAAAATTAGGTGCCTTGGTTTATATCGGGTCGGCACCCCCTAGTGGTCAAAAGTAATACTGTGGCAGCTGGTCGGGAACCGGTTAAATTAGTTGTAAACCTCCGAAATAAAAATTAACAAAGTATATCCCTTCATAATATGTAGTTGCCTCAATCCAAAGCACCTAGTGTGATATCTGTCTGCTCTCTCATCCCTCTACTATCTGTATGACATTTCCCAATCTCTGCAGCCGAGCACGGCGCTGCGCTAATCACAGCCAGGGAGACATTTCCCAATCTCTTCAGCCGAGCACGGCGCTGCGCTAATCACAGCCAGGGAGACATTTCCCAATCTCTGCAGCCGAGCACGGCGCTGCGCTAATCACAGCCAGGGAGACATTTCCAAATCTCTGCAGCCGAGCACGGCGCTGCGCTAATCACAGCCAGGGAGACATTTCCCAATCTCTGCAGCCGAGCACGGCGCAGCGCTAATCACAGCCAGGGAGACATTTCCCAATCTCTTCAGCCGAGCACGGCGCTGCGCTAATCACAGCCAGGGAGACATTTCCCAATCTCTGCAGCCGAGCAGGGCGCTACGCTAATCACAGCCAGGGAGACATTTCCCAATCTCTGCAGCCAAGCACGGCGCTGCGCTAATCACAGCCAGGGAGACATTTCCCAATCTCTGCAGCCGAGCATGGCGCTGCGCTAATCACAGCCAGGGAGACATTTCCCAATCTCTGCAGCCGAGCACGGCGCTGCGCTAATCACAGCCAGGGAGACATTTCCCGTTGTCTGCAGCCGAGCGCGGCGCTGCGCTAATCACAGCCAGGGAGACATTTCCCGATCTCTGCAGCCGAGCACGGCGCTGCGCTAATCACAGCCAGGGAGACATTTCCCAATCTCTGCAGCCGAGCACGGCGCTGCGCTAATCACAGCCAGGGAGACATTTCCCAATCTCTGCAGCCGAGCACGGCGCTGCGCTAATCACAGCCAGGGAGACATTTCCCGATCTCTGCAGCCGAGCACGGCGCTGCGCTAATCACAGCCAGGGAGACATTTCCCGATCTCTGCAGCCGAGCACGGCGCTGCGCTAATCACAGCCAGGGAGACATTTCCCGATCTCTACAGCCGAGCATGGCGCTGCGCTAATCACAGCCAGGGAGACATTTCCCGATCTCTGCAGCCGAGCACGGCGCTGCGCTAATCACAGCCAGGGAGACATTTCCCGATCTCTGCAGCCGAGCACGGCGCTGCGCTAATCACAGCCAGGGAGACATTTCCCGATCTCTGCAGCCGAGCATCGGGAAATGTCTCCCTGGCTGTGATTAGTGCAGCGCTGTGTAGACTTCCTGGCGGGCTCTGCGCATGTACTATGCGAACACGCCGGAGCTCATCCTTACTTAGGACCCACTAACAGGCCAGATTTTATGTATTACCTTGGTGAGATGCAGACTAGAATACTGCAATCACTGAGCAGCAAATTATATCACCTGTGATGTATTTCAGTTATCCTGTAAACCTGGCCTGTTAGTGGGTCTACAACACCACCAGACAATCCTGAGATAATGTCTTGTCCCCCTCCAGCACACAGCAGGTGATTGACAGGCTCAGCTGTGCAGGTTTCCCTATGAGACTCTAAAGAGGGGGGGTGTCCATTCTCTCCACTTAGGTCTCAGAGTACACCCAGCTCCTTACTCTATGCTGTGCAGTGTGTGTCATCAGATCTCTGCCCCTGCCTTCTGGTGCAGAGAATTGCTGTGTAAATTTTGGACTCTAAACAGAGAGGAGAGAGAACTGCAGATAAACAGGTACAATGTATGTAGGATGATTTGTTTCATCTCTGTGTATCGCTTGAGGCCAGTCACTTCACTGGGTATATGAAATGGATTACCACCACTTTAAGAAGAAAAGGATAACAATCTGTATATCTGTCCTTTCCAACAACATAAGATTTCTCTAGGGAGCAATTAAAGCTGTGGGACCTCTGTCTCTCACTCCACATTCCTGGCTCCATGTCTCTATTGTTATCTATTCTCTGGCAGATCCTATGAGACAGGAAATTCCTGCAGGATCACAGGCAGAACTCCTATAGCAGCACCATGAGTCACATCCTATTACCTGTAGGAGAGAAATCTCTTCACTGCTATCCACTGTTTGCTCAGCCATTTACCTCCCCATCTCACCAAGAACATCGTGACTAACAGATCGACAGATCGGGAGCTACGAAGAGTACAGCTCTATCTTCTTATGTCTAAGCACAATATCCTGTCCTGGTATACAACAGAAGAAAAAATAAATTATATATATATATATACATACATACATACATATATATATATATATATATATATATATATATATATATATATATACATACATACATATACACACACATTCACAAAAGTAAGTACACCCCTCACATTTTTGTAAATATTTTATTCTATCTTTCCATGTGACAACACTGAAGAAATTACACTTTGCTACAATGTTGTGTAGTGATTGTACAAAAAATGTGTGTAAACTTCGCGCCAAGGAAAGGAACATATGGTAAACCAGCTCCAAAACAATGGGCTACCTTCCAAATGTATATCCAAAATTAAGTAAATAAATTATATAAATTGGTGAGCAGCCTCCCACAAAATTCAGTGTCTGAATGATATATTGGAATGGGGGTGGTAGGGGGCGCTAAATATGCTATTTAATGTGAGATAGACTACAACTCATAATCATATCTATACATGTGAATACTCATTAGTGCTAAACAATAAATTCATAAATAAACATAAAACCATATATGAAAATCCAACAAACAATAATTGTATGGTACTCAATCCCACTGAGTAAAATGTCCATACAATAAAGTGCAACCGTGCAAAACAGATTCCAACCGCAGGTGTAAACTTCAATTGCTGTATGTAATATAGATTGAAGAAGTGAAACCACCACCTGGAAAGTACTTATTTGCACCCAAAGTGATCAAATGAAATGGCTCCTTACCGACATGAATGGACTCTTTTAATTAAAAAAGAAGTCATGCAGTGCCTTATCAGGATATGTTTCCCAGTGATCAGGGTTATTCCAGAGGATATTCCAATGTTCATAAAAGCCAGGACAAAAAGATCATCATAGCGTAATATTGTTTATTTAAAAGATGAACAATTAAAAACACAAGCCAAGTGGCTGCTTACTTTATACAGTGCCCCGATCCCGGCACTGAGGCTTGTTAGCGTGTGAGGTAGAGGGGAACGCACGCCAGATCACCAGCGCCATTACAGCGACGGACTTCCGGCTTTCCCTCTACCTCACACGCTAACAAGCCTGTCAGTGATCGTCGTTCCCACTATCAGGGAACAGACGATCACTGACATTGGCACACAGAAGAACGAGGAAGGATTGTTTACACACACCTCTCCACGTTCTTCAGCTCCTGTGACCCGATCACGGGACACCCGCAGCGATCGGGTCCTGCGGGCACGGTCACGGAGCTTCGGACCGGGTCGCGAGCTGGGCTCTTAACGGGGACATATATATATACGTCCCTGTGCCCAGCCGTGCCATTCTGCCGACGTACAGTACAGACCAAAAGTTTGGACACACCTTCTCATTCAAAGAGTTTTCTTTATTTTCATGACTATGAAAATTGTAGAGTCACACTGAAGGCATCAAAACTATGAATTAACACATGTGGAATTATATACATAACAAAAAAGTGTGAAAAAAATGAAAATATGTAATATTCTAGGTTCTTCAAAGTAGCCACCTTTTGCAGCAGACACATCTCTAGAACAACTGTTAAGAGGAGACTGTGTGAATCAGGCCTTCATGGTAGAATATCTGCTAGGAAACCACTGCTAAAAGAAAGGCAACAAGCAGAAGAGACTTGTTTGGGCTAAAGAACACAAGGAATGGACATTAGACCAGTGGAAATCTGTGCTTTGGTCTGATGAGTCCAAATCTGAGATCTTTGGTTCCAACCACTGTGTCTTTGTGCGACGCAGAAAAGGTGAACGGATGGACTCTACATGCCTGGTTCCCACCGTGAAGCATGGCGGAGGAGGTGTGATGGTGTGGGGGTGCTTTGCTGGTGACACTTTTGGGGATTTATTCAGAATTGAAGGCATACTGAACCAGCATGGCTACCACAGCATCTTGCAGCGGCATTCTATTCCATCCGGTTTGCGTTTAGTTGGACCATGATTTATTTTTCAACAGGAAAATGACCCCAAACCCACCTCCAGGCTGTGTAAGGGCTATTTGACCAAGAAGGAGGGTGTGGGGTGCTGCGCCAGATGACCTGGCCTCCACAGTCACCGGACCTGAACCCAATCGAGATGGTTTGGGGTGAGCTGGACCACAGAGTGAAGGCAAAAGGGCCAACAAGTGCCAAGCATCTCTGGGAACTCCTTCAAGACTGTTGGAAGACCATTTCAGGTGACTACCTCTTGAAGCTCATCAAGAGAATGCCAAGAGTGTGCAAAGCAGTAATCAAGGCAAAAGGTGGCTACTTTGAAGAACCTAGAATACTGTACATATTTTCAGTTGTTTCACACTTTTTTGTTATGTATATAATTCCACATGTGTTAATTCATAGTTTTGATGCCTTCAGTGTGAATCTACAATTTTCATAGTCATGAAAATAAAGAAAACTCTTGAAATGAGAATGTGTGTCCAAACTTTTGGTCTGTACTGTATATCATCGTGCGGCGGTCCTTAAGTGGTTAAATTGATCTGCTCTTTACTAGTCACTAACCCTGTCCTACCTTCTTTAGAGGCACAAAGTGAATTAAATGCATGAATCCTATGAAATCACAGTAAATATTGGCTGTGTTCTTCTTATCTCTTCAAGCATCTTTAATAAGCTGAAAGCTCGGAGGAAAGACTTGACACTTGGAATGATGTAAATTAATTTTCACGTTTTTTACCTTTGGCATTTCCTAGAAGTTCTGTACACCTCCTGCCTCATCTTATTAAAGGTCCGTAGAAGAAGCCTTTTAAGCTTTATCTTTTAAAGTCTACTTGTCACTCCAGGTTAAGACATTAAGGAAAAGTAAGGATAATTTTATCATAGAATTCCTACTCAATAATTCTAGCCATGGTGTACATACACAGTCAGTCAGGTTGAAAAAAAAGACACAAGTCCATTCTAATAAAAATTAACATAACTGTTTAGGTTGATGCTGAAATGACGAATCACTGATGGGTAGAAGGTTCACCACTACCATGTGTTTGAGGAAAAACCTAAGTGTGTAAGCAGGGGCGTAACAAAGGGGGGGGGGTGGTCCACCCCAGGTGCCACACATTGAGGCGGTATCAGACAGTTAGTGGCATTGCTCTGTGGGGGTACGCTCTGTTTCTGGGACTGGTGATACCATCCCAAGGGCAGCGAGAGTCCTGGCTACTCCATTTGGTATTTTTTTCAGCTGTAACACCCCCCCATTACAAATATGACAATAAAAATGAAGTGAAAATGTCCACATAAATATATAAATAAATGACCGTGTGTGAAAAACACAAATAGTGTAACAACACAAATCTGACTATAGAATAGTCCAGTAATAATATTGTTGAATTCCAAAGCCTGGTGATAACTTCAAAGAGGTGTTATAGTTGAAGGAGCGTTGAAATGAATTAACGTGAAGAGAAAACACCACCGATAGGTAAGGGGCTTACCAGAGAGTTTGAACCCAGGAGAACCTACGTTCAGATGGGTCAAACAGAGCTTTGTGTGGTAAAACCACGATGGAACCTGGGCAATCCTGTATGTGTCTAACTTTGAAAGATGATGTTACACTGAGTAAATTGATACCCAACATGTCACGCTTCAAAGTTGCGCTCGCTCGTGGAATAGCAACAAACTTTTACCCGTAAAAATTTCCATAAGCGACGTTTAAAAAAATTCTACAGGTTGCATGTTTTGAGTTACAGAGGAAGTCTGTGGCTAGACGTATTGCTCTCGCTCTAACGATCGCGGCGATACGTCACATGTGTGGTTTAAACACTGTTTTCATATGTGGGTGCTGCTCACCTATGCGTTTGCTTCTGCGTGCGAGCTTGGCGGGACAGGCGCTTTCAATTTGGTTTTATACTTGATGATTTTTAGTGTTAACAGCAGCTTTTACTGATTGGGGGTATTTTTTTTATTTTTTTTAGCAGCTCACTTTCACATTTATTTTGGATTAAAGGGGTTGTAAAGGTACAATTTGTTTCCCCTAAATAGTTTCCTTTACCTTAGTGCAGTCCTCCTTCACATACCTCATCCTTCCATTTTGCTTTTAAATGTCCTTATTTCTTCTGAGAAATCCTCACTTCTTGTTCTTCTGTCTGTAACTCCACACAGTAATGCAAGGTTTTCTCCCTGGTGTGGAGAAAGCCTCTTGAGGGGGCGATCAGGAGTGTCAGGACGCTCTTTACATTGCAGATAGAGAAAGAAGTTGTGTGTTAGTGGGCGTCCAAGGGAGGGGGCGAGCACGAGTGTCGTGCCCGCCCCCTCCCTTGGGCTACAGGAGAGTCAGGACGCTCTCTATATTTCAGATGAAGAAAGGAGCTGTGCGTTAGTGGGTGTCCTGACTCTCCTGTAGTCCAAGGGAGGGGGCGAGCACGACACTTCACACCAGGGAGAAAGCCTTGTATTACTGTGTGGAGTTTCAGACAGAAGAACAGGAAGTGAGGATTTCTCAGAAGAAATAAGGACATTTAAAAGCAAAATGGAAGGATGAGGTAAGTGAAGGAGGACTGCACTAAGGTAAAGGAAGCTATTTAGGGAAAAAAAATGTTACCTTTACAACCCCTTTAAAGCGGGGCTCCACCCTAAAGTGGAACTCCCGCTGATCGGAACCCTGCCCCCCTCCAGTGTCACATTTGACACCTTTCAGGGGTGAAGGGGATGCAGATACCTGCCTAGAGACAGGTATTTGCACCCACTTCCGGCCACAGTCTGCGGGCAGGACTGTGGTTCGTCCTGTGCTGCGGACGGCGCTGGACTCCAGGACAGGTAAATGTGTCGATATTAAAAGTCAGCAGCTGCAGTATTTTTTTCAATGGACATCTGCTTTAAGGCTAGGATCACACTTGTGCGGGTGGCTGCAGGACATCGTGGAAATTGCGTCTGTTCCTGCACTGACAACCACCCGCAACTAAACTACGCTCCTCCTTTGCAGGCGTGCGGGGCTGCCATTCATTCTTAATGGCACCCACACACAGCTGAAAATGCAGGCCGCTTTCGGGTGCAGAAAATCGCATGGTGCAAAAGTAGGGTTGACACCTCATCCCTTTAAACCCGAACACATATGAATTACAAAGGTTCTGAGGCTAATTTAATGCAGGAAGGGCACCAAGTGAGTTTAATTACCACCTTAATCAGCCACAGAACCTGTGTAATTAATATGTGTTTGGTTTTAAAGGGATGAGATGGCAACCCTATGCAAAAGCACCATGCAATTTCCCTCCAGCTGCTTTTTAAACCACTTACGGACCGCCGCATGACTATATACAGCGGCACTTTGAAGACGGATATCTCTGTTATGGCAGCAGCTATCTGCCATAATCCAGGTATCCTCGTCTTTAGACGGCGGTTCGGTTTACGATAACGGTGGTCTCTGTGGCGGATTCGCCACAAGATCACCGTTGTCGGCGGCAGGAAAGGCCTCCCACCAAGATGGCCCCCACCCGTCTCCATACCATAGCAGGTATGAATATGAGATCTGAGGTCTTTTTGATCCCAGATCTCATATTTAAGAGGACCTGTCATGCTTTTTTCTATTACAAGGGATGTTTAAAGTTTTGACAGTGGGCCTGAATGGCCGCCCCATGCAGTCCTATGGAGCGTCGGATGTCAGCGGAGACATATCCGCTGACATCCAACTCGATCCGATCCACCAAAATCGAAACGGATGGCAATACGTCCCTATCCATCCATTGCGGATCGGATCGGTGAGATATGATGAAAACGGACATGTCCGTTTTCATCAGATCTCTCCAAAGGAAACAGCGGCGCTGCACAAGCCCCTCTTTTGCTCAGTGAGCAGAGAGAAACTTGTCATGCGCCGGCTCAGCAGGGAGATCTCTTGATGAGCCGACGGGAGCTGGTGGACTCCGTAGCGACGGAGTCTGCCTCGTGTGGAAGAGGGATAATAGGAATAAAAG
This sequence comes from Rana kukunoris, assembly GCA_029574335.1. Classification (NCBI taxonomy): domain Eukaryota; kingdom Metazoa; phylum Chordata; class Amphibia; order Anura; family Ranidae; genus Rana; species Rana kukunoris. The sequence goes on from CM056053.1 coordinate 29,601,288, forward strand.
TGACACCATTTTTTTTAAAAGAACAGTGTAAAATATAAAAATAAAAGTTAAAATATATAAGAAAAAAATCATTTTTAAACGCGTTCCGTCCCGCCGAGCTTGCGTGAAGAAGCGAACGCATACGTGAGCAGTGCCCACACATGAAAACGGTGTTCAAACCATATGAGGTATTGCCGCGATCGGTACAGTGAGCGCAATAATTCTAGCCCTAGACCTCCTCTGTAACTCAAAACATGCAACCTGTAGAATTTTTTAAACGTCGCCTATGGAGATTTTTAAAGGGGAAAAATTTGTCTTCATTCCACAAGCGGGCGCAATTTTGAAGCGTGACATGTTGGGTACCAATTTACTTGGTGTAACATTATCCTTCACAATATAAAAAAAAATTGGGCTAACTTTACTGTTGTCTTATTTTTTATAATTAAAAAAAGTGTATTTTTTTTCCAAAAAAAAGTGTACTTGTAAGACCGCTGCGCAAATACGGTGTGACAAAAAGTATTGCAATGACCGCCATTTTATTCTCTAGGGTGCTAGAAAAAAAATGTATAATGTTTGGGGGTTCCAAGTAATTTTCTAGCAAAAAAATAAAAACTTTAAACAACAAATCTCAGAAAGAGGCTTAGTCCTTAACCACTTCCCGCTCAGTCAATAGTCAACTGACGTCCGGGAAGTGGTTGTGAAATCCTGACTGGACGTCTATTGACGTCCAGCAGGATAACATGCCGGCAAGCAGCGTGGCAATCGGTGATGCAGGGTGTCAGTCTGACACCCTGCATCTCCGATCTCGGTAAAGAGCCTCCGGCGGAGGCTCTTTGCCACGTGATCAGCCGTGTCCAACCATGATGTAAACAGGAAGAGACTTTGATCAGCTCTTCCTCACTCGCGTCTGACAGACACGAGTAGAGGAGAGCCGATCGGCGGCTCTCCTGACAGGGGGGGTTCGCGCTGATTGTTTGTCAGCGCAGTCCCCCCTCGGATGCCCACACTAGACCACAGGGAACCCCACACTGGACCACCAGGGAAAGAGGCAAAAATATAAAAACATGAGTGCGGCCTATGAATGCCCACCAGTGCCGCAAACCAGCGCCGCCTATCAGTGCCGCCTAATCGGTGCCCATCAGTGCCACCATATCAGTGCCCGTAATTGAGGGGAAAAACGTACTTATTTACAAAAAAATTAACAGAAAAAAGTAAAAACTTTATTTTTTTCCAAAAAAAAATCTGTCTTTTTTTAGTTGTTGCGCAAAAAATAAAAAGCACAGAGGTGATCAAATACCACCAAAAGAAAGCTTTATTTGTGGGAACAAAATGATAAAAAAATTGTTTGGGTACAGTGTAGCATGACCGCGCAATTTTCATTCAAAGTGCGACAGGGCTAAAAGCTGAAAATTGGCTTGGGCAGGAAGGTGTATAAGCAGGGGCGGACTGACAACTCATGGGGCCCCCGGGCGATAGAAGATTGTGGGGCCCCTGGGCTTACTGATGGCCACCACGCCAGGAGGCAGTGCAGAGGCGGGACAGCTAAAATCTCAGGATTTTCACATTAAAAGCATGTCGGTTTCAGACATTTCAGGGACAGATGTAAAAAAAAACACAGATTTTTTACACACTGTCCCTGGTTTTACTGAGCCTGGCAACCCTGATGGGCCCCCTAGTGGCATGACTCAATGGTCAGTCCGCCCCTGTGCGTAAGTGCCTGGTATGGAAGTGGTTAAATCGGTTGTATAGTCCCTTTTTTTTTTGTCACCTGTAGGGCAAAAAGGCATAATGAGCTAGTATGTACCGCATACTAGCTTATTATGAAATACTGACCTTAGAACGAGGCGTCGGTAACTCACCTGGTCCACGCCGAGGTAGCTGACATGTTGCCTCAGCGTGTCTTCCGGTTATCGCGGCTCCATCGCTGTGAGTGGCTGGAGCCGCAATGTTGTCATGTCGTCACTCCCGCGCATTCGCGCAGGAAACATATTTCCGGCTAGGTCCGGCAACCTGCAGGGCATTTAGCCGAGAATCCCCTGTGTGCATGCGCCGCTGCAGTCAGCATGCGCGTGGGAGACTTATTTCCGGCAAGGCCCTGCGCCTGCTGGGCGTTTAGCCGAGAATCCCCTGTGTGCATGCGCCGCTGCAGTCAGCATGCGCGCGGGAGACTTATTTCCAGGCGCCAGCGGGGCGTTTAGCCGAGAATCCCCTGTGTGCATGCGCCGCTGCAGTCAGCATGCGCGCGGGAGACTTATTCCAGGCGCCAGCGGGGCGTTTAGCCGAGAATCCCCTGTGTGCATGGGCCGCTGCTCATTGCGAGGGGAATATCTCCTAAATTTTTACATCATTTTTTTACCTACAGGTAAGCCTTTTTATAGACTTACTTGTAGGTAAAAGTGTAAAAATGGACTATACAACCACTTCAAGTGGATAAAAAAAAGTTGCAGGAACCTTTTTCCTGCGTGAAACACAGGAACAGCGGTCCAGTCGTATGATTGAGCTGTTGTGCCCATGCAAACGCACAGCAGACAGCGGCTCAGCATGGAGGATGCGACTGTCTGAATGAGCCCCTAAAGCAGAAGCCGTACCTTTCGCAGAGACTCCCTGATGGCGTGGTGCTCCGGGGTGTACAGGAAGCTGGCGGTCTGGGCAGCGGATTGGCTGGCTGGGGCTGTGAGCGAGAAGAGCCTGTGCAAGGATCCAGGGAGACGGCCCGTCCGCAGCAGGGAAGACACCCGGAGAGCCATGTCTGCAAAGATCTGTCCCCAGACTCTGACCTGCAATGATATAACAAGGACACCATATCACCTTTGTACTACAACATTGGACTGAGATAAAGTTCTATAGTGAAGGAGGACCTTGCACAGAGCACACACAGGACTCGTACAGGGACAGTTTATTGTTAGAAAACATTTAGTTATTGTACATACTCACTGTGATAAGGAAAGCAGACCACGACCTTCCAGAATGCACCACTTCCGGGAAACTGGCCAATCACAGAGCCTCAGCTGGTCACATGGTGGGGGAGGTGATCACCAGTGTAAACAGAGCTGTGTACTGTCGTGGGATTGATTCCCGTTCAGTCAATAATTACTACTGACTGAGTGTGTGAATGTCTCTGACAAATAAAGTTTATGTTCTACGGAAACACACCGAGAAAAACAAAACAACTTCCTGATAAACAAACAATTTTATTGCAATGTTTGTTCTAACATTTTGGAAATAGGTAAATGTGTCTCTTTCATTGATGAGCACTGATAAGGCTGCACTGATGGGCATTGATAGGCTGCAGCTGCATTCATAGGCACCGAGAGGTGAGACTCATGGGCACTGAGAGGTGGTGACGCGTCATACTCCGCTCCCCATCACAGAATCCTGCGGAAGTGCTGTGGTGGCCAACTGCGCATGTGCGATGCGTTCCAATGGATTTACGACAGTGCACACCAGCGAAGCCGACATTCAGGGCGACGTTTACTTAGGGGAAAGTGGCCAGTCGGCCTCATGTCCTCGCTCCGCTCGCTTTGGCCTCCTGGCTCTTTTTTTAACATCCTCCAATCCACAAGGATGTTAAGGAAAGAGCCTGGATGCCGAACGAGGTGTCGCTGGTGTGCTCTGTCGTAAATCCATTGAAAGGCATCGCAGATGCGTTTGGAACGCATCACGCATGCGCAGTTGGCCACCACAGCACTTCCTCAGCATTCTGTGATGGGGAGCGGAGTATGACGGTGCACCGGCACTGAAGGCAGAGACGATCCGCCCTATACGCGAGCTGCGTCGGGCCCCAAAAAATTACACGAGGCCCCGCCTCCCCCTCGTGGTCGTAGGGGCAGCGCCGGTGGAATGGGAATCCTCCCACCGATCCTGGAGGGGAAGAGAAAGAGAGCCGTCGGGATGTTTAGAGCGCAGCACCCGCAGGGAACACAGCAATAACAGTTTTCATTTCAATTTCCGTGTTCCCTGCGCTCGCGATCAGATACCGCCCCTCCTCCTGGTCCCGGGACTTTGATAGACAGATCACCCATCCAATCCTGGTGACAGTTGATCTGTCAATCAAAGTTCCCCGGCCAGGGGGTGGGGCTGTATATGACTTTGAGCTGTTATCGCTGTGTTCCCTGCGTGCGCTGCGCGCTGATCATCTGGGCGGCTCTCCTGTTCCTCCCCTTTCCTCCCCTGCATAGGGCTGCATTGGTGGGCACAAGGCTGCATCATGGTGGGCACTGGGCCCAAGGCTGCATTTGGTGGGCACAAGGCTGCCTTTCGTTGGTACTGGGCACAAGGCTGCATGGTGGGCACAAGGCTGCATGGTGTGCACTGGGCACAAGGCTGCATGGTGGGCACAAGGCTGCATGGTGTGCACTGGGCACAAGGCTGCATGGTGGGCACAAAGCTGAATGGTGTGCACTGGGCACAATGCTACATGGTGGGCACTGGGCACAAGGCTGCGTTTGGTGGGCACAAGGCTGCATTTGGTGGGCACTGGGCACAAGACTGCATGGTGTGCACTCAGCAAAAGGCTGCAGGGTGGGCACTGGGCAAAAGGTTGCGTTTGGTGGGCACAAGGATGCATTTGGTGGGCACTGGGCACAAGGCTGCATGGTATGCACTTGACACAAGGCTAACAGCTTACAGCTCACAGCATCACAGGTCAGGTAACGGGCCCCATAGCAGAATTTTGCTTAGGGCCCCAGGGAGGTCAGGATCGGCACTGACTAAAGGTCACTGATTTGTGGCACTGAAGAATACTGATAGATGGCACTGATGGGCACTGACGATCACTGATGGGTGGCACTGGTATGCACTGGTAGATGACACTGATAGGCAGCACTGATCAGTGGAACGTATGATGAGGCACTGGTGGGCATTGATTGGCAGCACTGGTGGGCATTGATAGGTGGCACTATTGAGCACTGGTAGGTGGCACTGTGGGCACTGACAGGTGGCACTGGTGGGCACAGATGAGGCAGCCGTGGTTCTCTGTGTGTGGGATCAATGTCCCTCTGACAGAAGCAAGTAATCAGCTATTTTTCCCCCCTCGCACTGACAGCGTGAGGGGAAAAAAACCTGATTACCGATCTTCTGTTTACATCATTGGCTAACAGCTGGTCACGTGGTATTTTGATCTGTGATTAGCCGAGTCTCATAGACTACAGAGCCCGCCGTGCGTGCCACACAGGCAGCTCATACACGGCAGGACGTCATTCATCTAAAACGCGGGCGCGAAAAGGATACAATTCTAAACTAATCCCTGGAATTTATAAAGAGTGTGCCCGGTAGTTACAGCAAATGGCAGATCTTACCTCAGATTCCTGCATGTGCGTGTATAAGGCCTCACTTACAGGGCGTGTACTGTAGCGTATGCCCGTGCAGGACTGTTTACTTACATGGGCATACAAAGGCATTCCGTCCTGCATTCCCATGCAGGCAGTCCCATTGATGTCAATTGGGACGCAGCGGCTGCTGCCAGTGCCATCTTGACCTCTGTGTGGGTGGGAGCCCCCGAACTCACACTGTGTTTGGGGACGCGCAACTGTACTCACATGGATAAACATGGCCCTGCACAGGCGTACACTTTAGTGTGCCCATGGCGAATGGGGCCCCCAATACTGCTTGCACATGGGGGCATCTAGTTACAGAACATCCCTCCTGGTCTTTTAGTGCAGAGTCTAGTACAGCATGTTGATATCTATGGCAGGCTGCTGCTGGATAAGGGGTGAACACTGTACTGAGTAGTACTGGCGTTTAGGTCCCTCTGCGTTCAGTCCCTTACCACATAGGGCCCAACACGTGCTTACTACTCTGTACAGTGTTCACTACCGTCTAACCACAGCCTGCCATAGACTTCAACAGGCTGTCGGTATTGGAGCTGGAAGCTGCACCTGTCCCTCCTGGGTAGGGTTGCCACCTGTCCAGGATTCACCCGGACAGTACGGTTTCAAATCAGACAGCCTGAAACCCGGACCCATTATTTAAATTGGACTATGGCTTCCCAACAGGGTTGCTGGCTGCAGTTGTCTAAGCTGAGAGTGTCTGTTACACACTCTTTCACACTGCCCAAAGCCAATACTAACAATCCCCCCCCCCCAAACTAAGGTGACCACGTGTCCCAGATTGCTCGAGACAGTCCCGCATTTTGCAGGTCTGTCCCGGGCACCTTCATTCCAGGACAATACAGTGTCCCGGAATGAAACTGACATAGACACCCCCCAAGCCAAAATATTGCCCCCCAAAAAAGGCCGCCACATCACCACTTTACTCACTGACAGTACTTGTCCTGGCCGGGAATGCCTGGAAGAGCACAATCCCCGCCCCCTGTTTGTGATTGGAGAAATAATAAATCCCGCCTCTTGTGTCCAATCACTGTGATGTGATTCATTACAGCACAAGCTGATTTTTGGGAAGGGGGGTGTCCCTGAATTGTAGTTTGGAAATGTGGTCACCCTACCCCAAACACTCACACAGATGGGAGAGGAGAGAGGGCTCGATCTGCACCTACCCCCCCCCCCCCCTTACCACTCTGTGTCTGCCCACTCTCCAATCCCTGGCACTGTTCCTCAGAAAAGGAAAGCGGGTGCTGGAAATTTTAAGTCCGGCAGCCTCAGATACATCTGGATAAGAAGTGCTGACTGCCAAGGGATGAGTGAGCTCACCATCCATCCCTGTCTGTGACTGAAGTCTCCCCCTTCTCTCTCCTGCCTCTGAGTAAGTACACCAAGGAAAATCAGGGTTCTCAGAGCACCCCTTACATCAATGTTCCCCTTTACACCAGAGTCCTCTCTGTACATTAGAGCTTTCAGTGTTCCAATAGCTCCCAACTGTCCCTGATTTGGAGAAATGTTCCTCTGTCCCTCTGTTCCCCTCCATTGTCCCTCATTTTGGTCTGCTCTATAGACCGCATATAAAATGCACTTTTTTATCTTTCAAAAAGTGTTTCCCAGTGTAACCTACAGTGCCTGCCGCCGAGAATGTGTTTTAACACGCCAGCATCGCGCTGAATCTCGGCGACAGGCTGCCGATATCTCGCACTCGCTGGAATAGTAAAAGCACATTCCAGCGAGTGCGTCATAGAAGCGACGGGGATCCGACGCGGATTCCCGCCAATTCTACACGTGGGCGGAGTTTGTTATGAATCCTGAAGGAGAAATCCCTGCCGGATTTTTAAAGAAAAATCCGGCATGGGTTCCCCCCTCAGGAGCATAACGGGCCCTTAGGTCTGTTATGGGTTGTAAGGAGACCCCCTACGCCGAAAAAACGGCGTGGGGGTCCCCCCACAATCCATAACAGACCCGTATCCAAAGCACGCCGGCCGGCCGGTCAGGAAGGGAGTGGGGGCGAGCGAGCGCCCCCCCCCTCCTGAGCCGTACCGGGCAGCATGCCCTCAACATGGGGGGGTTAGGTGCTCTGGGGCAGGGGGCGCACTGCGGCCCCCCACCCCAGAGCACCCTGTCCCCATGTTGATGAGGACAGGGCCCCTTCCCGACAACCCTGGCCGTTGGTTGTCGGGGTATGCGGGCGGGAGGCTTATCGGAATCTGGAAGCCCCCTTTAATAAGGGGGCCCCCAGATACCGGCCCCCCCACCCTAAGTGAATGAGTATGGGGTACATTGTACCCCTACCCATTCACCTGCAAATAAAAAGTGTAAACAAAATAAACCACACAGGGTATTGAAATATTTTATTAGTTGGCCGCCGGGGGGGGGGGGGTGTGTATGATCGCTTTTATAAAAGCGCCCCCCTCCGGCGGGCTTCTGTGGGGGGTGGGTGCCGCCGTCTGGTTCTCTTCCGCCGCCGGGGGGGGCGCTTTGATAAAAGCGCCCACCACCCGGCGGGCTTCTTTCGACGTCTTCGGCGGCTGGGGGGTCTTCTCCCACTCTCCGGGGTCTTCTCCTGCTCTCCGGGGGTCTTCTCCGCTCTCCGGGGGTCTTCTCCGCTCTCCGGGGGTCTTCTTCTTCTTCAGGACTCGCCGCCGCTAACTTTGTGTGTTAGCTCAATTACTAGCGGCGGCGAGTCCCCTCCTCTGTGACGTCTTCTTCTTCTTCTTCTCCAGATGTTGACGCGACGCTTCCTTCCGCTGTTATGGCTGGCGCGCGGCTCGCAGCGAGTTATTTAGGCCTGTCTTGTGACGTCGCAGTCCCATCATGCTCCGGTAGGTAGCACGTGGTACCTACCGGAGCATGATGGAACTGCGACGTCACAAGACAGGCCTATATAACTCGCTGCGAGCCGCGCGCCAGCCATAACAGCGGAAGGAAGCGGCGCGTCAACATCTGGAGAAGAAGAAGAAGAAGACGTCACAGAGGAGGGGACTCGCCGCCGCTAGTAATTGAGCTAACACACAAAGTTAGCGGCGGCGAGTCCTGAAGAAGAAGAAGACCCCCGGAGAGCGGAGAAGACCCCCGGAGAGCGGAGAAGACCCCCGGGGAGCAGGAGAAGACCCCGGAGAGTGGGAGAAGACCCCCCAGCCGCCGAAGACGTCGAAAGAAGCCCGCCGGGTGGTGGGCGCTTTTATCAAAGCGCCCCCCCCGGCGGTGGAAGAGAACCAGACGGCGGCACCCACCCCCCACAGAAGCCCGCCGGAGGGGGGCGCTTTTATAAAAGCGATCATACACACCCCCCCCCCCCGGCGGCCAACTAATAAAATATTTCAATACCCTGTGTGGTTTATTTGTGTTTACACTTTTTATTTGCAGGTGAATGGGTAGGGGTACAATGTACCCCATACTCATTCACTTAGGGTGGGGGGGCCGGTATCTGGGGGCCCCCTTATTAAAGGGGGCTTCCAGATTCCGATAAGCCTCCCGCCCGCATACCCCGACAACCAACGGCCAGGGTTGTCGGGAAGGGGCCCTGTCCTCATCAACATGGGGACAGGGTGCTCTGGGGTGGGGGGCCGCAGTGCGCCCCCTGCCCCAGAGCACCTAACCCCCCCATGTTGAGGGCATGCTGCCCGGTACGGCTCAGGAGGGGGGGGGCGCTCGCTCGCCCCCACTCCCTTCCTGACCGGCCGGCCGGCGTGCTTTGGATACGGGTCTGTTATGGATTGTGGGGGGACCCCCACGCCGTTTTTTCGGCGTAGGGGGTCTCCTTACAACCCATAACAGACCTAAGGGCCCGTTATGCTCCTGAGGGGGGAACCCATGCCGGATTTTTCTTTAAAAATCCGGCGGGGATTTCTCCTTCAGGATTCATAACAAACTCCGCCCACGTGTAGAATTGGCGGGAATCCGCGTCGGATCCCCGTCGCTTCTATGACGGCTTTGTCTCCATCGCGGCAAGCCAGCTCGGCGCTGGCTCCCGCGATGGGGCTCGTAGGTGGTCAATCTCGCCGAGAAAGGGAGCGAGATTGACACAATATCCCAGTCACCTACTGTATCATCCAAATTCTAAATTGCTGCATTTTTTAATTTTAAGAGCCAATATAAAGGAATAGTAGTGGTAAAAAAAAGCACTTGTGGATTTAATGAACCTTTTTTTTGGTTAATTCTCCTTTAAGGGGGTGTGGCTGAGGACATGTCCTATGCCTACATACGTTTGCTAGTAGGTGTGCCTCATTCCCATCTCAAAATGTTGGGAGGTATGGTGTTCCCCCTTAAATCAGGGTTCCCAGAGCATCCCTTATGTTAGAGTCCCCAGAGTTTTCCCTTACATCAGAGTCTGCAGAGTCCCCCCTTACAGTGTAAGGGAACTCTGGAGTTCAGATGTAAAAGGGAAACTCTGTGGACTCTGATGTAACGGGGGACTCTTGTTATTAACTTCATAAGATTAGAAATGTTATTTAATAGAAAAATATATGTTTATATGTATATTTATGCCATGCCGAGCCTCCTGACATCCCGGTCTGCACTGTGTAGGTAAAACCTGCTACAGACAGGTACATGCATCAAAAACTGGTGCTCGTGTTTAAGGGGCTGGTTCTGCGTTTCTGCATGCACACTTTTGGTACGTTTTTAATGCGTTTGGTGCAATTTTTATGTGTCTGTTGATGCATACCAGTGTGTTTTTTCCCCTCTTTCTTTTCTTCATCTCAGTTCAGAACATGTGCATTCCAGTGCGTTTTCGATGTGTTTGCCGCATTCCAAATGCACTCCATGCAGAAAAAATGAAATGTTCTACTTTTGTTGACTGCAGTGGAAGCACTGCACTAGTGTGAACTAAGACCATTGGAATCCATGTTAAACACTGGCCTTGCATTTTTTATTCAGAATAAAAATGCATTGGATTGCATCTGCTCTGAACTAGTGCATTTTTATTCTGTATCAAAACACATGGATGGATGTTTAACTGCTTCACGACTGCCCACCGCACATATACTGCAGCAGGGCTGCTCTGCACCAGATCACGCATCTTGTACGTGATCTGATACTTCTGGTTCTGGGGTGCGCTCGCGCCGCCGGCAACCCACTCCCTCTGTTGTCACACACAGCCAGAGCCTAGAGGCGGCCGCAGTATCTGGTAATCGAATGCAGTATGTCCGCAGTATCTGGTAATCTAATGCAGTATGTCCGCAGTATCTGGTAATCTAATGCAGTATGTCTGCAGTATCTGGTAATCTAATGCAGTATGTCCGCAGTATCTGGTAATCTAATGCAGTATGTCTGCAGTCTCTGGTAATCTAATGCAGTATTTCCGCAGTAATTGGTAATCTAATGCAGTCTCTGGTAATCTTGTGCAGTATGTCCGCAGTCTCTGGTAATCTCGTGCAGTATGTCCGCAGTATCTGGTAATCTAATGCAGCATGTCCGCAGTCTCTGGTAATCTCGTGCAGTATGTCCGCAGTATCTGGTAATCTAATGCAGCATGTCTGCAGTCTCTGGTAATCTCGTGCAGTATGTCCGCAGTATCTGGTAATCTAATGCAGTATGTCTGCAGTATCTGGTAATCTCATCCAGTATGTCCGCAGTCTCTGGTAATCTAATGCAGTATGTCCGCAGTCTCTGGTAATCTCGTGCAGTATGTCCGCAGTTAATTAAAGTTATCCAAGTTATTAAAAACATCATCATGTCAGTTTCATTAGCTGGACTGATCGTGTGTACGCGGCCTGACAGTGCATAATTTTTAGCACTGATCACTGTATTAGTGTCACTGGTCCCCAAAAAGTGTCAAAAGTGTCAGTTAGTGTCTGATTTATCTGCCAGAATATCGCAGTCCCTCTATAAGTTGCTGATCGTCGCCATTACTAGTATTAAATTAATAAAATAAAATTATTCCGTAGATTGTATATGCTATGGGCCAGATTCAGAAAGCATTTACACCAGTGTATCTATAGATACGCTGCGTAAATACTAAGAATAGCCGGCGTATCTTTTTTTGCTATTCAGAAAAGAAGATACGCCGGATTTGCTTACACCGTCGTATCTTAAGTTGCATATTTACGCTGGCCACTAGGTGGCGCTTCACGTAAACTATGCAAATTAGCTATTTACGCAGATTCACGAGCGTACTTGCGACGGCGCGTCGTATTTAATGTCATTTGCGTAAGCGTGAGACCGGCGTAAGGCTACCCCTGCTATAGCAGGCGCAGCCAATGTTAAGTATGGACGTCGGGACCGCATCGAATTGAACGTCGGTTACATCGTTTGCGTAAATGGGGCTCGACATTAGTTACGTTCACGTCGTTTACATTGAGAAAAAAGCGACGTGATTTCGCGCATGCGCACTGGGAACGTCTACGGCATGCGCCGTCCAAAAAAAACGTCAATTACGTGGGGTCATGATTCATTTACATGAATCACGCCCCCACTTCAGAAATTTGAATTGCGCGGCCTTACGCCGTGCACTTTACACTACGCCGCCGCATATTATGGAGCAAGTGCTTTCTGAATAAGGCACTTGCCCATAATATTTGCGGCGGCCTAGTGTAAAGAGGAAACGCTACGCCGCCGGAAAGATACATTTTTGTATCTGAATCCGGCCCTATAACTTTTAACCAATCAATGTTCACTTATTGGGAAATTTTTTAGCTGAAAGCAAAAAATATATATTTATATATTTTTTTTTTTTCAAAATTGATGGTCTTTATTTGTTTACGGCGCAAAAAAATAAAAAAACACAGAGGTGATCAAATACACTGTAAAAAATATTGTGCTGGGTCTACTCAAAAATATCGAGGCAACTATTTGCATCAGCTTTTTAAATCCTGTCAACTAAACCTATTTTTTTCTGACTCATTAGACTTTTCTTTTTTTTTTCATTTAAATTTAAGTTTATTATAATAAAATAAAAAGCATACAGAGTAATAAACGTAATACAATAAATGCATCAGGAAACATTGTGTTGACAATTATAGTAGTAAACAATAGATTACATTTGTTAACTAGATTTCCCCCTCTCCTCCCTCCCCCCCCAATGTCCCAACTACATACCTGGTAAGTTTAACATGGGAGTGTAAACGTGTATAATCAGGAGGGATGGAAATCAGTAGAGGTAGCGACAACATTTTAGGGCTAAAATTCCCTGTTTACTAAGCAATCTATAAAACTTTTATTATAAGCTGAGATCATAAAACTAAAATATATGTAAGGAATAAATCATACCGAACCGTGGAGAGGATAGGTTTCCGGGGACATCCCCTCCCCCCGACACCCCCACCGGGAGCAATCTGTGTCGAGGAGGGGGGGCAGCCCCCCCCACCCAGCCCCCCCTTGATGACAAAAAAATTGGATCCAAATGTTGTCCAGAGAAACATCTCTCAATCAACTCTTAACTTATAAACCTAAAAGGAGACAAGGAATTTAATACATACATCCAGTTAAACTAAATCAGCACTACCTGAGACCAGTGGAGAATATGATATGTAATGAATATCTCCTGTTCAAGAGAAAAAATAAGAATAAAGAAAAGAGAGGGGGAGAAGGAGGAAAGAGGAAGGAGAGGAAAGGGAAAGGGAGGGTGGGCCTACCTGCCATAGGATTACATCAGTCTGAGTCCAGAGCCAAAACTAAACTTACATGTTGTGGGAGATTCCCATGTAAATCAACCAAGGTTCCCAAATTTCAGTGAACTGGGTAGAGGTATCTAACATAGAGTTAATTATTTTTCATTGTTCCATAATCCATGTAACCTTTCTCTTCATGTGTAAAATGGAAACAGACGGTTTCTTCCATGCAGCCGCTAAAGTGATTCTGGCGCCAGTCAGTATAAATAGAATCAGCTGTCTAATGGCCTTGGAACTCTGTGGTATTAGACCATTCAATAAGGCTATTGCAGGAGATTGATGGAGGTTACAACCGGTAACTCTCCTGATAATCTGGAATACCCTGTTCCAGAATCCCCGTATCCTAGGGCACTCCCACCAAGTATGGATCATGGTGCCTATTCCTTGACAACCTCTAAAGCATAGTGGTGAGGATGACGGATACATGGTGGCCAATTTGAATGGGACCAAGTACCATCTAGTGAAAATGTTTATATTAGCTTCAATGAGGGATGGACTCTTAAAACCCTTAAGAGATCTAGAGTAGTTTTTTTGCCAGTCCACCAAGTCCCAGTCCTCTTGAAGCTCTCTTTCCCAAGCTAGCATATGAGGTAATTGTATGTTATTTGATGCAAGAGATTTGTAGATGATAGAGATAATACCTTTCCTATTCTGAGCTTGTTCGCATTTGTGTTCATATGGGGTCAAAAGGCCAGAAATTGTTTTATCGTTCCAAAGTTTCTGAGCAAAGGTATGTATTTGGTGTAATCTGGATCTTTCAGAGGGGGGGGGGGCAAAGGTTGTCTATAAGGAATTGCTCAGGAAGAGGACCTGTGTGTTGAAAGAAACGACCAATGCGGTACACCCCCCTATCAAGCCACCATTTGAAGGAGTCCACTTCCGTTTTGGGGCAGAAAGATGGGTCGAGAAAGATACTTGACAAAGGTTTGCCTCTAGAAATTAAGAGTGGATTGCTTTTAAGTGAATCCCATAATACCAATGCTTGTGATAGGGTGGGGGATAGTATAGGGGGTCTACTTTTAGGAGCGCGCCACATGAGTTCTTCGATTGTGGATAATGGGGAAGCCTGTTCTTCTATTTCTATCCAATCTGGGCGATCATTTCCAAGGTAAACCTCCGATAATTGCGCTAACCTCGCGGATTGATAATACCATAACAAGTTTGGCACTCCTAGACCTCCCTGTTCAGGTAAGTTAAACAGACTACGAGAGGGAAGACGGGGTCCCTTTTTGTTCCAGATAAACTTGGTGATTTTACCTTGAAAGGATTTTAGATGGCTTTTTATTATCGGGATCGGAAGGGATCGAAAAAGATATAGAAGTTTCGGGAGGAGAGTCATCTTGGTAGAATTAATTCTGCCGATCCAGCCTATTTTCTGCGCTCCCCATTCGGTAAGGTCCTTCTCGAGTTTCCTATACATAGGAGGGTAATTGGCTAAGTATAAATTCTGGAAATTTGGGGTCAGGTTGATACCTAAATAGTTAGTAGACGTAGAGTCCCATTTGAAAATATATTTGTTTCTCAAGAGGGACACTGTGGGTTCTGAAAGAGAAATATTAAGGGCCCTAGATTTAGGCATGTTTACCGTGAGACCCGAGACTTTAGAGAACTCGTCTAGCAGGGAGAAAATTTCCGGAAGGGAGGAGATGGGAGAGGTCACGAAGAGTAGCAAATCATCTGCGAATAATGCGCATTTGTGTTCTTTTTTATTACAATGAACTCCCCTGATATTCGCGTTATCTCGGATGGCTATGGCCAGAGATTCAATAACAATAGCGAATATCAGAGGAGATAAAGGGCAGCCCTGTCTTGTGCCTCTTTGGATATTTATAGATTCCGAGAATATGCCTTGTAACCGGATTTTAGCTTCAGGGGAGGAATAGAGAGCGGAGATGATTCCTAAAAATTTAGAACCAAACCCCCAACGATTCAAAACAGAAAACAAAAATGGCCAAGATACTGAATCAAAGGCTTTCTGGAGATCAAGTGAGGGAAGCATACCTCTTTGTCTAGTGCTTCCAGACCACCCCGAGTACATTAAAGAGATAAGATCAATAGCTCTCCTGATCTGGTCCGGGCCTTGTCTCCCTGTGATAAAACCTACTTGATCTTTGGATATGTATTGACCTAAAAAGGCAGACATCCTATTAGCTATTATTTTAGTAAGTATTTTTAGGTCGTTATTAATGAGGGATATCGGTCTATAGTTCTCTACTAGGCTATGATCTTTATCGGGTTTCGGTATCAACGAAATATAGGCCAAATTAAGTTGTTTATCTATAGGGGAGCCCTCAGTCAAATGATTGTAAAATCGTGCTAGGTAGGGTGATAGAATGATAGGAAATGTTTTGTAGTAAGACCCTGAGAATCCATCAGGGCCAGGAGCTGTGTTTAATTTTAAGTTTTTGATCACTGACATAACTTCCTCAGCTGAAATGGGTGCCTCCATCAACTCCTTGTGAACTTTTGTCAACCTGGGAAGATTCAGGCTGTTCAAATATTCACCTATTTTGACCGAAGAAAAGTTACTATCCTTAGCGTAGAGCTTGGAATAGAAGTCGTGGAAGGCCCCCATCGCCCGCCGAGGATTTAGGGTAAGGGTACCATCTGCCATTTTTATCTTAGGGATGGTTCTCGATTTAAATCTGGGAGATAGTTTGCGTGCTAGCATTGGACCTATTTTATCCTTTAAATGGTAGAACCTGGCACCTGTCCATTTTAGATCATTTTCTGATTTTGCTGTCAGAGCTAGGTTTAAGGCCGATCTAGCAGCGTCAAGATCGTGGGTGGGAACACTGAGAGGGTCTAACTTATGTTTTCTACGTAACTCTGAGTAGGTCTCTTCCAATTTCTCTATGGTCAATTTCTTTTGTCTTCTAAGTTTGGCTACAATTTGTATTATTTTTCCCCTAACTGTAGCTTTATGGGCAGCCCATAAGGTTTCGGGGGATATATCTTTAGTATCGTTAATTTCAAAATATTTCTTTATGGATTGTTCAATTTCTGCCATGAGAGTGGGATCTTTTAAGATCGACTGGTTAAGTGTCCAGTGAGACATTTTATGAGTTGTGTCCTCTTTTCTCAAGGTTAATAGAACCATGGAGTGGTCTGACCAAGGGACATCCTTTATAGTGGATTTAGAGGCTGCTGGGACATGATGGTTGGATATTAATATATCGTCTATGCGGGAGTACGATTTGTGAGGATTAGAATAGTGGGTGTAATCTTTAGTTTTCGGATTTAATTCTCTCCAAATATCGGTCAATCGGGATTGATGAAGCATGCGAGCTACTTGTGTGCTAATTTTGGTTGGCCTTATGAGTTTATTATTATTTGGTTTGGATTTATCTAAGCCCGAATCGAAAGCCAGGTTGGAGTCTCCTCCCATGATAATGATGCCCTCCATAAGAGGATCGAGGACCTCAAGCATCTGAGAGAAAAACTTCTTCTGTCCCCTATTGGGGGCGTAATAGGAGACAAACGTGTATAGCTTCTCGTCAAGAGTTCCTTTTACCAAAATAAATCTGCCTTCCGGGTCTCCATATTCCTTTAGTAAATTAAAATTACAAAATTTGGATAACAAGATAGCCACTCCTTTCGTCTTGTTTTCCGCGTTGGATAAATAGAATACTGGGAAGTGGGAGTGTAGGAATGAGGGGGAGTACCGCCTTGGGAAGTGTGTCTCCTGAAGGAGCACTATATCTACATGAGGCGCCTTGTATGCCTGGAGGGCTTTTCGTCTTTTAATAGGAGAGTTCAACCCCTGGGTGTTGTGTGTCACAACCCGCAGGGGTTTAGTAGTGTTATTTGAGCCAGCCATGGGTCGTAAAGAGTGTTATGGACAGATCGTGTCTTGCAGACTGAGTCCATAGCTCAGAAGACACCTGTGATGGCAGGTAGGCCGGGAGGGAGGGTGGGAGGGTAAAGGGGGAAAAGAAGGGGAGAATAGATACATGGAAATAAAGGCAAAAATGGTAACAACAAAGCAAGATGTAGTATTGCAAAAGGTCAAACCATGACCCAGATTGAAGGAAGGGAAGTTTGCTCCTTCCTTCAATCAAACAGAATTTATTAGAGTAGTCCATTAGAGGACCTAACTTCCTACTTGTCAGGGCGACAAAGTGTCGCTCCAAGAAGTAGGTTGAGGCTCAGGGCCTCACCGCCAGCTGTCAGCGACAATCAAAAAGTTCATGAATTAAATTTTGAAAAACAAAGGGTTGATCCCCCAAAAATAACAATTGAAGAGATAGTACCTTCCCCCCTAAAAAAAAAAAAAAATGTTTTAATACCATAAATTGTAGAACCATATGGGTAAGTAGATATTGAAAAACCACAAGAATAAATAAATAAATTATATAAGTGAGCCAGTAAATATTAACTCTTACTCTACCAGAAAACCTTATAAGTAATTTGATCAAGAATTGAGAAACAAATCATATTAAAAGAAGGCCTATTGGGGAAGAAAAAAAAAAAAATACACAACAACTTATATAAATGGGGGATGGACACCACCGGACTCATTAGACTTTTCATGTTTTCAACTTTGTTGTTTTAAGTAAAGCCAACTCAATTTTTTTCAGTTTATAGACCATAGTGTTTTAAGTTAGGAATACATACCTTAACTTGTCTGGAACTACAGTAGGGATGTCCTGATACCGATACTAGTATCGGTACCGATACCGAGCATTTCCCCGAGTACTCGGAAATGCTCCGATGCTTCACCTGGTACCTAGGCATGTCAGGGTGATCGTGCGGCAGGGGAGTTGCAAGTCTTCTCCCCCGTGTACCGTGCCGTCTTCTCTCCCGTGTACCGTGCCATATTCTCCCCCTTGTACCGTGCCATATTCTCCCCCTTGTACCGTGCCATATTCTCCCCCTTGTACCGTGCCGTCTTCTTGTAAAAAAAAAAATAATAATGTCACTTTCACATGACATTAAAAAAAAGTATTGGTAATCGGTATCGGCGAGTACTTGAAAAAAAGTATCGGTACTTGTACTCGGTCTCAAAAAAGTGGTATCGGGACCACCCTAGTTTTAGGTAAAGCCAACCAAATGTTTTTTTTTTTTTTTTAAAGATATTTTTATTAGGTTTAAGACAAACCAACAAACTGAAAAACATACAAAAATAAACCACCAGACAACCTGGTCATAAACGTTAGGCAATACACTCAAACTATTTAACTTACTGTATTTATCGGCGTATACCGCGCACTCTTTTGCCCTGAAAATCAGGGCAAAATCGCGGGTGCGCGATATACGCCGATACCCACTTTCCCGCGCCGATTTCGAATACTGCGCCGGCATATACCGAGCGCAGTACACTCGCGTATAGTCGGGCAGGCTCAGCTCCTCTCGCGCTCACGTCCTGGAGCGCATTATTCAAACTCGGCGCGGGAAAGCGAGGATCGAGCGGGGAGGACGCCGCAGAAGGACGCCGGACCCGACTAAGAGGACACCCGAAACCGCCGATGGACGCCGCGCAAGACACCAAAACTGTAAGTATAAAAATCTTTTTTTCCACAGAAATGGGGGCCACTTTAGGGGTGCGCGCTATATGCGGGAGCGCGCTATACCCCGATAAATACGGTATTTATTTCAAGTACTTATATAGCACTGTCAATTTACTGAGAGCTATACATACACATTGTACATTAACATCAGTCCCTGCCTTCAAGGAGCTTTCAATCTAAGATCAAAGGAAAAAACTTATAAAAAAACTCTATTAATGTAATTTTATCTGTGTGTGTTTTTTTTCTATAAGATATGGCCCTGCAGTAGGGATTTGTCCATGGCCCAAAAGAAAATTTACAATAAGAAAGGTGTCCTTCTTTCTCATGATTTCATTGTCTGATCCTCTACTAAGTCCTTGAATGCCCTTTTCTGCTTTTTCAAGGCAGTATTGTGTTTTGATGACAAGTCCGTGAAATGTCTAGTCCATGGAATTCTATATTTCCAGCAATGTAATAAACATGTTAGACGTCGCTATATATGTGATTTGTGGCTAGAACACATTTGTTATAATTTGCATCCCCAGCAGTTTGCCTTCTTTTGCTACATGTTTCTGGTTTACATTTGCAGTCCACATTTTTTGTCTTGATTATTTATTTCTTACATTTTTTTTTTCCCTAACCGTATAATGATGTCTTGGCACGTTGTGGTTTCCTGAAAACCTTTTATTTCCTGACCCAGGTAAAAAAATAAAAATAAGAGGATCATTATAAAACCATACTTTTTATACCCGTTTAACTCGAAGCAGAGCTCCATCCAAAAGGGGAAGCTCTGTTTGTTTACTTTATTTTTTACTAGTAATGGCGGTGATCTGCGATTTCTATCTGGACTGTGACATTGCAGCGGACAGATTGGACACTTTTGACAAGTTTTTGGGACCAGTGACATTTATACAGTGATCAGTGCTAAAATCAGCCACTGATTACTGTATAAATTACACTGGCAGGGAAGGGGTTAACACAAGGGGGCGATCAAGGGGTTAAGTGTTCCCTGGGAGGTGTTTCTAATGCCACGTACACACGATCAGTTCATTAGATGAAAACGGACCGATGGATTTTTTCTTCAGATATCCGATGAAGCTGACTTTCATCAGTCTTGTCTACACACCATTAGTTAAAAATCTGATCGTGTCCAACGCAGTGACGTAAAACACTAATGCTGCGTACACACGATCACTTTTTGTGATGAAAAAAAACGACGTTTTAAAAAACGTCATTTAAATTGATCGTGTGTGGGCAAATTGTCGTTTTATGTCTTCAAAAAAACGACCAAAAAAAAAATTCCAACATGCTTGAATTTTTTGTGTCGTTTTTCAAAATGTCATTTTTTGTGTCATAAAAAGTGACCGTGTGTGGGCAAAACGTCGTTTAAAACGACGTTTTTAAACCCGCGCATGCTTAGAAGCAAGTTATGAGATGGGAGCTTCAATGGAACAGAGTGCCGTCAAAAGTGTCTTACGTAACCGCGCTTTGCAAATGCATTGTGGAAAAACGATGGTGTGTATGCAATGTCGTTTTTTAAAATGAAGTTTGAAAAACGTTGTTTTGTTTCGTCAGATAAAATGACGTTTTTTTTCATCACAAAAAGTGATCGTGTGTACGCGGCATAAGATGTGCAAAGAAAAATGATGTTCCGAGCATGCGTCAACTTGATTCTGAGCATGCGTGAATTTTTCACCGATGGATTTCCCCACAGACGATCGTTTTTTGTTATAAATGATAAATTATAAAACGGGTTCTATTTTTTTTCACCGATGGAAAAAAAACGATGGGGCCCACACACGATCGGTTCGTCCGATGAAAACGGTCCATCGGACCGTTTTCATCAGACGAACCGTTCGGTGTGTACAGAGCATAACTGTGGGGAAAGTGTAGTGACAGGAGGGGGTGAGAGATCGCTGTTCCTGATTACAAGGAACAGCAGATCTCTCTCTTCTCCCCTGTCAGAATGGGGACCTGTTTGTTTACATTGATAGATCCCCGTTCTGGCTCTCTGAGGAGTGATCACAGGTGGCCGGTGGATATTGCAGCCACTGGCTCCACACATCGGTTCAGCGGCACATGCCCCATATCGCTT
The DNA here is from genome assembly GCA_029574335.1 of Rana kukunoris. Lineage (NCBI taxonomy): Eukaryota > Metazoa > Chordata > Amphibia > Anura > Ranidae > Rana > Rana kukunoris. Next base: position 29,621,782 of record CM056053.1, read on the forward strand.
TTAAAACATCCGTAGTACACCGATACAGCGATTCATGCAGCTGTGCCAACCTGCCGCAGTATAATGATGGCGGCTGGTCGGAAGCAGTTAAATAAAAAAAAAAGGTCTTTAATCAGAAATGATCACATAGATCCTAAATAAGCTTCCCCAGCCTGTTACTGAATATGGGAAGCAGCAGACCAATGAGCTCATATTTCTGTCACTCTGCTTTCTCCTCCTATCAGCATGTTCTTTGTTTGCAAATTGTAGCGCACCTGATTGGCTCCTGCTGTTTATCACTCCTGCAGTCTGAATTCTGGTGTACAGGGACTGCAAGAGGCTAGTACTTACACTGCTTGTATTTATAAAACTCTATTTAATGATGTATTCATAATTATAGAGCTGAGTCTTTTCTATCCACCTGGGAGCTTTTCATTTTCTGATTTCCCCCAGCGGGTGGAATCTGATTGGTTGTAGTAGACGCTGTTACTATTTGAACTGTGTTTTGAATGTCGGCTGTGGGAGTGACATCGATTCTTCACCTCCAGGAAACCGCAGAGGTCGCAGTTTATGGCGAGTGAGGTCATCAGGAAGCACAGAATGGGGTGTGAGCGCTTCGCACTGCCCTCCAGATGTGGCTTCAGAAAGACAACGGAGGATGAGGGTTAGAATCCACACTTCCTTATCGTGATGGATTTTCCATTTCCTTATTCCCCCCCCCCCCGCACGTGTCTGCCCCCGGTCTACAGATATCTCATATCAGAAATTACAGAAAGATGTGACAGCTCCAGTTTGCTGTTAAAAAAAGTCTCTGTTTTTGCAAAATCCATTGGATGGGTTCTCTAATTTCCCGTACTATTACCCAGATATACTGTAGGGATGAGCAGAATTTAGGCTCCATTCAAACTTGTGGGCTCCATTCACACTTGTGGGCTCCATTCACACTTGTGGGCTCCATTCACATTTGTGGGCTGCATTTACAATTGTGGATTCCATTCACATGTGTGGGCTCCATTCAAATTTGTGGACCCCATTTACACTTGTGGGCCCCATTCAAAATTGTGGGCTCCATTCAAAATTGTGGGCGCCATTCACACTTGTGGGCTCCGTTCACACTTGTGGGCTGCATTTACAATTGTGGATTCCATTCAAAATTCTGGGCTCCATTCACACTTGTGGGCCTCATTCACACTTGTGGGCCTCATTCAAAATTCTGGGCGCCATTCAAAATTGTGGGCTCCATTTAAAATTGTGGCTGCCATTTACACTTGTGGGCTCCATTCACACTTGTGGGCTCCGTTCACACTTGTGGGCTGCATTCACAATTGTAGGCTCTATTCAAAATTGTGGGCTCTTTTCACACTTGTGGGCTCTATTCACACTTGTGGGGTGCAATCACAGCTGTGGGCCCCATTTACAATTGTGGGCTCCATTAAAAATTGTGGGCTCCATTCACACGTGTGGGCTCCATTCACACTTGTGGGCTCCATTCACACTTGTGGGCTCCATTCACATTTGTGGGCTGCATTTACAATTGTGGGCTCCATTCAAAAATCTTGGCTCCATTCACACTTGTGGACTCCATTCATACTTGTGCGACTTGTAATGCAACTTTGGACATTCCCCATGTTTTCCAATGATAACCATTCATATAACTTAAAGTTGCAGCAACTTCAAAGTAGATCATGCACTACTTTGGTCCGACTTTCATGCAACTTGAGGGCCATAGACTTTAATGTTAACCCTCATAAGTTGCATGAGGCTCCATTCACACTTGTATGGCTCCAAAGTTGCGCCGACTTTGGAGTGCAACTTTGGTACAACTTTGATGCAACTATGGGCGGGTGCAACTTGGATATGACTTTAGCTTTGACCAGTGATGATGGACAAGTGTTGCACACCCGTTGCATTGTATAACATTCAGGTACAACTTTAAGGGTCCAGTCACACCTGTATGACCTGAAGGTTGCGCGACATTCTATGACCGCTATGTACAGAGTGCATAGTTCAGGGGTGCGCTATGTACAGAGTGCACAGTTCAGGGGTGCGCTATGTACAGAGTGCACAGTTCAGGGGTGCGCTATGTACAGATTGAACAGTTCAGGGGTGCGCTATGTACAGAGTGCACAGTTCAGGGGTGCGCTATGTACAGAGTGCACAGTTCAGGGGTGCGCTATGTACAGAGTGCACAGTTCAGGGGTGCGCTATGTACAGAGTGTAGAGTTCAGGGGTGCGCTATGTACAGATTGAACAGTTCAGGGGTGCGCTATGTACAGAGTGCACAGTTCAGGGGTGCGCTATGTACACATTGCAGTGATCAGGGGTGCGCTATGTACAGAGTGCACAGTTCAGGGGTGCGCTATGTACAGAGTGTAGAGTTCAAGGGTGCGCAATGTACAGAGTGCACAGTTCAGGGGTGCGCTATGTACAGAGTACACAGTTCAGGGGTGCGCTATGTACACATTGCAGTGATCAGGGGTGCGCTATGTACAGAGTGCAGAGTTCAGGGGTGCGCTATGTACACAGTCCAGCGTTGTAATGCTTTAACTGCTTACGACGTTTTATCTGGAGTTTGGCTTCAATTTGTTAGTGTATCTAAATCTGCTAGTACATCTTACACTTCCCTCCCCTAGAATAACAATGCTGCTTTCCAAAGGTGCCTCCGTTGTTTTTCCATAGATACAATGAAGTATAGCAACTCTAAGTCAGGAAGAAGTGTGCTAGTGGCCTGATCGCCAGGAGAATATTAATTTAAAAGAAGACTAAAAAACTAAAACCAAAGCAGCCACCACATCTATAGACTGGTAAGCTGCAATATATGACATTTTCGCTCTTAGGTTTAGTTCTGCTTTCATTTCTTAGCTTGCAGCATATGGATTGGGCAGGCTGTGGCCCCGACCACATGAAATGTGATGCAGGAAATGGTACAGACAGACTGAAGACGGGGCTCACTGTGGCCCGTCACATAGGAGGTCATGGGAGATGCTGCTAGAGGAAAACAGACAGTGACACCCAGGGGGGGGGGGGGGGCTTGTAAATATCAGCAGGGGGTCTCCGGCCTGTGTAGTATGAGTGTGAAAGTTTCGGTCAGTTTTCTTCCACGGATAATCTCGGCATTCCACCATGGGAAAGAGAAACCTGAATCAGCAAACTGCGGGACAAAGGTCATTAAACCGAAACCACACGCTGATCGGCTCTTCAATCCTATTCACACGGGAAGGGCGGGAATACAATACAGCTTGTATAGTGCAATCCGTGTAATCTGTGTGCATAGGTCACTCCGTCTGCCGCTGCGGCTCCCTCAATTTAAAACCCAAAACCCAAAATGTAATAAATTGCAGCTTACCAATCATTAGATGTGGTGGCTGCTTTTGTTTTCTTTGGCTTTTTTACCCCTCTGTTTTCACCTGGTAATCTGGCTAGTAACACACCTCCTGTATTAGAATGTCCCCACTCTGGATGTGGGAGAACGGGGGCACAGCAGACAGCAGCATTGTCTGGCGTCAATGAGCTTTAGTATGGGCATTAGACTGGCGTCAATGAGCTTTAAGATGGGCATTAGACTGGTGTCAATGAGCTTTAGTATAAGCGTTAGACTGGCGTCAATGAGCTTTAGTATGGGCGTTAGACTGGCGTCAATGAGCTTTAGTATGGGCATTAGATTGGCGTCAATGAGCTTTAGTATGGGCATTAGATTGACGTCAATGAGCTTTAGTATAGGCATTAGACTGGCGTCAATGAGCTTTAGTATAAGCGTTAGACTGGCGTCAATGAGCTTTAGTATGGGCATTAGACTGGCGTCAATGAGCTTTAGTATGGGCATTAGATTGACGTCAATGAGCTTTAGTATAGGCATTAGACTGGCGTCAATGAGCTTTAGTATAAGCGTTAGACTGGCGTCAATGAGCTTTAGTATGGGCATTAGACTGGCGTCAATGAGCTTTAGTATGGGCATTAGACTGGCGTCAATGAGCTTTAGTATGGGCATTAGACTGGCGTCAATGAGCTTTAGTATAAGCGTTAGACTGGCGTCAATGAACTTTAGTATGGGCACTAGACTGGCATCAATGAGCTTTAGTATGGGCACTAGACTGGTGTCAATGAGCTTTAATATGGGCACCAGACTGGCATCAATGAGCTTTAGTATGGGCACTAGACTGGTGTCAATGAGCTTTAATATGGGCGTTAGACTGGCGTCAATGAGCTTTAGTATGGGCACTAGAATGGCGTCAATGAGCTTTAGTATGGGCACAAGACTGGCATCAATGAGCTTTAATATGGGCATTAGAGCTTTAGTATGGGCACTAGACTAGCGTCAATGAGCTTTACAATGGGCACTAGACTGTCGTCAGTGAGCTTTAGTATAAGCGTTAGATTGACATCAAGAGCTTTAGTATGGGCGTTAGACTGGCGTCAATGAGCTTTAGTATGGGCATTAGACTGGCTTTAGTGAGCTTTAGTATGGGCGTTAGACTGGCGTCAATGAGCTTTACAATGGGCACTAGACTGTCGTCAGTGAGCTTTAGTATAAGCGTTAGATTGACATCAACGAGCTTTAATATGGGTGTTAGACTGGCGTCAATGAGCTTTAGTATGGGCATTAGACTGGCATCAATGAGCTGTAGCATGGGCATTAGACTGGCTTTAGTGAGCTTTAGTATGGGCGTTAGACTGGCGTCAATAGGCTTTAGTATGGACGCTAGACTGGTGTCAGTGGGCAACAGTCCCATGGACAAACTGTTCTTGTGTTTTGTGCTTACTTATAACCTGAGTAGGTGCCAGCTGTAGGGTAAAACACGTTAACTTTCAGCTGTACCCCACTCTGTCTGTGATGATTTTATGGAACATGCAATAAAGGTTGAAGAAGTGCAGCAGATTCCAGATCCTCTTCTTTCCTGTAGCCTTGCAGATGAGCTGTGCTAAGTGTTATATCTTATCAGTTGGCACCAACATCAGCCAATCACAAGCCCCCTTACATACTGGTGGCTACACCTTTGTCTCCTGAGCACGGATAACATTGGGATTTGCCTCTAAAGAGCCAAACTGGCCGTGTGCATCAGACCTAAGAAAGTCGGCAATACATTTAATCATATGATGATATATCTTCCGACCATAGGATTAGCCATTCACTAATTGATTGTACTTGGGGGGCTACTCTAATGCCGCGTACACACGATCATTTTTCAGGTTGTAAAAAAAACAATGGCCCGGATTCACGTACCTGGGCGTATCTTTATTTTGGTGTAGCGTATCTTGTTTACGCTACGCCGCCGCAACGTTGAGAGGCAAGCATGGTATTCACCAAGAAAATGCGCTCAACGTTGCGCCGGCGTAGCGTATAGTTGTCGGCGTAAGCCGACGTAAGTCAAAGTAGGTGTAAGTGGACGTGTAACATTTAAGTGAAGCATGACCCCATGCAAATGATGGGCTGAGCTTCAAAAAACGAACTGCGTCGGCTCTTGGATGCATTCCCAGTGCGTATGCTCACAGTCACGTCGAAATAGATGCCTAAGATACGTCAATACACTGCCTACGACGTGAATGTAACCTACGCACAGCCCTATTCACGTAGTACTACGTAAACATGCGACGGCTGTTCCCTGGTCCATACCTTTGAATGGGTTGCGCCGCCTATATGGGGGATAACTTTACACCGGTGTAGGCAAGTTACATCGGTGGACTGAAGCCTATTTTTCAGGCGTATCTAGCTTGGGGAATCGGCGCAGGGATACGACAGCGCACATTTGTACTTACGACGGCGTATCTCTAGATACGCCGGCGTAAAGCTTACGTGAATCCGGGCCAATGTTTTTTTCAACTTGATCATTAAAACGGCCTTGCCCACACACGATCGTGAAAAAAAAAAAATGCTCTAGCAAAGCGCAGTGACGTGCAAAACGTACAACGGCACTATAAAGGGGAAGTTCCATGCGGATGGCGCCACCCTTTGGGCTGCTTTAGCTCATTTGTGTTAGTAAAAGACGATTCGCACTTTTCTGTCTGTTACAGTGGTGATGAATGTGCTTACTCCATTACGAACGCTAGTTTTACCAGAACGAGCCCTCCCGTCTCATAACTTGCTTCTGAGCATGCGCAGGTTTTTCACGTCATTAAAGCCCACACACGACCATTTTTTACAACCCGAAAAACGACAACATTTAAAACGTCATGAAAAAATAGAGCATGTTCGAAAAAAAATTTGGTAGTTTTTCAGAACCTGAAAAATGCTCTGAAGCATTATGCCAGGTACATGATCGTTTTTTGGGTTGTAAAAAAACAAAGGGCTAGATTCAGAAAGCCCGCCGTATCTTTAGGCGGGCGTAGCGTATCTTGTTTACGCTACGCCACCGTAAATTAGCGAGGCAAGTGCTGTATTCTCCAAGCTAAGTTACGGCGGCGTATCGTAAATGTGCCGGCGTAAGCCCGGGTAATTCAAATGTGGATGAGTTGGGCGTGTTTTATGGAAAAGTGTTGTGACCCCACGTTTTTGACGCTTTTTTTGAACTGCGCATGCGCCGTCCGTGGACGTATCCCAGTGCGCATGCTCCAAATTACGACGCTAAGACGCATTGGTTTCGACGTGAACGTAATTGACGTAAAGCCCCATTCACGGACGAGTTACGCAAATGGCGTAAAATCTGAAAAATTTGACGCGGTCCCGACGTCCATACTTAACATTGGCTGCGCCATCTTTTTGATGGTTTATCTTTACGCTGGAAAACGCCTTATGTAAATGGCGTAACTTTACTGCGTCGGCCGGGCGTACGTTTGTGAATAGGCGTATCTCGCTGATTTACATATTCTAGGCGTAAATCAGCGGGAACGCCCCTAGCGGCCAGCGTAAAAATGCAGTTAAGATACGCCGGCGTAGGAGACTTACGCCGGTTGTATCGTAACAATATTTAAGCGTATCTCACGTTGAGAATACGCTTAAATATACTCCAGCACAGATTCTTAGTTACGACGCCGTATCTACTGATACGCCGGTGTATCTAATCGTGAATCTGGCCCAAATTTTTAAAAAAATGTCATTTAAAACGATCGTGTGTGGGCTTCAGAGCATTTTTCGGGTTCTGAAAAACGGGCAATTTATTTTTTCAAACATGCTCTATTTTTTTCACAACGTTTTAAACGTTGTAATTTTTCGGGTTGTAAAAAATGGTCGTGTGTGGGCTTTAACGACGTTACATAGTTACATAGTTAGTCAGGTTGAAAAAAGACACAAGTCCATCCAGTTCAACCATAAAAAAAAAAAAAAATAAAACAAAGTAAAACACAGTACATCCTCCCATACACCCAACTTCATACCCACAGTTGATCCAGAGGAAGGCAAAAAACCCCAGCAGAGCGATGATCCAATTTGCTACCGGAGGGGAAAAAATTCCTTCCTGATCCCCCGAAAGGCAATCGGATTTACCCCGGATCAACTTTACCTACAAAACGTAATACTCAGTTATATTATGTGCATTTAGGAAAGAATCCAGGCCTCTCTTAAAGCAATCTACTGAGCTGGCCAGAACCACCTCTGGAGGGAGTCTGTTCCACATTTTCACAGCTCTTACTGTGAAGAAACCTTTCCGTATTTGGAGGTGAAATCTCTTTTCCTCCAGACGTAAAGAGTGCCCCCTTGTCCTCAGTGTTGACCTAAAGTGAATAACTCAACACCAAGTTCACTATATGGACCTCTTATGTATTTGTACATGTTGATCATATCCCCCCTTATTCTCCTCTTCTCAAGAGTGAATAAATTCAGTTCCTCTAATCTTTCCTCATAGCTGAGCTCCTCCATGCCTCTTATCAGTTTGGTTGCCCTTCTCTGCACTTTCTCCAGTTCTCCGATATCCTTTTTGAGAACTGGTGCCCAAAACTGGACTGCATATTCCAGATGAGGTCTTACTAATGATTTGTACAGGGGCAAAATGATATCTCTATCTCTGGAGTCCATA